>CP032254.1:13411251-13642148 GCA_005610355.1 Gossypioides kirkii | reverse complement strand
GCTGCCGCCTCCTCTTTAAGTTGAGCAATTTGCTCAACTGTGCTCGCTTGCACCTGAGCTAATTGATCTCTTAACCTCTGAACTTCAGCTTGATCCTGACTCACGAAGACATGTATCTCTGCAAGTTGGATCCAAATATCGGGATGGGCTAACAAAAGATCCTTGAAATCGAACCCGACCATACCTTTCAGGACCCAAAACTTCAGTAATAACTCGGTTATCAATGTCCTCTAGATTAACCGAACTATCACTTGAAGCCATCGCTTCATACTCTGCCTTCTTATCTTTTAATTTATCCTAATAAGTCAATCAAGAAGTTAGAAACGAAATATATAATCAAACAAATGCAACATAACTTGGCATTATTTGCATTACAAACGACAAATTAAACTATTATAATTAAACATAAATATTTAAAATAATTCAAATTTATTACGTTAATATACCATAATTTCTGCAGCTTCAGAAGTCATAGGAGATCCATCTTTTTTTCTATGTGTAATGTCAAAAAGTTGAAGTCGTCCAATTTTTTGACCTGACGATTGTTCCTACATTATAGTAGGAAAAATATTAATTAGTAGAAAGTAATTAATATTTGACACAATTAATAAATTCAAAATACCTCATCAGTAGCTACACAAGCAAAACTTTTCGATCCAGCTGTGTGCGTGAATTTTTGTTTTTGCTTACTTGTAGTTCCAACACGCTCACGATCCTACATTAATAATTATTACCTATATAATAAATACTATAAACCGAAATAATTATAAGCGTTTAGTAGTTCATAATACCTCTCCTTTCTTTGACCTCCAAAATCTAACCTGTTTTGCTATAGTGCGAGCAATTGGAAAAAGAGAGAAACTAACCAGAATGAGGTCGAAGAGGGTTTTTTGGTCAACCTTGACAAAATCATCATCCCATGCCTTGAGTTCGTCAACAGAGATGTTTTCCTTGCCTGTGGCGGCATCTATGTGCTTCTTGCCGTAGTCGAGAACCTTGGATAAGACTAGTGTGTTGCAAGATGAAATTGTAAAGACTAGTGGGTTGAGAAAAAATTAATCCAGTATATAGACTAAATCGTAAGAGCGTGAAAAGTGTTTAGGTCAAATTGTGAAATTAAATGTATAAATGATTAAATTGAATTGAAGGTAAATAGAAGAAGGACTAAAAGAGAAATTATATCAAGAGTGTGTCATGAAGTATGGATGAAATTGTAGAGAAGTATCAAAGTCAAAATGGTCATTTCTTAAACGGATATTTATGAGAAAATTTTCATGAAATGTGGCACGTTTAGAGCACTTGGATGAGATCGAATAGTGATAATTGAACTGTAGCAAAAGCAAAAGCAAGGAGGTCTCTCTATTCCCCCGATTTTAGTATTTAAACTGAAATTTAATTTAGGGTAAATTACATCAATAATCACTTAATTTTGATATGGGAGAAACAGACAGTCACTTGATTTACATTTCAGTCACTCAACTTTGAAAATATGACAAAATAATCATTTTTCATGTCTTCCGTCACAAACGTCACAGAACAGTGACATGATAGTTGACGGCGTCGGTGGAGTGTGGAAAACATCCAGTTGATCAGTTACATTTAACACAACAATCACTTAACTTTGAAAATGTGACAAAACAGTCACTAACGTTATCGAAAAGTGACAAAACAGTCACTAATTAACAGTTTCTATTAAGGACTTAACGAGAACGATGACGTTAACCAAAATAACCCTAAACCAAAATATGTTAACCAAAATATGTGAATAAAAAATCAAACAAAAATTTAAATAACTTTAAATCTCAAACAGTAACAATCAAAATCTAATCAAAATCGAAATAACCCTAAATCAAAAATCAAAATCAAAATCCAAATTAAAATCGAATAAACCCTAAATCAAAAATCACAATCAATATCGACATCAAATTCGAATAAACATAAAATAACCCCAAAATACAAATATCACATAACCCAAAAAACAATAGAAACATACCTGTTATATCTATTGTATCAACATTGCCATCTTCTCGTCCATTCACCATCATTGCTGAGAATGATTTACCTTTAATCCCTAAACAATCACTGATTTCAATCTATTTCTAACTTAGATCGATTTCAAAATCTATTTTCTAACCCTAAATCAAAATAAAATCAATGAGAGAACCAAACGTTTCTCTCTATTCCTTAATCAGATCCTTAATCAGATTCTAAACAATCTGATTTTAAGGTTAAACAACATAATCCATCTGATTTTAATAACTGTTTTGTCACTTTTCGTTAACATTAGTGACTGTTTTGTTACATTTTCAAAGTTGAGTGACTATTGTGTTAAATGTAACCGACCAGCTGGACGTTTTCCACACTCCACCGACACCATCAACTGCCATGTCACTGTTTCGCGACGTCTGTGATGGAAAACGTGAAAAATGATTGTTTTGACACATTTTCAAAGTTGAGTGACTGTTTGTTTCCCCATATCAAAGTTGAGTGACTATTGATATAATTTATCCTTTAATTTATTGTATTCTACTCCTTCACAATTTCTTAAAGATAAAACTAAATATTTATGTAAATAAAATATAAGGATAAAACTTAATCCTAATAAAACTCCTTATAAAACTCCTTATATATAATATTTAAATAAAAATGAAATAATTCTAAAAATCTAAAAGGCTCTCAAATTGCTACTCTCATATGGGGGTGTAAATGAACCAGGCTCAAACAAACAAGATTATGTTCTTATTCGTTTGTTTATTTTGAAAGTTTTTCATGTTCGGTTTGTGTTCGTTTAAATTTCTAATATCATGTTCGAACTTGGTTCGTTTATTATTTGGTGTGTTCAGGCTCGATTCGTTTAGTGTTCACAAACATGTTTGAACATGTTCGTTTATACGTTCGCGAACATGCTCGTTTATATGTTCGTGAACATATTCGTTTATATGTTCGTGAACATGTTCGTTTATATGTTTGCAAACATGTTCGTTTATGTTAACTAAACAAACAAAACCAACTAAATAAAAAACTAAGTTGCAAACAAGTAATTTGATCAATTCAAAACAAAGCATATTACAAGAGAAACAATTAAAAAAGATAACATAAAAAATGCTGCAATAAACACCAACTAGAAAAGTTGACAGCATAAATAGCACATTCTTTTGCAATGAATCGAATGATACCACATATTGAAAACATCAAATAAAAAAATTCATGCATTTCACCTATCAAATTCAATAAGACAACAACATAAAACCTAAAAATTACTATATTAAGCATCTTTGAATTTCTTCAAATTTCTAACTTCAAAATAAAGAAATCTCTCATTTGTTGCAACACCTGTGATGGCTTTTACCAAGTTTGGAATCCAAGCTTCCCCATTGGGAAGAATCTGCATTGAAACACCAATATATGTGTGTGTATACATTTGAAGGCACTTATGAAAAGATAAGAAAAGATCAAACCTCCCAGTGTTTTCAACCAGAACAACAGGAATGACAGAATCCTACAAGCATTAAAACCAAGGAAATAATACCTGCAAGTAGTCACAGTACTCTAAGCATATCATCAGAAAACAAATAATAATTAATTAAAATAAATTTACACGCTAACAATCCTTCTCAGACAATTCTGTCTGATTATAAACAGCCTGAATTTTATTTTATTTTTCCTTTTTTTAGTTTCCTTGAGACTTTCCCTACTGTCTGAAGCAAGATTTTCCATATGCAGCATTCACTAACAGCTAATGAGCCTCATTCTAAAAATGTGAGTTCCAGGTTAATTAACATCTCCTAACTGATTATTGCCCATCAACCAGAAACTATTGATTTTAAAGACAAAACTGCTGTGACCAGACACACCACACCTATTAATCTTTGTCTCCCATAACTAATAAGTATCATTTCCACTGTTTGTGGAACCAATAACATAATACAACTTTCACAACGCAAAAAAAAAAAAGAAAAAAACAAAAACATGCACAACCAGCACAGTAGGCAATGTTAACATGACAGATAAGTTTTTCTTCCTGTCCACCTTTTCTGCGTCTAAAATAGAAATTTGGAAGCATATACATATATGTACACATGCACCTCAAAATATTTCTCCCCCTAATTTAAATTCACTCAAATTATTTAGAACAGTGACAAAAGAATCCTGTGCTATTGGGATAATTGGCAGAGGGTAGCTTACTGATAGCATCAAAATCCAAAATATAAGAAAAAACCACTTAAAGATTAACTCTCTTGCATTACAAAGATGCATGAGAAAGAAGTGGAGAAGGTTAGCCGTTAGTGGCAAATAGGTTCTTTCTACAGGAAGTGTCAGCAATCAGAAGCTGAACAAACTGTTAAGAGTCAGAATCCAGAATAGCTTAACAGCTTCTACATCAATGAGAAATTGTGGTTGTTTGCGAATGAGCATATCCTTAGATTAAAGGAAGATCCATAGATCTTCTGCTCTCTCATAACTACAAAATACCAATTTCTCCTCCACTGCGTGGAATCATTTAACTCTATTTCAGCAAATTATGAGTGACAAAAAATTTTAGTCAGCACATCAAGCAATTTTTATGACAACAACTAAAAGCTTCCTTGTCCATGTTAACCTGTTCAACTCCATTATTCAGGCAAGCCAACATGTCTCCCACATAAATAAACTTGAAAGAGAATACATACCTCAAAATCCATTCTCCTAATCTGAGCTCCCATACGAATAGCCTTTAGCACACCCTCTGATCTTTTAGAGGAAAACACATCATAATTCAGTCCATCTGGTGGACAAAGCTGTGCATGAGTGAGTACAAGCAAACTTTTCACCAATTTTCTTTTCCAAAACTGTTGGTGATAGCCCTAAAGATCTGCTTATCCAAGTTGTCCACTCTATATACATCTAGGCGGTCAACATAAAGTAGAACATCTATGGTCTTATTCAAAAGAAACCTGCATCATATTTAAAACATTATGTTCTTAACCAAAATAAACCATACCATGTGGTAAAACTAAGTTCTTACAATAAAATATCCCTAGCATTTACCGAGAATTACTCAATAAGCTAAATTCATCAACTAACAAATAAGATGCTAAACTTTGACTGCTCAATTCAAGTACTTACCCTTTGATCAACTCAAGAGCTTGGTGATTGACATATCCAGCCTCCACGAGTCCGGGCGTATCAATTACATTCAATGTAAACCCGGCCCATGAGCGTGAAACCGTCACCGGTCTCAGCCCCTCGGACTGCAAAACCACCATAAAACAATGAGGATTGAAACTTGTGAAATCTAACACATGCAGCAATCCAAACGAACAGATAAAAGCAATACTTACCTGGAGAGCAGTGACTCGAACAACTTGCTCTCCAATGAGAGAATTGATAGTGGAAGACTTCCCTACACTGCCTTTTGCCCATAACAACGATAGTCAAAGTGTTGACACTCTACAACAATAATAAATAATCATTACTGAACATGCTATTGAAGTCAACGTAAATGAAAAAGGGATAAAAAAAAAGGGGGTTATAAAAATCTCTTGCTTCAATTTTCCCAACAACTCGAACAATTTCGTTTGTGTAGCAGCGGGGAATTGCTGAAGGCCGAGCCATTCACGAGGCAAAGGAGTACCAATCACAGAAAACTGCATAAAATTCATTTTTAAAAACACAAAAAAAAAAAACATGAAGAAATAAACCATAAACCCTAAAAGTGGATAACATGCTAAAATGCTAGACCCATCTTGAAATGCAACTAAAAGAAAAAGAAGGGTCAGTTTTGTTTTGACAGAGAAGGACATAAGGAAAGAATTGGAGGAAAAATCTGGGGTTATACCGGCCTAGCTTGAGAAGTGCAAGTGAAGAAATTTTAGAGGTTATTATGATGGCGGTTGGTGGAGGTTTGAGTCCCCACCATATATTGAGGTGGGTCTCCCATAATATTATTATGGGATTTAACTATAGTTTGAAAACAAATAATTTTAATATTTTTATAAGAAAATATCATTAATAAATGAGCTTATAAATAAGCCATAAACGAGCTTGTTCGTAAACACAAACGAACCGAACATATCTCTATCTGTGTTCGTTCTTTTATTAAACGAACATAAAAATTTTATTCATATTCGTTTATTTAACTTAATAAATGAACACAAACGAACATTATATGAACAGTTCATTGAACGTTCTGTTCATTTACACCCCTACTCCCATGTCTAAATATTCCATGTGACTTCATATTTTCACTTGTTCTCCACATTTTGGACATACGTTGCACCTACATAGAAATTAGGCAATAAAGAGCAAAATTAGTAGCATCGTGCCCAAAAGTTTATTGAAATCATAAATATGTCAATTTGACACAATATCAAGATGACTACTAACTCTACTCATAATTGTTAGGATTAATAAAGTAAGTGAATAACTTAAAAGTCATTCAATCTTTTCATGCGAAGATAGACGATAACTCAAACATCTGATCCATGTTACTCAAGTAGTCACAATTTTAAGACTTTACTCATATTTTTTTCACTATTTTAGCTTCAATGTTTGGATGTCTTGAGATAAGAAGTTTTTGTCTCAAGACTTGGAACAAGGCAAAAACTCATTTAACTTCGATGTATTCTCGTCTTGAAAAAAAAGCCATTCTTTCTCGAGATTGAGTTGAAGTTGTCTCAATATATTAGGACTTTGCATGAACAATAAGGTAAATTTTATTCTAATGATATCGAGAAATGTATTTTTTTTTGTCTCTGAAAAATAATTGTGATTTTTGATAGTTTGAGATTCGATCATACATGAAAACTTTGCTTGTTTGGTAGCCATGAAAATGACCTCATCATAACAATCTGATTTATCGTAATTACACATACTCATGTCTTTGCATTAGTAACGCACTTGTTCATCGTGTCATTGACCGAGTTTTCTATAAGCAACCCAGAAATCTAAACTTGGATTGTTATCAAGGATGGTGTAAGAGTAGATACCACAAAGCGCGAAGTAAAAACTAAAGAAAAGCATGGACAAGAGGCATTCACATATGAAATCCTCAAGAAGCAGAATGTAAAGCAAATGTCAAGAAAAAAGGGCCAAGTGTTGTAACTTTTCCAAACTTCATAGCCCAAGCATGTCGCCCTCCTAACCACCTCTTCTTCCTCAGGGATCTAAATCGTTCTTGGTGTTGAAGGTAGTGCTAATCTCCTCAGCTGTCTTCGCCCTTATCATGTTGGCAACAGCTTGGCATGTCAAGTCCAACAAGCTCTCTATATTCAAAGAGTGGGCCGCCTGCAAGCAAACCCCATTCTCATGATATTAGCAAACAACCAGGATTCAAGAACGGCAGAATAGTAAATTGGAAAAAGAAAGAAACTAACCAGAATGAGATCGACGAGGGTTTCTTGGTCAACCTTGACAAAATCATCATCCCATGCCCTGAGTTCGTCAGCGGAGATGTTTTCCTTGCCTGTGGCGGCATCTACGTGCTTCTTGCCGTAGTCGAGAAGCTTGGATAAGATGTTGCCGGTGACGCCGGGGACAGGGATGACGTTGCCGGGGCAACCCTTTTCGTACAAGTTTTTGATCGTCGGAGACTGGAGTGCAACCGCTTCCTCCACCTCGAAAATCTCCCCGTCGGAGGTCCTCAACTTTATCTTCTTCGATGTCGACCCCATTGTTTTCTTGTACAATTATCTCACCACAAACCCTTATCTTCAAGAACTGGAGTAACAATGACGGAGCAACGTCCTTCTAAACTTTGGAGGGATGGGATATATGGTTTGTTGCACGTATATACGAGTAACGGAGATGGGATTGCATTTTAGTCCATTTATTTATAAAAAAATCAATTTTAATAAAGATTTTTTTTATAAATTTTGTTTAAAATTTTTATAATTTTTAATAATTTTTTTTATTTTAAAACGGTTTAATTAATTTAATAATTTTTTTTAAACTACTAAAACTAAAAAGTCCAGAAAACTTTAATAACAAAGTAAAAATAATAATAATTAAGCTCTTTTAAAATCTAAAAATATATATTCCTAATCATGATCGTGTAAAAATGATGAGGTGAGGATTACTAGTATTCATCAATAGTTTTTTCATCTCGTATGTGTTCATTGTATTATCACTTTCCAGTTCCACCAGTCGAAATCCTCATGCCCATGCTAACTTAAAACCTTCAAGGATAGTCCTAACTTCTACTTGGAAAATGTCTATCTTTCCTGTTCTCGTTTCAAAATCCCACCAGCCATTCTCCTTCAGATCCTCTAAAGACTCCACCTACAGTCGCATGCAATCGAAACCGACCTATCAACATTGATTTTGATCCATCTAGGAGCTGCGGGTTGCCAATGCTTCTGAGTCATGGAATTACATGCCCAATGCTCCATATGTCCACTAACAAACAACGATTTTGTCCAGGCTACAGCCAAGGAAATTAAATCTCGACTGCTGCTACTGGATTGATTGAAAACAAAATCATTGCGGCTCTTCCATAGAAACCAGCTTGTTATTGTGAAAAATTTAGCCCACTCTCCATTGAAGGATGAAAACCTACCTTCATTCTTGACATTCCATGTAAGCCATCGTTTGAGCGGTAAATTAAAGAATGAAATCCATGTGTGAATTGGTAACATAGCTTTGCAGACTATATGAGCAAAGCTGCAACCTCTTACAACATGGATTGTAGATTCAACAGCACATCCACAACCTTCGAAATTGGAGAACATGGTCATACCTCGCCTCGCTAGTTCCCTATTCACCATCGGCATACAACAATCATTCCAGTTAACAAGTGACGATCTCAAATCTGAAGAAGTCGACCCCTACAAGAACATACGAGCTAATTTATCAATTTCCTTGCAAATAGTAATTGGAAAACGGGCCGTAATCATAAAATAATTTGGAATCGTAAGTATTGACACCAACTCTATCATGAAAGAAAGGCATATCAAGATATTTCCCCAAATCAACTACTTTGTTAAAACCAAGCTTACCACATAAAGTTTGTTGCAACCTCATCAGAAACATTGCGGGAAAAGAAAACCTGTGTATTTTGACTATTAACTCGGTGCCCAGAGTAATAGCAAAAAGTATTTAGGATATTATTGAGAGAATCTACTCCTTTCTCATCGGCTCTGCAAAAGGGAACGAGATTGTTAGCAGAAAATAGGTGAGATGTCGTCGGACCTCGACGAGAAAGTAAAAGCGGCTCCCAATTCTTTTGTATAATCACATAATCAATCAAATGGCCTAATCGTTCCATGCCCAAAGCGAAGTGATATGGGGAGAGGGGGTCTCCCTGTCTTACTCCTCTAGTGGGGACGAAATTATATGTTGTATTGTCGTTTTATAAAAGCTGCATCAAAGTCGATGAAATACAATGCAAGACAGTCCCAATAAGCAGAGCTGGAAATCCAACATAAATCAATGTGACCTGTAGGAAGTCCCAGCAAACCTAGTCATTCGCTTTTTCTAGGTCAACTTTTAGTGTCATGCACCCTTTTGACTTTTCGTTGTCTTCGTCGTCTGTATCGCCTCCTAGGCAATAATAATATTATCTAAAATGCACCTAGAGGGTATGAAACTTTAATGATTCTGCTGGACCAAGACTTGTATAACTTCGGACACTTTTAAGTGACACCATATTATTTTTACTCTGACATGAATTTTCTCTCTGCTTTTATCTTTTCCTTGATTTATGATTTTTTTTTTCTCTCCACGAGTTACTCTTCTTTTTATAGTTTTTTTTTCATCTCCAATATTTATTCCTCTGTTTCTTTTTCTTTTCTACATTTCATTTTCCATCTTCTTAATTTATTCATTCTTCTTTCCTCTTCTCTTTCCTTATCACTCATCTCTCTTTCTTGATGAATATTCATGATTTGTTCTCCATCAAGTTGAAAAACCAAGAAACAATCAATAACCCACTTATGTTGGTCACTGAGACCTTCCGGAACTTATTTTTAATCTCATATTTTCATTATAAGTTACTCTAAATCTATAAAAATATGTTGAAAAACATGCAATTTCACAAAAATTCTTGATAACACATAAATTTATCTTTCAAGTGCATTAAAAGTTAGTTATTTATATATATGCATGGTTGAATTTTTGCTTCCATTTTCTGGTTATGTTATCTCTAAAACCTATAAAGTAGTTAATTTTTTTATGGGATTGAGTTGTTAAATTCTTAGCTTAGGATGCTAGATAAATATAGCCCAACCCTTAGCTTAGGATGGTGCAAGGAGAGACGGGAAGGGTGTTGGGTGTGGAGAAGAGGGTGGAGGCTTGATGGAGTGGTGCGAGAGAGGTTGCTGGAGTAAACAAGTGATGGCCGGACGCAGAGGCGAATCAGCTGAAGATTGGTGCTGAAACCAGGAATTTGTTGCTGCTTATATGGGATGTAAGACGATCATACATGAAATCTTTGCTTGTTTGGTAGCCATGAAAATGACCTCATCTTAACAATCTGATTTACCGTAATTACACATAATCATGACTTTGCATTAGTAACGCACTTGTTCATCGCGTCATTGGCCAACTTTCTATAAGCAACCTAGAAATCTAAACCATGGTTCCAACTTTCTCAAATAAACTCACCCCTTAAAAATAAAGCATGAATCAAGTAAACTTCGATTGCTATCAAGCATGAACCAAGTTTGAAGTAAAGACTAAAGAAAAGCATGGACAAGCGGCATTCACATATGAAATCCTCAAGAAGCAGAATGTAAAGCAAATGTCAAGAAAAAGGGCAGTGTTGTAACTTTTCCAAACTTCATAGCCCAAGCATGTCGCCCTCCTGACCACCTCTTCTTCCTCATGGGTCTAAATCGTTCTTGATGTTGAAGGTAGTGCGAATCTCCTCAACTGTCTTCCCCTTTATCATGTTGGAAACAGTTTGGCATGTCAAGTCCAACAAGCTCTCTATATTCAAAGAGCGGGCCGCCTGCAAGCAAACCCAATTCTCATGATATTAGCAAACAACCAAGATTCAAGAACGGAAGAATAGTAAATTGGGAAAAAAAAAAAAAAAAACTAACCAGAATGAGGTCGAAGAGGGTTTTTTGGTCAACCTTGACAAAATCATCATCCCATGCCTTGAGTTCGTCAGCGGAGATGTTTTCCTTGCCAGTGGCGGCATCTACGTGCTTCTTGCCGTAGTCGAGAACCTTGGATAAGATGTTGCCGGTGACGCCAGGGACAGGGATGACGTTGCCGGGGCAAGCATTTTGGTACAAGTTTTTGATCGTCGGAGACTGGAGTGCAACCTCTTCCTCCACCTCGAAATTCTCCCCGTCGGAGGTCCTCAACTTTATCTTCTTCGATGTGGATCCCATTGGTTTCTTCTACAATTCTCTCACCGCAAACTCTTATCTTCAAGAACTAGAGTAACAATGACAGAGCAATGTCTTTCTAAACTTTGGAGGGATGGATATATGGTTAGTTGCACGTATGCATTCTTATATACTAATAGTAACTGAGATGTGTTATATAGGCAAAAGTACCACAAAACCCATGTACCACTTAATTGCATTTTAAGGACAAATTAGCCCTTGTACTGATTATCTAAATTTTTTCTTAAAAAAAAAATTCAATCTTAAAGGTTTGATATTGTTATCTTTTAATAAAGATTTTATTATTTAAAATCTTTTAGAACTTTTCTTGTTTAGATTTTTTATGATTTTTTAATAATTTTTAAATTTTAAAAGTGTTTAATTTATTTTCTTTAATTTGTTATTATAGCCTTTTTTATCATTTAGCTTTATTAGTTTCAAAATTTTCTAATTTACTTCCAATAAAAGAGTAAAGTTCAAATTGAATATTTGTGTAAAGTTTGTAGACTAAATTTTCTATTATACCTTATATATATATAAGCACAAGAACAACCATTTAACGATGCAATTTTATAAGTGAGGCTATTTTGCTCATTCATCTAATGTGCAAGAATAAAAATATCAATTTTTTTCTATAGATTAGCTAAAATACAATATAGATTATAGTATAAGGGTTTTGTAATACTTTTACCGTGTTATATATAAAAGGCAACGATGTGGTTATATATTTTTAAGGGCCTTCTATAAATTTTGTAAGTTTTTGAGAAATAAGTATACAAGCCTTTCCGTGGAATTATTAGCATTAGGAGGCAAGGTAGTTGGATACGAGAGGAAATTGTAAAGACTCGTGTGTTGAGAAAAATTAATCCAAGATATAGACTAAATTGTAAGAGCATGAAAAATATTGGGATTAAAGCGTGAAATTAAAATGACTAAATTGAATTGAAGGTAAATAGAGAAAAGACTAGAAGAGAAATTATATCAGGAGTGTGTGATGAATTATGGATGAAATTATAGAGAAATTTCAAAGGCAAAATGGTCATAAATGGATATTTATGGGGAAAATCTCAAGAAATGTGGCACATTTAGAGCCCTTGGATGAGATCGAATTGTAGCAAAAGCAAAAGCAAAAGCAAGGACGTCTCTTTATTGTATTCTACTCCTACACAATTTTTTAAATATTTATGTAAATAAAATATAAGGGATAAAACTTAATCCTAATAAAACTCCTTACAAATAATATTTAAATAAAATAATTTTAAAAATGTAAAAAGCCTTTATGTCCATCGGTGAATTTTGATTTGAATGGGTTCTCCCTCCTAACCGTCTCTTCTGCCTCGGGGGTGTAATCGTTCTTGATGTTGAAGGTACGGCGAATGTCCTCGGCTGTGTTCCCCTTCTCATGTTGGCAACAGTCTCGCATGTCAAATCCATCAAGCTATCTATATTCAAAAAGTCTGCCGCCTGCAGCATAACCCCATTCTCATGATATTAGAATACAACCGAAATTCAAGAACAAGAAGATGGCAGACGCAGAATCTTAAATTGGAAAAAGGAACTAACCCAGAGGAGGTCGACGAGGGTGTTTTGGTCAACCTTGACAAAAAGAGCATCACAGTCCTTGAGTTTGTCACCCGTGATGCTTTCCTTGCCAGCGGCGGCATCCGCATCTACGTGCTTCACGCAGTACTGGAGAACCATGGATAAGATGTCGCCGGTGACGTTAGGGACAGGGATGAAGTCGCGGGTGCAACCTGTTTCGTTTATTATTAATATTGATACAATTTCATGTTAATTGAATTGAAAATTTTAATATTAATTTAAATAGCTTTTTAATTTTTTTTTTTTTTCATTTGAGATATATCTGAAAATTATACATAAATTTTAATCAAATGTGTAATGTTATAAACAAATTTCGATTTTTGTGTTATTTTATATATAAAAATTTTATTTCATTCAATTTTTACAAATGATTAACACAATCATCAATGTAGAATCACATATTACATACAAAAGTAATTATATTTATATAATATACAATCAAAGTTTCATGTGTATGATTGCACCAAATCAAAATTCATGTATTAAATTACAAACTGGATCAAAGTTCATGTGTGATTTTGAGATTTATCCCTTTTCATTTTAAAAAAAACTTTCAAATTCAACAAAAAGAGATAAATCTCAAAATTATACCTGAACTTTAGTTTGATGTGCAATGTTATACATGAACTTTAATTTTGTGCAATTTTATACATGAAAATTTGATTTGATTCAATTTTCATAAACTACTAACTCAATTATCAATATAGCACCATTTTAAGTTTGCATATTGAATACACAAATAATTATATTTATCTAATATAAAAATAAATCAATGTAATTATTTATTTGAATGTGTACAATTGAATTGAAATTAAAGTTTCATATATAAATTTGAACTACAATAAAAGTTTCATGTGTATAATTTTACCAAATCAAAGTTTACGAATCAAATTGTACATTTGATGAAAGTTCATGTGTAGTTTTGAGATTTATGTCCAATTGAAACTCAAACTTTTGTTCGATAGCATGAAATCGAGCATAAAAAATTAATAGGCTTAATATATATAACATTTGGCATCTAAACTTAACACTTTTTTTATTAGCATAACATCAAATTTAGCCATCAACCTTTATATCTTTTGTCAATTTGACCCTTATGCTTTATTTTAACAAAAATGTTGATAAAAAATTAATTTTTTAATGATAATTTAAGGCCAGAAGAAGATTCCGCGATGTTAGCCTTTAAAGATAATTCACTGGCAGTGATAGAATCCTTATCTTTTAGACGATTGGCCTCCTCGATTTTCATGTGGCAGATCGGTTCCTCCAAGGAAATGTCTTGTTTCTTATGTTTCAGAAGATTTCGATAGTTGGACCAAGACTTGAGCAGCTTCTCAATCAATACATTTGCTTGGAGAATCGCACATGTTTTCATCCCTTCAACTAGGATGTTAGAGACCAACATCTTGTAGGAATGCGCTTGGTCCATGATTGGCTTATAATCAATCATCTGGAACTTCAGCCATTCTCCAACGACTTATTTTTTTTATTCTAGCATCATCTACTCCGTAATTCTTTTCTAAAGTGTCCCGGATGGATTTGGCATACTTGTCTTTGACAAATAGCATCTCTGACCAATTTGTTATCTTTCTTGAACTTGGCTTTGGTGGCGTCGGAATATGTGAGAACAGAGATAGAGTCTCCAACTTGTTCGATGGTAGGTGGTTCGAACAATACATAGTCTACTTCGAGTTGTTCAAAGAATATCACCACTCTTTATGACAAGCGTTGGTAGTTGGTTCCGTCCAGTGGTTCGAGTTTGGACAGATTAGAGATGTATTTGTTGACAGGTACAAACATTGTTTTTACAATAGTAGAAATTGCTTCTAAATTGTTGGAAAATTATTACTACAAAACAAAGATGTTAGCACTGACAAGTATAAGTAATAAAGAGAAATAAATAAATAAATACTACGTTGTAGAGAATCACTATCTTGGAAGCGATTTTGTCTTGATCGATGTAATCGGAAATGGACGTCGCCCTTAAAGTTAACACCGTGCTTCCAAATTCATATACCTGAATGAGGAAGATGAAACACAATTGGTATTGCTCTTTTAAACTCATGGGAAATGAGATTAAAAACCAAAGAAGAAAAAAAACCACACTAGGATCAATTCCTAGTAAAATTTAGAGGGAAAGAAAATGAGGGAGACAAGAGAGATTTTTGTTTTTCTATTGTGTAAAAAGTGAGGAAGATTATCTTAACTAGTGGTCGACGGTTCGATCCTCACCCTGGTATAGAGCAACTTTAAACTCGTGGCTAGCACTCACCCCTTTAATGGGCCTAAAAAAAGCGGAGAATTAATTATTAGATTCGTTCCAGTAAATACTTTAAGAAATCAAAAGAAGTGAGGAATATAGCTCCTATTTATACTATTAGATGAAGGGAAAAATAGTAAAATGCAAGGGCAGTTTTGTAAAAAAAAATCATACTAGTATCCCCACTAAATCCTCAACAGTCAAAACATGCAGGATTTTCTTTGCATTACCAACAATAATAAGCATGGTAGTCAGTGTCGTATCGGTATCGGTCGTATTGGTTGGTACATATTATTCTAGTCTTAAACTAGTGCCAAATATTCTATGTTCCATTTTGATTAAAATTTCGGTGTGTTTCAACCATTTCAATATATTTTGATCCATTTCGGTCAATACTAATGTGTACCGGACCATACTGGTTGGTACAAAATTTTGACATTTTAAATTGATTTGTAACTTTTTTCTCTTAACCATTTTATTTTTTTCAATATTACATTTAAATTTAAAAGTTATTAAATTAAATTATTTAACGTGAGTAACACTTTTAAAACTTATATATATTACCATATAAAGGTGTTATTAAATTATTAAATTGATAGTTTACCCTCTTTAGATTAGTAAGTGTTAACGGTCTATCTAGTTGTGTATGACCTAAAGTTGTTATATATCATGGCTAAATGGTATGTATAAGTTGATTTGATATTTGAGCTAGACATACATATTTTATGTAAGAGTATACAAATGAAAATATGAATGATGGTATATTGCATGACATGAATAATGTTTATAAGTATTGGACACGTTTATATGTGGATTAGTAATGATTGTAGTAATGAGTACTATTAATTAATTAAAGATGTTATGGGGATTGCAGATGTAATATTATTTGTTTGGAATCATCATCGGTCTGGATTAAGGGTATTAGATACAGTGTTAACATATCTGCTAGTAATCAATTAAGATTAGAATCACCAATCATTCAGAACATTCCATCAGCGACTACTTTATATACTGTAAATGTATGAACAAATCCCAAAATTAGGTTTTGAGGAAAACTTTGTTATCAAACAAGATGTCAAAACATGCAAAAACAAAATCTAATTGAAGCTTGATGATGGGCTCCATCTTTCTTTTAAATACTCCTCCATAGAAATGTTACTGCTTTGCTCCATGCTACTAACTGATGTCGAATCATCATCCACATCAAGCATTGCAAGACTTAAATGTAAATCTGCCCTTGAATTTGGATAAACTTCATCATCATCACCATCCTCGATGTTATGTTCTTGCCTTTCTTTGTTCTCATTTTGTGTCGCAGTCCATTTTTCAATGGCTTCTTCCCCTCTTAAGACCTCCAATACCTAAACAAAATAGTGCAAAATTTAATTGAAATCTGAGTCAGTTCAAAGACGTTTTATAAAGATATTAAAATAGCTTTATTACCTCACTCATCTTCGGCCGGAGTCGAGCTGACCGTGTGATGCAGAGAGTTGCTGCTACCATCATTCTATGCATCTGACTCGCATTGATATTTCCATTCAAATCAGGGTCCAGTATGCCTTTCATATCTCCACTCTCTATCATTGGCTTTGCCTGAAATCCAAGGACTTTCAGTAAATTTTATGCACATCTAAAGAGCTTGAAAGATGATTGTTTCAGAGAAAAACTCCTACCCACATGACCAAGCTCTGCTGGCCCTTGTGATTCTCGAAGCTTATTGGTCTTTTCCCTGATAGCAATTCAAGTAGAACGACACCGAAAGCGTAGACATCAATCTTGTCGCTAAGCTTGCCATACATGAAGTATTCAGGAGCTAAATACCCAAATGTCCCAACAACATCAGCTTGAGTCAGAAATGATGAAGCAGTTGGTCCCCATATTGCTAGTCCGAAGTCAGATAACTGTCATGTTGAATCAATTTGTCACATATTTCATTTCAACTAAACATTATTCCAGTAAACACAATCTAAATTACCTTCGCTTCAAACTCATCTGAAAGAAGAATATTTGAAGACTTGACATCTCTATGGATAACAGGTCGAGAATGCTCACTATGTAGGTAATTTAGGGCTTCAGCAATGGCAACAGCCACGTTATATCTCACTTCCCATGGCACGGGATGTTTATCTTTGTTCTTCCCTACAATATATTTATATATTAGCTTGCGTCGGTATGGTTGAAAGCAACTTTTACCAAGGAAAGGGACACATGGGAGCTGTACCATGCAGGATTTCTTCCAAGCTGCCCTTAGATGAGAAATCATAGACAGATATTAGATCATAATCTTTAACGCAGACACCAACTAGAGGCCTTATGTGTTTATGCTTCAGTGAGGAGATTATTTCGATTTCGTTGGCAAAATCCTTGTATGCATCTTTTGATGACTTCTGAACCTTAACAGCAACTGCCTTACCATCCCGAAGGATCCCTTTATATACACGGTTGCTCCCTCCTTCTGCGATCAGATTCTCTGCAATGAAATAGAACGTTACTCAAAAACAATGATCACAAAGTGTAAAACAGAACACATCAAAGGGATAAAAACCTGATGAGAACTCAGCAGTTGCAGCTTTTAAAACTTCATAACTGAACCATTGGCAAAAAGTTGAATTTCTTCTCAGGGGTATCTCTAAGCATTTCTGCAACTCATATTGCATAGAGGAATTGCTGCTATTATCTTTACCTCCATTGCCACTCAGCTCGATTTCTTTGTTGGTTGAGCATCGAGGAGTATGATGCTGGGAACGACTAGGTAGATTCATAACCCATTGGACAACAGACATATTCCTGGCGAGCTTTGCAGGTGGTGTTGCTGAGCAAGCCCTCAGCAGAAGGGGCCAACCAGGCTTATAGTCCATACTATCACCTGCAAAAAGAGAACTGGAGCTTGAAGACATTTTCTTGCCTTCATGAACAACAGTCAATGTTTCACTCTTAGAATCTTCACTACTGGTTCTTGATGCATCGTTGGAGCTTTGGATCCCTTGGAAACTGGATATCTCAAACACTAGTTCAGAATCACCATATTCTGATTGCCACTCTCTGGCACCAAGGTTTTCACTCGGACAAAAACTTGGTCTTGGATCATATTCAAAACCTGACATAATTAAGTGCATCTATTAGTACTTTGGACGACCAAAGTAGAATCTAGAAACCATATCTTTCTTATTCCAAGGATCAAGTTAAAAACCAAACCTGGTAGTTGATTATGGTTGACTCTTCTGAAAACAGTTTTCCCATTGTTGATGGCCAAAACATTGGTAGTTGTTGGCAACTGCTTTGCACAGTATCTATCTAAAGAATTCCAACCCCTGAAAATGATATCTGTTTTTAGTCAGAAAAAGAATCAAACCGATGTTGAACAACCAAAAAAGGATTTTTGAGTCATTCAACTGCTCCTTTACCTAAAAGCACCATGCTTGCCTATACCCAACACTAGAGTTACAGCGGCATAGTTCTTTGCTTCTCTAATCAATACTCTTCACGTCGATCTTCCATTGCAAATCTGGCCTTTAAGATCAACCTGAAACCCGAGTATCGGGAATCTTATTCTTAATCAATCAAGTTCTAGTGATCAAATGAACCAACCTTGTTTAATGAACATAGTCCTTGATAAGCTTCTAAATAAGATTCTAACGACAATTTCTCTTCTAAAGCATAATCTACGTTGAAATTTCATATTAGAACACAAAACTTTCGAGGAACACCAAATTTCTGTGGAAGTAATGAAACGCACTTACCTGAACAACGGAAAACATGAAGTGCAACAACACAATCACCAGGTTCCGCAACTTCTTAAGAAGATCTGGGGGGGGGGGGTGATAAAGATAGTCAAGCTACTGTTTTTTGTTTAAAAAAAAAAGATTTGTTATTATTATTTTTTAAAAGTAATAATAAGTGAAGGCATAGTTTCTGTTTATATAATTATGGATATTGCAAGTTCGTTAAAAGAACCGGCAAATTTCGCGCGAAACCCATGGTCTCAGGTTGTTTAGGAAACCAATGAAGTAACACAAGCGAAACCTTTTACCGGCTATTGCGGGTTGACCTCCTCTTCCCTTTGGACTCAGCTTTGCCTCTTGACTACTGTTTTTCAGCTATTGCGGGTTAAAAAAATTATGTCATATTATTTTTATTTTGGATTATCAAAAATGCATAAAAATAAATTATTAAAATATTAATTTTCAATTAATTTAATTTTTTTCAATAGTCTACCTGTCTAACTTATAAGTATCAAAACACCATTGAATTAGATGGATTTAACTAAATCTTCAAATCATTGTAAAACACGTTTGATACATAAACTAAGAAATACAAGAATAACATTATGTATACTATTTATAAAATCCTTTATAAAGTTGATGTCATTCATCAATTAAGTTCCAATTTAATTTAAAAATTTATAATAATAAAAAATCCTCTTATTTGTAAAATAAGATATATACTAAAGCATTTTTTTCAGATTTTATATTAAATCTTAATAAGTATATTGGTTATACAAATATGGTTTTTACACACATACGATGTGATAAGATTTCTAATAATATTAATCGTTACGTATTACCTCTATCACTAGACTAACTTTATTAAAATATAGTGTTATTGGCTCTGCCAAACATAATTTTTTTAAAAGTATTCAAAAAACACGTAAACCACCGCTTTTGACACGTAAATTATATTGATGAGACAATCATCACTTATTACCTTCATACCATAAAATTTAGGTAATATCACATTGCCTACCTAACTAAGACCCAAATATAAACCCCTTTTCACCTCTAAGAAGAGGATAAACAATCCTTCGACACTAATTCTCTCTTCTCTTCCCTGCTCCTACCTCTCCTTCCTCTTAGAACACTCATCTACCACCATCAACATTACTATTACCGGACGATTTTCCGCCGCTCTAGAGTAAGCCAACCTCTTTTTTCCACCGCCATCTCCTCCGCATTAATTCTTTGTATCAACAACAATGTTAGTCCGTATAAAGGTAACATGACATGTTTTCTGAGATTAGTATTTCCTATCCTTAACACTAAAGCTACAGGGAAACCTAATCAAATATTAATATTTCAATTACTTTTTGGTACACCTAATAATAATTATATTGACTTGGTCCAAAATATTAAATGATGATTAGGATTTTTGTAGAAAAATATATTATCTAAGGATGTATATTAATAATATTGCAGATGATAAGATTATTAAATATTAAAATTATAGTAGTATAATGAGACAGAAAGAATTTGACTTGTCTCAACTAGATACACAAGGTGGAGGACAGAGAGCAAAGAAGTTGGTTTGGGCAGTTGGCCAGATGTTTATTGATATTTTAGGAGGAGAACTTAGTTTGGAAATAAATAGTGGCCCTACTTGGTCCTCATTGTATTATTTGCTAATTCTATTATTATATTTACTAGTATGTTTCACTCATGTTACACGTTCGGTTGATAATTATTTATTTATGTTAAATTATAGAGTAAAAATTTGAAGATTAAAGTATATTCTAGGCAAAGTTTTCAAAACTAAATTGGTGGTCTAATTGGTCAGATCATTGATTCGTACAGTTGGATTAAAGAAATCATTAAAAAATCATAAAAATAAAAAACCAATTCAATCGATTTTTTTAATCCTATTCAACCTGTTTGTATTGGATCTCGGATCAACCAGTCTGATGCCTCTCTTAGAATCGATATTCCGATTGGTTCTCGATCTGCTTGATCACTCAGATTAACAAGTCTTATTAATCACTTCACACCACAATCATACACATACACTTATTCAATTTCATGTCACAATTATAAACATATATTTAATTTATTAAGGGTGTCAATTATATGCATAATTACTCAATTTCATTTCATTTCCTTCAAACATTTCTGAGCTTATTAGCTCATTGATTCAAATGGACCTTGTGACTCGTTTCCGGCTCAATTTGTATGTTAACGTATTTTATATTTCAATCACATTTCATTCATTCTTTTACCAATTTAGCCAATTCACATGTTTTAACCCTATTGTCTCAACACGGGCTCAAAACATATACGCAGATCTATCACCCTAGATTTCCTAACAACGATGGTTATCTCAAATCTGATAATTTGTCACCTTGAGTTTCTCGACAACAATTATGCACAATTTACCACCCCAAGTTGTCCGAAAATAATGGTTTTCAATTTATACTCTGACCCTATGGCATGTCAATTATATACAACTCGATCCGAACAACTAATAGGGTAACCAATTTTCGATTCATTGCATATGTAGATCAATTCACATTCTTTCAATCTCAAATTTTCACAAATCATGAATTTATCATATAACACAGTATACTACAACTCAATTTCTTACCAATTTTCAAATATCAATCAAATCACATAACTTTCTATTCTATTCAATTTAGTCTCTATATCGATAATCAATCTAAATTACATCAATTCAGCTCAAATAATCATCAATAACTCACCTCAAAATCCATGTAATGCAAAATGACATGAACATGCAAAAAATAAATGGTTCCCGAATCGTAGAATTACAGATCAAAATTTTGAGCTACTTGTCATCGACTTTAGATTTTCCTTTCCCTCTCAACGTATTCGGGTCAATGTTAGCTACGAATAAACACAAAAAAATATATAACACTATCATTTTTCAACCAATTCATAGTCAATTCTCAATTTATACAAAATTTGCATTTTATTCAATTTAGTTCCTAACATCTAGACAAGCATAACTTTCAAATTAAAGCTTTGGATTGAATTTTGATTCCACAATTACTTACTAGGGAGCTCCTAGTTCGTATTACTACTGTCAATTTTACATTTTATTCAACTTGGTCCCTAATATACAAAACTACCAATTAAGCTTTACAATTTACCCCTTTTCTTAAACTAAGCTTAGTTTCTATCAATTTAACACCTAAAACTTTCAATTCTCACAATGGAATCTCATCAAAACTTCACTAATTTCTCAAATTAATCCTTGGGTTAGCTTAATCAAGCTTTCAAGATAAAAAAAATCTATAAAAAATCAAAGGAAAATGATTAGGGACTTACTTGAAATTAAAGTTAAAAGCTTGGAAACCCTTTTAATGGCATCAAAGCTTCTTCCCAGACCTTTGTGGCCAGTTGGAGAAGATGGTAATCCCTCTCTCTGATAAGTGTTTCATTTGATTACTATTTTATCCTTAATTACTCCTTAATAATTAGTTCATGTTGTTGATTTGGACATTTTTGTGCGTTTTCTATGCAGAACTTCAATTCTAGAAATTGCACTTAGAAGGCAAAGTTTTGCAATTTTATTTTCTAAAATCAAGGCTAGGCTAGTGGGCATGACTTTGGACATGAGAGTCTGACGTGACATTCAGTCAGCAGCTTCTAGAAGATCCAGTCAGCAGCTTCCAAAAGTCTAGTCAGCAAGGATAGACGAGCTGATCAGCTGCATTTTAAATTCAAAATTAGAAATTATCTTTTGTTTTTATGATTTAATTTAAATATTTTCAAGAATTATCTTTTATTATTTTTAGGTTATTTTTAGGGTTTTGGAGAACTATAAATACCCGCTTAGGGTAAGTTAGAAAGACATCTCATTATTAGTTTTGTTTTTGTTTTCTAAGTTCTATAAAAAAAATTCTCTACATTTCATTTTTAAGTTTTTATTTTCTTAAAAAAATGTTGAGTATGATTTCTTCCATAATCATGCTCGGTTAATTTTTCAAAAAGCCAAAGGCTAAAGCAACGACTCAATTCTGATTGTGTGAATTAAAAAGCACTTTATACCTTCAGATGTATTTCTCAATTTTTTGAAAACTTGGATTGGCAATCGACCTTTCCTTTTAAAATCCTTACACTTTCAAGTTCGACAAGGACCCGTTGGTTTGAAAGTTATTTGGATTTATAGTTAGGAGGAAGGATCGGCTTATAGCACATTCGACTTCCTGTGAACACACTTAGCAGCGTCCGCTAAGGGAAATTGATATCGGATTCGATTCTCATTGAGACAACATAGTCCGAGTCGGGTTTTTTCAGATTTTAAACTGTTTTATTCTAACGACGATAGTCGTGGTTAGTCTAGCTAGAAAACTAAAATTCAAAAATTGATTTTGGATTTTCGGTTTACCGGAGAGAAAAATAAGTTACAAGGGTTGGGCCTTCTAGACTGTAACCGGCATTTATCCGGAGTAAAATCTTATTCGATGATTGGTTGGAAATGAATCAAAGCGAAGCCTAAAGCTGATACTTAAACTGAGTTTTTTTTAAAATTTACTTTCGTTAAATTCTTAGATTTAAATTTCTATTTCTTCATTTTACTTTAATTAAACTCTTTCGATCAAAACTTCCATTTTTATCCCATTTCGCCTAAATCAAGAACTAAAAGCTTTCTACATGAGAATTTCCTAAGTCCCTGTGGAACGATACTTCTTCTCTTTACTACGCTATTTAATTATTTCTTTTGATATTAAAGACACGTTTTTATATTTTATTATTATTATTCGGACTATTATTTTATTAAATTATTTTGGGATTGTCATGTTAAATTTTAAGTTGAGATTTTGGTTATTTGTTTAAGGTGTTTGATTAATAATTTTAAGTTTGAAAATTATTCAAAACGCGAAAAATTAATTATTTTATTATGACTTAATTTATTTACAAATTAAATTATAAATTTGTTTTAAATGATTTCTAAGGACGAAATTACGATAGTGACTTTCTAGATTCAGCAATATCTTTTAAATCGGGTTTAGGGTCCTTATACCTATGATTGCGCCACAAGACCTTAACCATCTTAATGGTCTTCCTCTTAAGAACCTTCTCATCTTCAGCAATAATTTCAATTGGTTCTTCCTCAAAACTTAAGTTAGGACAAACCTCGATTTTCTCAATTGGCACAATATGAGATGGGTCCGACCAATAATGCCTCAACATAGAGACATGAAAGACATCATGAATTCACTCAAGCTCAAGCGATAACTCAAGCTGATAGGCAACTTGTCTCACTCGACGAAGAACTCAATAATGACTGATAAAACGAGGACTCAACTTGCCCTTACCGCCCAAATCTGAGCACCTTCTTCCACGGTGATACTTTTAAGAGGACTTCATCATCCACATTAAACTCAATATCTCGACGCTTCAGATCGACATAAGACTTCTACCTGTCAAAAGTAGCCTTAAGTCTCTTTCAAAACAATCTAACAGTCTCCTCAAACCCCTGAATAATATCTAGTCCCAATAACTGATGCTCAGTCAACTCAATCCAACCGATAGGAGTGCAACGCTTGCGCCCATACAAAGCCTCATAAGGAGCCATCTTAATATTGGCTTGATAATTGTTATTATAAGCGTACTGAAGTTTAACAGAGTACCCAAAAGCACGGTGAAAAGATTTCCAAAATCTCGAAGTAAACCTCGAATCTCGATCAGAGATGATGGACAAAGGCACCCTATGAAGACGAACAATCTCTGAAATGTAAAGTCGAGCTAACTTACCTAAAGGATAATCGATCCTTACTAGAATGAAATGTGCGGACTTAGTGAGTCGATCCACAATCACCCACACTGAATCTTTCTTGGACGGTGTTAAGGGAAAACCACTTACAAAATCCATAGTCACTCTTTCCCATTTTCACTGAGGAATCTTAATCGGTTGCAGTAACCTCAAAGGACACTGATGCTCGGCCTTAACTTTTTGGCAAGTTAGACACTTCGACACAAAATCCACAACATCCATCTTCAAACCTTTCCATCAATACCTGTCACGAAGATTCTTATACATCTTATCTCAGCCAGGATGCATGGAATAAGGGCTATCATGTGCCTCACGGAGAATAGTCTGCTCAATCTCAGAATCTCTCGGAACATAGTATTGACCACAAAAACATAGTAAACCATTTTGGTCCACAGAGAAATCCACAAATGTACCTTCTTTTATCTCTCTAGTACGGTGCCCTAGATAAGGATCATTAGCTTGCTCAGCCTTAATCTCCGAGAGTAAAGTGGGAATAACTCGGAGTTCAGCCAAAAGACTGCCATCCTCAAACAAACTCATCCTGGCAAACAATGCCCTCAACTCAGTCACAGCACTACGACTTAAGGCGTCGGCAACCACATTAGCCTTACTAGGGTGATACTCAATCTCACAGTCATAGTCCTTAAGAAGTTCTAACCAACGACGCTGCCTCAAATTAAGCTCCTTCTGAGTAAGCAAATACTTCAAGCTCTTATGATTAGTGAAGATATAACACTTCTTCCCAGAGAGATAGTGTCTCCAAATTTTAAGAGCGAAGATTACTACAGCAAGCTCAAGATCATGAGTAGAGTAATTAATCTCATGTAGTTTCAACTGTCGAGAGGCATAAGCCACAACCTTTCCTATTGCGTTAGTACACATCCCAATCCAGTGTGAGAAGCATAATTGTAGACAGTATAATATTTCTCAGCCTTAGGTTGGATCAAAACCGGTGCTTGAGTCAACATAAGCTTCAACTTTTCAAAACTAGACTCTTGAGCCTCAGTCCAAACAAATGGGACATTCTTCCACAGAAGCTTAGTCAAAAGAGCCACAATAATGGAGAAACCCTCGATAAAACTTCGATAATAGTCGGCCAAACCCAAGAAACTACGAATCTTAGAAACATTCTTAGATTGCTTCCAACCCATAATAGCCTCAATCTTTTTGAGATCCACACGAATTCCCTTAGCAAAAACAATACGCCCCAAAAACATAACCTCTGAGAGCCAAAATTCACACTTGTTGAACTTAGCATAAAGCTGCTTTTATCTCAAGGTTTGCAAAACAATTCTAAGATGCTCCTCATGTTCCGCCTCAGTTTTAGAATATACTAAAATATCATCTATGAACACTACCACAAACTGATCCAAATCGGGTTGAAACACCTTATTCATCATATCCACAAATGCAGCAGGAGCATTAGTTAACCTGAACGGCATCACCAGAAACTCATAGTGCCCATAACAAGTTCGAAAAGCTGTCTTAAACACATCAGAATCTTTGACCTTAAGCTGATAATACCTAGATCTCAAATATATCTTAGAGAACACAATAACTCCTCGAAACTGATCGAATAGGTCGTCAATACAAGGCAAAGGGTATTTGTTCTTAATCTTCAGCTATTTAGCTTCCGATAATCGATGCACAGTCGAAAGGTTCCATCTTTCTTCTTTACAAACAAAACTGAAGCACCCTAATGTGAAACACTAGGTCGAGTAAAACACCTATCCAATAGCTCTTGCAACTGTATCTTTAATTCATTTCTTACACATTCACATAACTTATCATTTATATTCATTCTTTATTTTTTTTATTTTTTTTTGCCATAACTATCACATAGTAATCACAACACTGTTCTTTTAACACTCTTCTAGACTTTATTTTCTTATACCATTAAATTATTATATATGTTTTCATATAATTCCTTCACTTTCTTTCATTTCTTTCTCTTTTCAAGGCAAACAATGATTATCCCAGTTACGGATCAGAGTTAATTCTCTTATTCCAAACCTTTTAGAATTCTATTGGCCCGACCACTACCAATAATCTCCTCGAGGTAACTGTTCCTACCAAAGTTTATCCTTTATTTATTTTTTTAACTTTTATAATCTATTTCGTAATTTAAAATTTCTTTTTCATCACAAGTATTTCTCTATATTTTCATTTATATATTCTATCATGAATTTTAAATTGTATCCTTTCTCTTATATTTCTTTCATGATTCTGAAGTTACTAATTATCTCTCAAATCTCTATACTAGACTAGTTAGTAACCCACAAATATTATTATTATTATTATTTCATGACTTTAAGTTCCTAAAGAATACTTATATTCTTAATGTATATTCTCATTTTTATCTATAAAGATTATGAACCCTATTTTAAATCTCCATATAAGGCTAAATAACATTTACTTTAACTCTTAATCTATACCTTAACTTATTTTATCTCTTCACAACTTGTAACTTGTTTACCTTTATACTAATTTACCATTAGATTTTAATATATTTTTTGGATTTTCCAACTCTTTACTATTTTTATTCCTTATAAACATTTTTCTCTCCTCAAACATTAACATCACTTCAACTTTTCTTATTTCCCCAATAATACGTTTTCTTATTACTACTCACCTATACTTTTTTTCCTCATTTAATTGACTTTTAATTAATTTAATTTTTTTAATCGTCATTCTTCTTCTTTTCAAGTATAATAATTATTCCACAAATTTTTCTCTCTATTTTTTTTCAATTTACTCTCTCATTAACACTCCTTACAGGCTATTTTTTGCTTTTCTCAATAATTTCTAGAAAATCTTTTATTTAATGTCTCGTAGAGCCTTACTTAAAGTATTTAAAAAAATACAATATTCACCACAGTGAGATTGAATAAGTCTTATCCTTAAACCTTCGATACTTACCTTAGAAATAACATGAGATCCTCTTTATCTTTCTCCTTAATATTAGATATCTCATTTAGATCTTCCTTTAATTTCACTAGAGGCACAAGATTACTGACAAGTCTTACAGTACAATCTCGATCACGACTAATCGTAAATCTAGAGCTCTTATGTGGTGGCATAGTAAACTATATACAGAGAATAATAATCACTAAATTAAGATTTGGTACTGGAGTCTCGAACTAAATCTCAACTTTAGAATTTTCAAAATAAGAAAATAATTTATAAAATAATATATTTATTAAAAATCTCCGATTATTCCAAAACTTTTAAAACTATGAAAATCAATTGTTTTGAGCCTCATAATCCGAGGTTTGAATCTTTCTCTGATACCATTAAATATAACCCCCTATACCCGACCTAGAAGGCACGACCGGATCTAAAAGGTTATTTAAGTAATTTACCCACACACAACTCGACAGACCAAAATCATACACATTCATTCTTAAATATAAACATAAATATACATATATATAATATTAAACCTATAATTAAAAATAAAATAAAAAAATTAATTAAACTCCCAAAAATAAAATACCAAAAGTCCCAAAATAAATTGTATTTACAACCCAAAACGAATAGTTACCAACAAAGTATATTAATAATCCAAAATCGAAATAATAATAATAATAATAATAATAATAACAATAATAATAATAATAATATAAAATAATGTAAATCTGTAACTAAGCCTCCAGGTACTAAGTCACCTAAATCCTGAATACCTGTAAAGAAACTGTGGAGGTATGAGCTATAAAGCCCAGTGTGTCTCTAAAGTACGTACAACCTAATGTATTTATATATTAATATAACAATTTATATCTCAAAAGGGTAACCACAAATCATATTTTAATCACAAGCACAATGCAATGCACCCATATTCCAACACACCAACACAGTGAAAAGGTTCCTTAAAACCTTTTCCCAACCAAACGTCACCAATCGCAATGTGGTTTTAGCATCAACCTGAAAAAGAATGATAACCACTTCTTCCACCTTACAATCTCACCCCATGAACACACAATGGCATGACCACATGATTATCATATATATATTGCCTCAATCTCAATCTCAATTTATATCTCATATATCACAATCACAGTAGAATTATCACAATAATTATCCGTTACATGCTCAAGGTACATATAGATATGCATGACATTATCAACATACACTTTCACAGCTCAATTTCAATCATACCATTTTTTATCACAACACAATCATCTCAATATCAACATATCTCAAACAGCATGAAATCACATAATCTCAACAACATCACATACATTAAGGTATATTACAATTAGAAACACACCTCTAGCAAATAAATCTCTAACGACGAGAAGGTCGTCCGTCACGTATTGATCGAGTACTCGATCTCATAGGATTAGATCCTACAAACATAACTAAAATTAATATCATCCTAACCACCACTTAAGTACACAACTTAATTAAAATAACCTACGGGCAGCTCTCGGAACCGGTGCAGGAGTAGGTTGCATAGGTGAAGGAGGTAAATCGTCAGCCTCGGAGTCGTGATCACCTAAACTCTAATATCTCACATTAGATTTCCCAAATTAAAACTTTAAGTATCTCTAAGTACAAAATTAAGAATAAAACAGTCAAAATGAGGCCTTCGGGTTCGAATTTGACAAAACGGTTAGTAAAAACGGACTCAGGATGTTGAAAAATGACAAGGTAGGATTTTTCGAAAAAAAGTCAATGGTCAACCCAAAAAGTCAACGGTCAATGGTCAATTGCCAACGATCAACGGTCAACTATCAAAGGTCAATGGTCAACGATCAGGTTCGATCAACGGGTTCGAGTCGAGTTCGCTCAATAGGCAGGTCAAATCGAATTGGGTCTAGGGTTTGGGTGATTTGGTTTTAAGGTTTGGGTATTGGGTTTTCATGGTTTTAAGTTTACACATACACTTGGGTAAATGGCTTGGGGTTTAGTTTGAGTTTGGTTTGGGTTTGTTGGGTAATAACGATTGGGTTAAAAAACATTGGAAATTGGGTTACTAAGATTGGCCCAATTCTCAAACTTTTAGTAATATATTATATTAGGGTTTCAAAAAACCTTGACGACACCGATCGGAGGCTCAACGAACAGCGGCACACAAGCTAGCCGGAATGACACAAAATGAAAAGAAAATGATCCCTTTCACATACCCACATCAAGATCGGTGGCAAAGAGCGAAGCTCGCGACAAAGAGTGACGGAAAAGAGGTGAAACAAAATCGATTCTAACATTGATTCTCATGAATAGCAACGACAAAGGAAAAGGAGAGGGAAGGGTTAGGTTCACAAGGTAACAAGGAGTCTATCGACGACGACAGTGTGGTGAATGGACGATCGTAGGTGGGTTATCGAAGCTTGAAAGGAAAAAGGGAGAGGGAAGAGATGAGAAAGTTTCTATTTAGAGAGAAAAAGAACAAAATAAAAGTGGGAGGATAAAAGGTTTTGAAAAGTAAAAAAAAAAGGGTTTAAATACCTATAAAAATAGGTCATTAACATGGAGTGCTCAAAGAACATTAGGGTTTTTGAATAACTCTAAAATTATCCCATTTTACAAATAAGTCCTAAAAATCACAATTCGATCACAAAACTTTAATTAATGCTCAGATTCATCCCTAAACTTTATTGAACTTCCAAATTAGACCTCAAAATTTACTAAGATCAAATTTTAGTCCCTAGTTTTCATCAAAATTCTAATTTAATCCTTTTAATCAAAATTAGGGTGTTACAATTTTGACAGTTTATTACGCTTGTCACTCTCCATCCACCAATTTTATTTTTATAGGTAGATTATTATGTTAATTAAGTTAATTAACATTAATTTAATTAAAAAAAGTTTATTTTAATCAAGATAATGATCATATAACCTCACCGTCCACTAATACATATTTTAGCATGGTACAATTGTTGTTTTAAACTTTTTATTAATTGCAATTTAAGTCCCCAAACCATTTAGTAATTAAAAATCTATAGCGGTTGTATTTTACAATTTAGTCTTTATGCCTCAATTAATCACAATTTCGATCAAATTGAATATTCAAAATTCAATTCACCTATATAATAACTCCGTATATACCTTTATTTAATATTTACAGACTTGATTTAGGAAAACAAAATCTCGAAACCATAATTTTTGACACTACTGAAAATCGGGACGTTACAAAATGCAACCAAATTGTAAAGGTAAGTTCAAAAATGGTTCTAGAAGTCTAAACGACCTCAAATAAGCTTAAAAGATGAGTGGAATCTAAGCAATGTGTTTAGCCCTTAAATGTAGCCTTCCTTATTCGGGTCTAAGTTTCAGCTCAGGTAAGGGATGTTACGGCATGGTAAATCATGCTTTGAACCAACTAATCTATTTGTTTAATTGAACACATCTCTCACAATAATTTCAAAATCATTCAATGCACAATATTCGAGGACATTATTATGGTTGTGTATTTGTAACCTCTTTACAAGAATGTTGTTAAAACTCTTAAAAGCGATCACATTTCACACTCACATAAGTAGATCTCATTAAAGGTGTTCTCGTAATTATAGCACTCTAACATATTTATGTTATGGATCTATTAAGACTATATTATTCATCCCTCCCCTTACCAATATGAATACCTAACACTTTTTATCTTGTGATGATATATTATATATTATTTTATAATGACAACAATCATATTCCGATGATATATTTTATTTCATTGAATTCAAAACTTCACGTTATATCAAACAACGATAATAATTATTTTTAATGGATCACAATTGATTATTTTCATTTACTAACAACCCAATTTGTTTTCATTTTTTATTGATTCCATCACTTCATCTTGTTTAATTGAACTTCATTTTTACTATAGTAACTTTTCTAAGAATTATATTTTAATTTAATTATGTATATATTTTTTTCTTTTTCATTTTAGAAAAATAGATACCAAATGTGCATTATTTCATTTTTAAGAAAATAAATGAAAGCAAACAGAACATTAAATAAGTCATAAAGAAAGCAACAAACCCAGCCATTGAGCAGATGTCTCTGTTCCCAAAACTGTTTTCAACAGAAAACTCTTCGATGCCAAGAAAATGCAGTGAAAAAGCTCAAAAGACTCTGCCAGAAAAGAATTAGGATTTTCTAGGAGGAAGCCAAAAAAGAGAAGAAACCCAACTTCCAAAAAACCCTGCAAAATAGAACAATATATTGATCTCATTCTCAACCATCGATGTTATCGGCTTGATATTCACCCAGATCCATGGCGATATTTGTCGGAGTATGTGAAGAAGATGGTTGATTACCATCAGATTCCAGTGCTGCCTTCGCAAAAGGGGGAACATCGTCCACCAGATAAGTCTCTTCATGCCTTTTGAGTCCTTCTATTGCTAAAGAATGAGCGACAATGTTTGCATGTTTAGGAATTTGAATAAATAAGCATTTTGAAAACCCGAAACCAATCATTTTGATGTTGGAGATATAGGCCCCCAGTACTGATCTGTCAATATTGTTTGACTGCAGTTCGAAGAACGACCATCGAATCGCCCTCAATTTCCACTAACGAAAGACCCAATTGAGAACCCATCTGCACAGCTTGAAAACAAGCCATTGCCTCTGCTGCGAACGAGGTTGGTATCTTATCATATAGTATAGTTTTGGACCATAGGACCTTAACAGACCCATCACGTATAACAATACCAGAACAGGATTTATTTTCTCTTATATTAAAACCAGCATCAAAATTGATTTTGAGAAAATTCCTTTGAGGGGGTTTCCAATGTCCCACTACTGGTGAATTAGCCACAGATTTCTGTTGTAAAACCTCATATTCACCCAAATATCTTCTAATAAAGTGAATTGTTTCTGCTGTAGAAGAGGATTGTCGTTCATGCACTAATTTATTTCTCCCTGTCCAAATCGCCCATAAGGTACAAATGAAAATCTGGCAAAGGTGCATAATTGTGTTCGAAAAATTGGTGAGACCATTCCAAAATAGGAACTCCAGGAGTAGACAATGATAGATTGAGTCCTAACTGACCCCAAATGTTTTTTGTGTGTAGGCAATGAATAAAAACATGTTCCACTGTTTCAGCTTCATGTTGACTACGAGGACAAGTAGCAGAATCAAGCAAACGCCTTGAATGTAAGCTAGCAAAAGTACGAAGAAAATTATGTAAAATCCTCCAAGTTGTAATTTTTATTTTGGAGGGGAGCTCAACATTCCATAATTTCTTGTAAAGAGTAGCATAAGGGTTCGGAATCCCATCAGTAGAATTCCTCTGATTATTTTGTAATAGGCCTCTATAAGCGCTCCTGACTGTAAACTCACCAGTTGCTTCACCACCCCAAACCTGGAAATCTACCGAAGGGACGAGAGATAAAGGAATAGCCAAAATTCTCCGTGCATCATCAATATGAAAGGTAGACAAGATACTCTCTTCCTTCCAACTCCTCGAAAAAGGGTCAATTAAATCAGCAACAGTCTGAATAGTATTATCAGTAATTTGACACTGAAGTTTTTGATTATGATTACCAGTATCACATTTTCTCCAGTACCAATCCGCCATATTAAGCCCTTCTCCAGAATCCCTTTTGAAGCCCATACACTCTTCCAGGTATAGGAAGGTGAGTGCCCTAAACTAGATTCTAGAAAACTAGAGTTAGGATAATATTTGGCCTTCAAAGTCCTTGCCAATAAAGAATCCGGATAACAAAGCAAACGCCAGCCTTGCTTCGCCAGTAGGGCCAAATTAAAACTTGCAAAAGAATGAAAACCCAAACCACCGGATTCTTTTAACTCGCATAAGCGCTTCCATTTGCACCAGTGAATACCACGTTTATTACTATTCTTTTGCCACCAAAATTGACTAATTATGCTTTCAAGCTTCATACACAGAATTCGGTAATAAAAAACATAACATGGTATAAGTAGGTAATGCTTGGAGAACGGATTTGATAAATACCTCTTTACCGCCCTGCGAGAGATGATGAACACTCCAACCACTGATTTTCCTTTTCATTCTGTCTTTCAATCCTTGAAAAGCTCGTCGTTTCCCCCACTAATAAAATTTGGAAGTGCCAAATATTTTTCTAGCTCTGTGGACGTACGAACCCTGAGAATGTTGGAAACCAAGTCCTTATCTCTATTAGAGGTATTAGCACTGAAAAATGCAGTTGATTTTTCAAAATTTATAACTTGTCCAGAGACTGTCTCATATTCCTCTAAAACACGTTTCAAAGCAAATGCATCAACCTCCGTAGCATCACCGAAGAGTAAACAGTCATCAGCAAATATCAAATGGCTAATCAATGGAGCATTTCGACAAATTTTAGCCCCTCTAACAATTCCTTCCTGGTTTGCAAGGCGCATAAGAGTAGATAATCCCTCCCCACAAAAGAGAAATAGATAAGGACTTAACGGGTCTCCTTGAAGTAATCTCCGTTGAGGCTTAAAGGACACATCCAACTCTCCATTTAAAACAGCTGAATAAGAAACAGAAGTCACACACTTCATAAACAAGTCCACCCAAGACCTAGCAAAGCCCATTTGCACCATAATTCTTTCAATAAAAGGCCATTCAACGCGGTCATAGGCGTTATTCATATCTAGCTTCAACGCTAGGTGTCCTTTCTTCCCAACCCATTTCTTACGATAAAATTGTAACATATCGTAGGTGAATAACACATTATCTGTAATCAAACGGCCTGGAACGAAAACACTTTGTACTTCATCAATACAGCAATCAAGCACTTTTTGAAGCCTATAGACTTATAGGTCAAAAATCCTTCAAAGTAATTGGATTAGGATTTTTTTGGAATCAATACAATATTTGTTTTATTAATATTATCCAAAGAAACACCTTTATTAAGGATATCTAAACAGAAAGTAGACACATCCTGGCCAACTATGTTCCAAAAACATTGATAGAAGAGAGCTGGAATACCATCCTCCCCAGAAGCTCTGGTGGGTCCCAACGTTTTTAACGCACAATAGACTTAGTAATTCGTGCCATATCATCAATCTCAGAACACAAATTCCCATTCTCATCACACAAACCATTAATTCGATTCTGGCGTTTTCTGGTAGTGGCAAATTTCTGAAAAAAGGAGGTATTTTTATCACCATGCGTTAGTCAATTAACTCTAGCTCTTTGCTCCCAATAACGCTCCTCCTTCTCAGCCTCAAAATTAAATTGTAGCTTTCAAGTCAATAATTTCTGCCAACAACTCATCAGTTCGATCCTCACCATCCAAATCCTCCATTCGACGAAGAAGCTTTTTTGTCAGGAGACGCCGCTTAGAATTTATCTTAACAACCCAATCTTTAAGCCCCAAAAGCACAACTTGTAATCTATCTGGAATAGACCCATGCGAATTAAACCAAAGACTTTTAGCCTTCTCTTCGCAAGTATCTTCCAAACACCACCAGGCCTCAAATTTTATGCGTCTACTAACAGTACGAGGACCATCATAATCAGTTTGGATAAACAACGGCCAATGGTCTGAGAAAGAACGCGCCAAGTGTCTTAATGAAAATTTTGGGAACAAAGGACTCTAATCCTCATTTGCTACCTCACGATCTAGACGTTCACGAATGTTTGTCTCCTTGAAATTTTACCGCTCCCAACTGTACCAGGGACCAGAAAAACCAATATCCTCCAAACCGCAATCTTCCAAAATATTTCGGAACTCCGCCATTCTTCGTTCGTCACGTGGAAACTCACCTTTCTTTTCATGATCATATAGAATCTCATTGAACTCACCGCTTACAAGCCATGACAAATTTTGATTATTCCCAAAAGTACGTAATAAGTCCCAAGTTCTTCCTTTATCATGAATGTATGGAGACCTATAGAATCCAATCCATCTCCCAATTGGACTTCCCACATTTTCTTGAATGTCAACATCAATGAAATCCTTCGAATAGCTTCTAAGATTAACCAAACTTCCTTCCCGCCAACCCAAACTTAAGCCACCATTTGATCCCGCAGCACCTACATCAATACCACCAACAAAGCCACATTTCATCCTAATTCGTTCCATCCTACTTACTGACACTTTTGTCTCCATGAAGAAGACAAGATGGGGATTATAAAACTTCAGCATATGCTGAAGACGATACACGTTGCGTGGGTTCCCCAGCCCACGAAAATTCCAACACATCATCTTCATGGCGTCCGGCTGGTATACCTTCTGGTAGTCGCCGATATCTGTAAGGCCATATCATCCTCACCATGGTTTTTGTCATTTGAATCTGAACCGGAGCCTTTAATATTGGGTCGAGCCCGTTTTCTTCCATCTCCAAATTGAAAAGGATTATCTTCCAAATTTTCTTTCAATAAATCAGAAGTAAACTCCCCAACAACACCCATATTTGGAATCGCATTATTCTTGGAAAGACCCTCCAAATTAACACCCAAGATAGGATCGAGATTCTGACTGATATCCATAAATTGATTATTCCGCCAATTACTCCTCTTATCTCGCTGCTCAACATTAATTCCAAATCTACCCTCATCCCCTTCCTCCCTCAACCAGATGCTGCTTCCAGTCACTGCCCTGCGCGGTGGCGCCCTTAAAGATAAATCCCAGTCGTGAGACAATTCTTCCCCCCATATCTAAGACGCATTGGGTAGAAACTTTCACCGTGGCCTAGAACACCACAAACAAAGCAAAACAAGGATAATTTCTCATATTTAAAGGTTGCATACGTACTATTAGTAGATGAAATAATCAGTTTCTTCTTCCGTTTCAAAGGGTTTCGTACATCCAGTTTCACCCGAATTCGCATCACTCGTTTAACACCACCAGTTCCTTGCTTCATATCATATTCCATAAACTGGCCAATAAAATTTCCAAATATTTGTGCCATTTTCTCCGAGTAAAACCCAGGCGGCAAATCATGTATTTGGACCCAAAAGTCCGCAAAAACAAGTGGAATCACCAGTGGGTCTTCATCATCTTTAATCCGATGGAGGAGCAATAAGTGATTATTAAAGGTCCATGGGGAGCCTTTTTCCACTCTTTCAACATCCATTTTATGAAAAAATCTAAACAGGTACCGTTTATTCCCAATATCAGTAATCTCCACACCCCGTAACGGATGCCACAGATTTGTCATCGTTGTACGTAGCGCCGGGAAATGGACCACACTAGCAGTAAGACAACAGCCCACTAAACACCGCTCATAAAGTGATTCTTTTAGAATCTCAGCACTTCATGACCCCATCCCTCCTTCCATCATCGTTGATACGTAGATTCTTTAGATCTCTTTCCATTCGAAGGATAATCAGAAAGAATAATAACCCAAACAGGAACCAAAGCACCCCAGAAAAACCAGAAAAAGACAAAAGAAAGAAACCATGAAAGCAAAATACAGAGAAGCGCGTGTCAAAGAGAGAGACGAGCGTGTGTCAACGAGACAGACAACAATTTTACACAAATATAAAAGTGACCTAATTGGACAACCTTCTGTTTATCATTTTTTTTTAAAAAATAGAAAATAAAAATAGAAAAGAATATTTAGAAATCCAAATGTAGTTTGAGCCTTGGGTCTCTCCTCATCAAACTGGGTGCTTAGATTTAGTTGAGTTGTTGAGGTTGTTAAAAAGTGGTCAATCATGCTGTTAAAATGATTTTTGTTGAGTGCATACAGCTCGTGTGCATTAACAAGTTTTCTGTTTTAGTTGCAATGTAATTTCGCTTAATGGAAAATGAATAAACTCGATGACAGCTTGACGTGTTTAGGTAATGAATGAATTGTTTAGTTGACTTGTTTTAGTGTACAAGTAATGTTTCACAAGTTGATTAGTGGCAGTAGTTGTGTTAGATAAGTTGATTGACTATTAAAAAAAAACCTGTAATGCTGTGTTGGTTGGTCATGACAATCTGTTTTTCATTCCTTGCTGCACGTTTGAGAGCAAGTAAATTGTTTCATGCTTCTTGCTTTGTTCTGTGTTCTTTTAGGCTTAAAAACTCCAACAATAGGTGATTGGGTAATAATGGTTTCTTGGGATTTTGGTGAAATTCTTTGTATAAGTTGGCTAAGGTAAAAGCATATGGTGGAGAGACTTAGGCACTAACATTTTCACGCGGTCCTGCGAGAAAAAGTTCATAGCATCTCCTCCTGTTAATTCACTATACGCAGAAACTACTCAAAATTTATCATGCTATTTGGCTGCCCTACCTGTTTGTTTCAAATTCAACAACTCCGTCATAGCCATAGGGGCTCCGTATAGTTCATCACCAAAGCAATCTTCCAGGGCCTTCTGACCACCCTCGTAAGGCACCCAATTCTGGTGCCAAATTGATGACACCTACCTTCACCTTTGCTTTTTCTAGGTGTGATGAGCATCGAAAATTTGTTTTGACATTTGTAATCACATTATCACCATTAAAACGAGGAAACCTATCTTTGCTTCCCTGGTGGCAAACTTCAGATCAACACCACTGAATGTGAATAGTCGTCGTCGTCTCTCCTTGATGTAATTGTGCCGGTATTTGGTATCTGCTGCAGTTTGAGAGTTGTAATGTCCTTTAAAGCGAGCATAACTTGTTCATGCGATTCTTCTTGGTTCTGTAATCCAGAGCGTAACTTGCTTTAATACCAAATAGTAAGATCAATTCACGGCGAGATAGGGTCTAGAATTGTCGGGAAGTTGGAAGTTGAAAGTTGAATAGGACAGAGGCTCTAATGGTAGAATTGAGACACAGAGAGAGAGAGGAAGAAGATGAAGTCTCAAGAATGAGATTGCATATTTAATTCTCTAGTAATTCACTTACAGTTTACAATAGAAAATCTTACTGACTAACAGCAGTTGACCCCACGCCTTCAACGCTCACTATTTTACCCGTAACAGTTTGGTTGGCAGCTTCAAAAGGAAGCAAACCCAAGAGAATGCAAGTTCTAACCCAGGACAAAATAATGAAGTGAAGCCTGTATAATAATAATTAAGCTCTTAAGTGTTTTATTCTAAGCAAAATAGTTACACCTTGTTATTTCAGAATTCAAAGCCTGATGATCACAAACTTTCTTTATTAATCAGCAACAACTTTTTGTTTGATAATATACTTAAATAAGCAAAGGTGGAAAGAAGAGGGTGTGCAGGTATATGGCACCTAAGTTCAGCCCATAGCATACTTCTGGGTCCAGTTTCGAGCCGTTGATTCGTACTTGAATTTGTCAGTTTTGCACAAATGAGCAATCTCCGGAACTAGAGGATCATCAGGATTTGGGTCTGTTAGCAGTGAACATATTGACAGCAAAACCTGTAGAGAATAGAATATGAAAAGTTGTTTAGATATATAAGCCATTATGCAGTGCCCCAAATCAACCGGCAAACTTACTACCTTAGATATGGTGAGTGCAGGACTCCATTGCTCTTTGAGGATGTCTAAGCAGATATTGCCATTGCTATTTATGTTGGGATGGTAAACCTTGGTCCTGAAGGCAACCTGAAAACAGGTGGTTGTTGGAAAACAGAATAGGGTTAATTTGTTAGATAGTTGGAAACTATTACAAGGACTCGAGCATGTTTTCTTATAAAATAAAATATTTTTTTCTATGTTTCGGGAAAATTCCGACAAGGGAATTGTGTGACTGCAGTTTAAGTTGTATACCTTGGGAGGTTTAAATGGATAATCAGGTGGGAAATGAATGGTTACAAGAAAAACACCACCAGCATAAGGGCTATCGTTTGGACCAATGATGGTTGCTTGCCAATGGAACATATCCTCAGCCACTGGACCTGAAAGTGCAGCCATAAATGGTTAAATTAATCGACAACCAACAATGAATTCGCAGTTGTGGCTAGGCTCAAGAAGGAAGACTTTTCTTCTTTGTTTTTTATATTACTCTATACCTGCACTGCATGACGTTGGTGGATCTCTCTGCAAATCCTTCAGCTCCTTCAGTATTCTTTTCGACGCCATTAAAGAAAACTTTGAGACTCAGAAATGGGAATTCAACGAATGTGAATATTAAGTGAAATTACTTCACAGACGACCTTCATGGGAAGGATAGTAATGTATTTAATGGAGGAAATGCAAGTTGCTAGGACATAGAGGTCCACCAATTCTTTTTCATACTGATGCAAGTGGGCGCAGTATATATTCCAGATAAAAAGCTAGCAGTACAGAATCAAGGAATTCAGAAACGAAAAACCATGGAAGATGTTGAACCATATAAATAGCACAAAGATAGTTTTCATCCACTGAAACTGAGTGGTCATCACTTGATTCATGTACAGCACAAAGATGCCATTTCTAATCATCTTTCTCAATAATCTAGAGGGTCAAAGAGGCCAAATAGAATCATTTGTTTCTAAATGTCGTTTAAAACTTCCTAAGTCAACCATTTCATTCCACGGAATTTGTTCTTTCCGTAGACAAATTTGATGCTTAAATAGAATATCAACATGGCGATAGTGATCATATTCCCCAAGGGATGGCTTAATATAAAAAACCAGGGGAGACTATATCCATATTGTATCTTGGAAACTGCTTCTAAGTCGCCACAATACTCTCCACCCACGTCGATACAGGAAAAAGATTCCTTCTTAGCTTAACTGGCTTCTCTGGCTGAGAATCTGAGAAAGCAAAGAAGTTGACATGTCTAAAGAGGCACCACAGAAATTGATCAACAAAATCTACCAAGAGAAAACGGGTGCAAATATTCATTGTGAAACGATCTTCTGTCTTCACAAATCTCACCCCCCCCCCCCCCTCCCCCTTTTCCTCTTATTCGAGATCATACACAATTCGATGTTCCTGACAATCTTAAATACAATGGAGGACCAAAGTGGCAATGCAAACCCACACACATATATTAGCAAGTTCCTTTAAATGTACTAAGATCATATTACATCACAAGATACAAGAGGAAACAATAGGTTGTTCTCCGCAATGTAGCCAATGGATCAAAGCATATCTAAACCCAAAGAAACTGAAGGGGATAATCTGCTTGTTGACAAATACATGAAAGACCCTTGATATACAAATTCAGAATACAATCCAAGAGAAAGAAAAAAAAAAAAAGACATTTTGATGCTTGTAGAAAATTACCTAGTTCTGTCAGTTCAGACAACATACCAAAGGAGCTATTTTCTCAAAGAGAAGAGAGAATAGATATGGTGAGAGACTAACAGATTAAATGGCTAATTGTTCATGGTATCTGGCACCCATATCACTTCTTTGCATGATCACAATATTGAGCAAGCTTTTTGTGCCTTTCTCTTCTTTTTCTTCTTCTTCTTTGGAGGCTGGAGAACTACTTTGATGGCCGCATCAAAGACCGCTTTCACATTCTGTATTTTGAGAAGTAATTTATCAACAATCTTTTCCAAGAGTCGAAAAGATAAGGCTGGAGATAAAATTACCCTAATATTGTACCTGTTGTGTTTTTGAACTACACTCAATGTAAAAAGGTGCTCCAATTAGCTTTCTCAATTCCTCACCCTTTGGGGGAAAAAATCAAAATTAGGATCTCATGCTTTCAACAAAAATGACAGCATGATGCAACAATGCGCATAACTCAGCAGAAGTAGTTGTTACTATAAAAAGCATCTCTGATCAGTACCTGTGCTGTGGTAATGGGCACTGCACCAGGGTGATCTACGAAGAACTGCTTATCTTCTCGAAGATCTACATTAAGAAAATTTAGTAGCTGTTAGAAAATCATAAAGATGGATGGATGGATGGATGGCTTTAAAGATAAATTTAGCAGTTTCTAATGTCAAATCTACATGGGAAAATGTTCCAGGAATATTTACTAAGGAAAGTTTGGAACAAGAATAAAAAATTACAGTCTCAGAAATGGAGTGCTTTCATTAGCTTTAGGAAAGGTAAACTTCCATTAGATAGTTGCTTCATAGCTTTCTTTGTTTTTCATCTGCCACATGGACTTTTTTTACTCTTGTGAAACTAATATGCACTTCATTCCCCCACTACCCATAGTGAAATTGACAATTTAACTAACTCCAGACAGAGTGATGAACTCATATGGAAGTAAACCCAGAATATGGTTTCCAAGAGAGAACATATTATAGGACCCAGCTTAGATTGCGGTTATTTTCTTTGTTTCCCATTTTCTTCAAATGTCATCATCTCAGATAATGAACATTTTATTGGGTTTATATTCCACTTCAGCATCTCATAGGCTTAGTTCACAATCAGTAACTTCACTATAGTTCCCCAAGATTTCCTTAAAACCAGTAAATAGTGCTCCCAAAATGAATGGCTTTTTCGGAAAGTAGATGGAACTTGTTTCGGTATTCCTTGGTCCCATGGCTAGGAGGAGGTAGGGCTGAGGAGGACATAATAGCATCAAGATTATTAGACTAACTTCTAATATATCCTAAAGGATTACATTTCATGACTCATTAGGAGAAAATAAATTACTGGCAAACAACAAAATGCAGTCAATTGTAACTGGACTGATAAATTCAACTGGATTAAGCTAGTAAGTTTCCCCAAACTTGTCCCTCAAAGCATTCTTTTAAACACATTAAAAACATACTAATTTGATATATAGGCTTCATTTAGCATTACTTTTTAAAAGCACTTTTGGGACCCATAAGCAATGCTAAAACAAGACGACTTTTGAAGTCAAGTGCTTTTGAAAAGTGTTTGTGTTTGGAAAACCCCTCATTTATAATCAAATGTATTTTATGTAATATTTATATAAGCTATACAATTATTTCCTTATTGAAATTTGTTTCAAATATATAACATTATATATTTGAATTTGTAATGGCTATATTTTAATACTTAAAACATAGTTTATATATTCAAATTAAATTTTACAAACAATTAATATTAATTGCTTAAATAATATTTGATTAGTTACAATAAATCATTTTTTTATATTTTTATTGAAATATCATAATATTGATGAATTTAAACATCATTTAAATGCATATTTTTTACTTTACAACATCATGTCTAAAAATGCACTTTTTTTACAACAATACTGAATGCTTAGATCTTAAACCAAACCTTTCAAAAGCATTTTTCAAAGTCACTTTTTCTTAGCACTTTCCAAAAGCAATGCTAAACTAGCCCATAGTCGAAACAGATTGGTTTTAGGTGCCTTCACCAAGAAGGATAGTCACTTTTTTTAAATGCATATTTTTTACTTTACAACATCATGTCTAAAAATGCACTTTTTTTACAGCAATACTGAATGCTTAGATCTTAAACCAAACCTTTCAAAAGCATTTTTCAAAGTCACTTTTTCTTAGCACTTTCCAAAAGCAATGCTAAACTAGCCCATAGTCGAAACAGATTGGTTTTAGGTGCCTTCACCAAGAAGGATAGTCAACTTGAAGCAATACACTACTTCACACACCAACAGGAACTTCTACCCATTTCTCAAGGGCAATGAACTCCCCTCCCCTCCAACCTCTTCCTTTCCCAGGGCAAGGAAAATGTGAAGAAAAGGTAATGGAAATGTTGTAAATTATGGGATTCGTTAGGCTTAAACTCAACTTATACTATATATATAGAAAAAGAGATTGATTGCAATAAGAGATGACGGAAAGGAAAATATAATTGATAAATGCAAAATAAAAATTGGAGTAGAATCTAACCAAGCTTAGTCCCAACAAGAATAATTGGAACACCAGGTGCATAATGTCTCAATTCTGGAATCCACTGCGGATTTGAAATAGATAAATATTAGCAGATCAAGTAAATCAAATGTATATCATCAAAAAAGGCCATGAAAAGCTTAATAGTCTCACTTTCTTAGCAACATTTTCATAGCTAGCTTTGCTAATGAGAGAGAATGCCAGCAGGAAGACATCTGCTCCACGATAGCTCAATGGTCTTAATCTATTGTAATCTTCCTGTCCTGTTCCATGATAGAAAAACTAAATCAAAACTACTAGAATATACATTGGAACTTTGAAGACACAGATAAGGAAAAATTATGGAATTGAAAGTTACCAGCAGTATCCCACAATCCCAGATTAACAGTGTTCCCATCCACAACCACATTAGCACTAAAGTTGTCAAAGACAGTTGGCACATAATCCTGTTTCCGAAGACATTGCACAATATGGGGAAAATGTTTTAATCACCATGTCCACCAGTCATCTTAAAGTAATCGCAACAATGAAGCAAGAACTAGACAGTCATGACTACAAAACTAGCATCAACCAACGCTATATGTGGTAAAGTTCTACAGAAAGAAGAAAACTTTAGCAGAGGCATGTTCCTTCACCAATGGTAAGGACCAAAAAAAACTCCAATATTATAACCATCACCCAAGATTCAGCCATGAGAGCAACAATAATGAAAATCCCTAAATGGAACTTCCACTCTTCTTTTCTTAACCTTCTTTTCTTCTATATCTTCCTTTCTGTGTGAAGTGGTATTTGTGATATTGGCTTGCATCAGGACTAATTACAGATATAGCAATTTCTTTTCTTTCCTCTCTTTCTAGCAGAAAACCGGGGAAATTTCCAGTTTTAAGGTTTAACATTAATTAGCAGATTAAAAAACTAAGAATCCTTTATCCTAAGATGGCGCATCGAAACTAAAACAGACCAAATCATCACAAACTTGCAAACTATAAAATATCTGCAAGTTTTTGCACCGAAAATCCCCAAGAAATTGCTTAGTTAAACACAATTTATGAAGAACGATTCAATTAGTCAGAATAGTATTCTAAACCAAATTCAAGATCCCAAAGATAAGTATAATCAAAGAGGGGAAAAAAGCAAATAAAGAAAATAAGAAAGCATCTTTGAGAAAAAAGTAACACTGACGACTACAAACCAGCATAATTTCCGTTTGGTTGCGGAGAAAATAGGGGGGAAATCCAAGTCAAAAAAACATCCTAAGGGTCAACTTTCTTTCTCTTTCCCGCATTTTCTCAAGATACCAAACGGAAAAAATAAACCCTAAGAGTGAAAACTTACGGTAGGGAAAGTATTGCTGGTGTAGGAAATGAGCAGGCAAGTCTTGCCGACGGCACCGTCACCGACCGTTACGCATTTTATGAACCTGGAAGCACTCATCCTTACGCCACGTGTGATCCGCAGAAGTTGAGTCCGCTATTTCTCTTTCGCTCTTTGTTGTCTAAACCCAGACAGAGTGTTGAAAAGCAACCCAAAGTCGAGTGTTGTTGCTAAGGTACAAGAAAGAGGGAAGGAAAATAATAATAATAATAATAATAATAGGATTATTTTTCGAGATTTATATAAATAAATTTTAAATTTCGAATGAAAGTGGGTAAACTACATCAATGGTTACTTTTGTTTACCTTATATTACATTTTAATTATTTATATTTAAAATATTACGTTTTAGTCATTTATGTTATCGTGTTATAACATTTTAGTCACTGAGCTGTTAATTATCGTTAACAATGTAACGGTACGATGATGTGGCACGTTAAATAATCATTTTAAACAAAAAAAATTAGGTTAAATTATATAATTGATCCCCATATTTTTTCGTTTTAAACAATTTATTTTTTTCTTTTGTGTTCTTTTAATTTTTTTATTATTTTCCATTTTTTCCTGCCTCTCCTATTTTCCTACCTTTTCTATTTCTTTTAACGTATCAAAAAGTCAAATTGACAGTAAAGAAAGAAACAGGAAGTTGAAAGTCATCATTACCTATAACCAAAACCCATATCATCTACTAACTATTAAAACCTTCCACCACCATCCATCATCTTCATTTCATCCACTAACACCTTCAACACCCATACCATCTGCTAACTATAAAAAATCAAGTCTCTTCTTTCATGCACCAACACAACATCAAGCTTTTGTTTTCATAATCATGACTCTCTCTTGCTGAGATTGCAACATTAAAATTTCATTGTCTTCACAGTCGCAACGTCAACCCTCTATCTTCAAGATCGCGACTCACCTCAGTTGAAGTCATTACATCATGCTTCTGCCCTTAGTTTCACGACATGCATCCTTCAATGTCGCGACATTATCCCTGTATTTTACAATTCTTACATTTTAGTCCCTCATTTATTTCTGATGTTTCATAAGAACTTTCGTAAGCTCGCTTATTACTCGGATTTGAATAAATAAAATGCTTTTATTAAGTTTTGAACCTACTTGCTTGTATGACTTATTTATTAGATATGTAAATAAAATTGTAGTTACTTCAGCAACAAATGTGACATCTCACATATCGGGTCTAGTAATCAAGTATAGGGTGTTACACAACTTGTCTCCTATCCAAGCTCGTATTAGAGCTAAACATGATGCCAGACTTTTGGAAGTTAACAGATAGACTCGAATACTCAAGATATGTAGAGAGAATATTCTTAATAGTATGATAGTTAGAGTCAACGACTCAAAAGAAGAAAAAACTATCATCAACAAAAAGGTGGGAAACAAGGTATGCCATTTAAGGTATGTTTAAATTCTTCATCTAAACACATTCAATTTTTTACGGCATCGACACCTATAAATGTCAAAATTTGTTTAAATTTTTTGAATTCTATATCTCTCACTCTAAAAAAAAGAAAGTCATTTAAGCATAAGGCCATTAGGATTTTTACATAGACTTGGGTGTCGAATTCCATTTACATTTTTAAATTTTTTTTTATATTAAAAGATTGGTTGGAGTTAAGATGCGCAAAATTTTAAATAGATTTCAACATTCATTGATATTGTGAGATTCATTTAAATTTAAAAAAAATTTATCATTTTAACCCGAAATTAAAAAGGGGATTACCGAAAAAAACATGAGCATTAAAATAGACCCTGACACCTAATTTTGATGTGTTCGAAAAGCTTGACTACTATAAAAACGCATTTTTGAAAATAATCTCAAACTCCGTTTATTTTGAAAAATATTAATAATATTCCAATAAAATCTCAACGATAAAGTTGAGATATAGATATTTTTAAAATCTCAAGTTTTTAAAATGCACTATATAAACAGAGTTGAAGTCATACTTGTAACCTTTTGAAAAAAAAAAAATGGTATAATAATTTATTTGAGTCCGTAATTTTATTAATAAAAAAAGTTATTTTAGTATTTAATTTTTTTAATTATTAAATTTGTATTTTTGTTTAATCATTTAAAAATAGATGAAAAAGTTAACTTCTATTAATTTTGGGCATACATATAACAATTAATTAATTTTTTAAATATTTAAAAAATTAAAAAAGCATGATTAAAAAATATAAAAATGTTTTTCTAAATTTTAAGATTTTATTAAAAGAAAAATAGAAGTCGAAATAAAAGAACTGAATGTAAACTTAAATTAATTTGATTCATGAATATTTACCAAGTCTTGCAGTAGCATTTCTTTTATTCATGAAAAGATCGCATTGATGCTCACTCTCTCCCCCCCTATTCAACTGATTCAAGAATAGCCAAGAATAGAAAAGTCGGAAGGAGTAAACATTCAAAGCTTAAAAATATGTCACCAAAGCAACACGAATCCGCAACTTCAGCCTATGCCTCACATTCATCCATATGTTTCTCCTGCTTTGTTTTTTAAGTAGAGAACCACCCAAACTACCTTCATTCCATTCCTACTTTCTTCACTTCTACTAAGGAAAAGCAAGGTTGTAGCCAAATATACAAACAATATGGTACAATTAGACCCTGGTCGTATACTTTTGATAACCTTTTTCTCCACCTTGCTCATTAATTCCAGCATTGCTCATAAGGAGCAGGAAGAGGAGGAGGTGGATCCCAATAGCCCCGAAAGTACCACACCAAAGGAGGTGACTTATGATTCCAGGTCTTTGCTCATTAATGGCAAAAGATTGATTTTCTTTTCAGGCTCCATACATTACCCTCGCAGCACCCCAGATGTATGCATTTATTTTTATTTTTTGTGTCGTTCAATGTCCCGGAGGAGTTTTGATGGATTTAGAACTAATTTTTGTTGTTCACATTTGGTTCAGACCTGGCCTGATCTCCTCAAAAAAGCTAAAATGGGAGGCCTGAACATGGTTGAGACCTATGTTTTCTGGAACGTTCATGAGCCAGCTCAAGGCAAGTACAACTTTGAAGGACAATACGACTTGGTGAAGTTCATGAAGTTGATTCAGCAGCACAAAATGTTTGCAATGCTTCGAGTTGGCCCCTTTATCCAGGCTGAATGGAACCATGGGTAAACATTGAAATTCCTCATCATCTTCCTATTTCTTATTAAATGATTTTAATCTTCTATATATCAGCTTTAACAATCGAGATTTCATTGTAACCAAACATTCAGAGGATTACCATATTGGCTAAGAGAGGTCCCCAACATCATATTCCGTTGTGATAATGAACCATTCAAGGTAATCTGTCATCTTCTCCGAGCACTCTAACACTGTAAATCCACATGATTTTATTCGATTAAAGATTTAACCTTTTGCAGATGCACATGAAAAAATTCGTTACACTGGTGATTGATAAAATGAAGCAAGCGAAGTTGTTTGCTCCACAAGGAGGCCCTATTGTTGTATCACAGGTTTAGTTGATCTACTCTTAATCTGGAACTTGTAACTATTGCTATATCCTTTAATCTAATATTGATGACTTATATTTGGCAGATTGAGAATGAATACAATACTATTCAACTAGCATTCAAAGAACGTGGAGACAGTTATGTTCAGTGGGCAGCAAAGATGGCCGTTGCCTTGGATACCAAAGTCCCATGGATCATGTGCAAGCAGAAGGACGCCCCAGATCCAGTTGTAAGTTTCTGTCGAGGCAACAACTATCCCTGCTCAGGATTTTGTCTCTTGACTTTACCGAGAGCTTTAGGAGCATTGGACATACAAAACCATGGAAAACTGAAGAGTTTACAGATGGTAGGACTCGAGCACATCACCTATGGCATAGTGGTAGCATCCTCCCCATAAATGATCTATATGCCGTAAGCCATGGAGTCGAGTTCTATCGTGTGCAAACTCTTCAATTTGTCTCCTCCCCATAAATGATCTATATACCATAGGTCATCGAATCAAGTTCTATCAAGCGCAAACTCTCAAGTTCGCAGAGTTGAGATGTAAAACTTCAATGGAGACAATACTGGGTTAATGAGGGTCCGACTAATTGGGATTGCTTTGAAGAGATCAAGTATCAGTTAGTATAGAAAACATTGCAAAGTTTTCAACATAATTCAATAAAGAAAATGACGGAAAGCCTGCTTTTTTCCTTTGTTTACGCTTTCATTGTTTTCAGATTAATACATGCAATGGAAGGCACTGTGGAGATACTTTCACGGGTCCAAATGGTCCCAACAAGCCTATACTTTGGACTGAGAACTGGACTGCACAGTAAGTATTTTTTATGAATGATGTTCATTCGAAAATTCGAATGCGTTGTGTTATAGGCTGATGTTGTGGCTGTTTTCAATGTGGTTTTTTGAAAATTCAGGTTTAGAGTATTCGGAGACCCGCCATCCCAAAGATCAGCAGAGGATTTGGCATACTCGATTATTCGATTCAGCTCCAAAAATGGAACTTTGGTCAACTATTATATGGTAGGAAAGATGCTTAACTGTCTTGTCTGAGTTCAATTCTTATCTAAACGGCACCCTTTTCAGACATAGCTCACTGGTCTTTTTTGTGTGTGTGTGTGTTTCAAGTACCATGGTGGCACAAATTTTGCCAGAACAAGTTCTTCTTTTACAACAACTCGCTACTATGATGAAGCGCCTCTTGATGAATTTGGTAGGATTTAAGAATATTCTTACTGAGGATCCATGGATGAAGTCCTCTCTGTACAGCTAATTTTTACATGTGAACATTGTAGGTTTAATAAGGGAACCAAAATGGGGTCACCTCAAGGACGCTCACAGGGCTGTAAATTTGTGCAAGAGGGCTCTATTTTCCGGGTCTCCTTTTGTTCAAAAGTTGGGTCCAGATCAAGAGGTAAGGGATGGAGGTGGTTGAATCAGATAGTTGGATATGGTTAAAATGAGTTAAGCTATTGTGCAATGCAGGCTCGTGTGTGGGAGCAACCTGGAACTGCACTCTGTTCAGCTTTCTTGACAAACAACGACACCAGGAAACCACAATTGCTCCGTTTCAGGGGTCAGGAATATCAACTTCCACCTCGCTCCATTAGTATCCTCCCTGACTGCAAGACTGAGGTTTTCAACTCTCAAATGGTGAACTGAACTAAATCCCTGACCCTTCATATCTCCACTTCTGGTAACACTACAAGTTGGCCAGGTCCCTAAATAATTTAATCTTGATTGTTGAACTCAGATCTCATCACAACATAATTCAAGAAATTTTGTAAGATCCGTAGCTGCAAACAAGAACTTTAACTGGGAGATGTACAAAGAAGTTGTTCCTGATGATCCTGGAAATAAGCTCAATGAGCCAAGGGAGCTTTATGAATTGACAAAAGATACAACTGACTATGCTTGGTACATTACTAAGTAAGTCAATAAAAAATAAAAAACCTGTCAAAAATGGATATTGAACTGTGGGGATTATTTGATCTTGTTCTACCAAATTCTTGCTGCAGACTCGATTTAGGTCGACGTGACTTACCAATGAAAAATGAAATCCTCCCAGTTTTAAGGGTTGCAAGTCTTGGCCACGGACTCCATTGCTACGTAAATGGCAAATACATAGGTAACTGCAGCATTCGGAGTTATATTCTATGTTATATCAAACTCAGGTGTCTGATCTCGGTGCTGGACTTAGGTAGCGCACATGGTAGCAAAGTTGAGAAGAGCTTTGTTTTCCAGAGACCCGTAGAGCTTGAGGCAGGGAGTAACCAGATTGCTTTATTGGGGTTTTTAGTTGGACTTCCAGTAAGGCTTTTCTGCAACTTAAAACACAACTCTTGGGGATTCATTGAAATTTATAGCAGCTACTGATTATAGCTTTTCTTTATCAATCAAGGACAGCGGAGCGTACATGGAGAAAAGATACGCTGGGCCTCGTTCCATCACTATCCTAGGTTTGAACACTGGAACACTTGACATAACATTAAATACTTGGAGTCATCAGGTATGACTCTATCAACTTTTTCACTTTCTATTTGCTAAATTTCAGTCGACATTGGTTGCCCAAATAATATACTTGGTTACTGTTTTTCAGGTTGGACTTGATGGAGAAATAAACCAAATATATACTGAAAAGGGCTCACAGAAGGTACAATGGATAAAGGCTGGACCATCCCAAGGTGTAACATGGTACAAGGTAATTCCATTGCAATACTTATTATTATTTTTTTAATGATTTGAAAAACGCAGTATGTTGTGCAAAAAATGAAAGCTGCTTGTTGAATAGGGATATTTCGATGCACCTGAAGGACACAATCCAGTTGCTGTAAAGATGACTGGTATGGGGAAAGGCTCGGTTTACATCAATGGTAAAAACATTGGGCGATATTGGATGTCTTTCCACTCTCCTCTTAAGCGGCCAACTCAATCCGAGTACGTAAAGGCCATGAGGAACTGAACTATGAACCAGATGAAACTTAAAAAAAAAAAAACACTCTAATCCATTTATACAATGCAATCTAATTCAGGTACTATATCCCAAGATCATACCTTCAACCAACAAAGAATCTTATTGTTGCAATAGAGGAAGAGAATGGTGACCCTAAAGATGTTGAGATAGTTCTGGTTGATAGAGATACCATCTGCGGTTTTATAACTGAATATCACCTACCATCAGTGAGGTTATACGAAGGAAAAGGTGGCAAACTTCAAGCCTTGGAGAAAGATCTGAAACCAAGGGTTGAACTTTCATGTCCAAGCCAGAAACAAATTGCTGTCATCGAGTTTGCCAGCTTTGGTGATCCTTTTGGTGCCTGTGGGCACTACGTGGAAGGAAACTGCACATCTCCCGCAGCAAGGCAAGTTGCTGAAAAGGTAATTAATCTCTATTTCCTATCCTACAGCTTCTGTTTGTAACATGAATTTCAAAGTATTTCTTACAACACACTTGGGTGTTTTTTTTTTTTTAAACAGCTTTGCTTGGGAAAACCAAGCTGCAAGATCCCTCTGGACCTTCCGGAATTGCACAATAAAAATGAACCATGCCCCGAAATGAAGAAGACATTTGCCATCCAAGTCAAATGTGCTATTAAAGCGTAGTTCTAGACCTTCAATTTTATGATTTGAGAATTTCATGAGCTAAGCCTAATTTTTTTTTTTTTACTTTACTTTAGAGAAACCACCAATATTATTTGATTGTACAAGTCATTTACTATCTTACTTCTGAAATGAATTGAATGTGCATTCCAAATAATTTAACATCCTCTTTTACCATTTCCAAATCATTTAACTTCTTTACTTATTTTCCTTTCAAGAAGGGTTTTTTAAATGAAAAGTACATATATCAAATTGGGGATCAATATTAATAGAAGATTTAAGTATCAATTCTTTGTTATGGTGGCATTATTGTTTCAATGTCCAACACATTAACACTTTATTGTGGAATTAAACAAAGATAGTAAACATACTAGATCTTTTGATAGATGGATGAGTATATTGACCCAAAACAAAACCATGGATTCAAAATCATTCTATTTTCCGTAGTGCTAATTCTCGAATCTAAGAGAAACAATCGAATATTGCAAGTTTGCTTCTTTCAATATTTCTGACATAATAATCTTAACCTCTTTTCTTTGAACACTGCTATTTTCCTTTTCTTTAAGCATACTACTATTTTTAGGATTCAATTTCAACCACCTTCCAAATCAACCTCTCGATAACCTTGTACCCCTTCATCCATGAGAAGATACTTCAATTCCTACTGGAGTGTAATGGAATCAGGAACGATTAGTCGAGCCTCTTTATTAAGAATCTTAAATTGGCGCATGGTCTCTCAGTGTCACCCCCCAAACAAGGACAATACTTACATACATCTGTGCAAGGAAGGCTCCAATGGATAGGGAAGTCAAACTTTCCTTTCTGTTCCAATTGCACCCCTATGTACTTCGACAGGTTGATACCCAGATTACTCGCTCGTGAAAGTTAGTGTGAACATCAGGTTACGATTGTTGTTTGGAGAACTACACAAGGCCTTCCCTTCCCTCCACAGTTCATCCAGACAACATAAAGAAATTCTGGAAAACATTTAGAAGGGGCTCCATTCCCCTATTTTGCATAGGATGATGAACCCGAAAATGATCCACCAAGAAGCCCCAATCAGTTAGCCAGGGGCAACGTCATAGAACTTTAACACCTTCCACGCAAATGGATGAAGGGGAAAGATGAACCCCTCCGTCCCATGCGTGCAAAGGAATCGGGACCCCAGGTTGCTCCAAATCTTCATCCCATATAGTGCTCAATCGCTCTGACACCTCAAGTCGAAAGAAGTGGTACTTAAAATGGGGACACAAAATTCCCCTACATCGGACCAGATCTCAATACTCTGATTTCTCCATCGTACATTCAGTGAAAGGACCAACAACCTTTGCCCTTCTCAAGCATGGAAGAGCCTTCCCTTTCTTCCCTCCCTCACCAGCAGAGATACTAGCCTCCCCTCCACGAGCGACGGACTCCATGATCGGTTTCAAACAGGAGAAAGAAAAATAGGAAACAAAAGATAAACTTGTTTATTTGAGATTAACTGAATGAAAATCGGCGAGTCACAAACGTAAAGAAAAATTAGTGAAAACGACGAAAAAAAACTCACAAAAATCGCCAGAAAACACAGAGACTATCAACAAAGATGAACAGTAAAAATAGAGTAATAAGAGGACAAAGACAAGGCTTTTTTATAAGATATGGGAGGCCATAGGAATCATTTTTTGAAGCAATCCCTCGTTGATAATGTCCAATTGAGGACAGACGCGTATTCTCCTACGGCGTAACAAGCGTCGTTCTATCACTGATAGACAAAGTTGTCAATCGCGAAATTAATGCTTCGTACATCCCCTTCATCTCTTCTAGAAACTTCTCTAGCACACTAAAAAGAAAAGCACAGTTTCGGTTTTCGCACCCATCCGTTAAAACAGTAGGTAGATGTCTAAGCTATCCGCTACATACAGTAAATCTACACCTGCATAAGACGGGTGGTAAGCAAATAACCAGATTTTGGGAACAAGAGGTTTGCATAAGGAAGAAGAAAAGAAGACATGGAAAAATTGAAGAAGACCACCTCCATATCAACAGAGCATTGACAACAAGGACAGAGCAAAGAAAAGATAATGTTTTATTAAGTAATAACAACAAATATTACAATTACAAAGCCTTAAAGCAACATCATACTTTTGGTTACAAAGGATTCCATCCTTTTCCAGCTCCTCTAGATAAGCTATCGACCTCCAAGTCTCATCTTCCAAAGAGTTCTTTCCTGAAGAGTCCCAATAAAACAAAAGGTCGCATTTACTGGCAAATCCCCAAAGAGGCTACTAATGTCAAAGTCCAAGAAACTGACCACATCTAATTACATCAAAAAAATCCTGAAGCCCATCCCATATGTATGAATGGGACCAAAAGCTTCTTGCATAGCTAGTATAACCCCATCCACAGCAATGGTAGGAACAATCACTTGGACGTCCTCCAGCCTTTTTTGTTCCTTCTCTAAGGACTAGCACATATTTTGAAGCTGCAGGCTTAAATCCTTAACCTCAATATCCCGCTCAGTAAGGCCTCCTGGAGTTGTTGTTTCTCCTCCAGCTTGAATCTCCCGCAGCACCTCACTTATTTGCTCGTTGCTCCCTCATACCAGCCACACCTTCTTAGGTCATCCGTTCATTCCTCAAGAAACCGTCAGGAGCAGTATAAAGAGTCTCTAAAGTGTGATCAGCTCCATAGAAAGGAACAATCGCCAACTCAGTACCTGTTACAAGCAGATAGTTAAGTGAAAACAAGATCCGGGATAACCAACAGTAGTAATGACATAAACGATACCTGCAAAGATTTACCTTTTTCCCCAGAGCAGAACCCTCAAAAGAAACAAGCACAAAACCCTCCCCACCAACAGAAAACTCTATGCCATGAAGATCAACATGGAGAATTCCCAAGGAAGAGGCATCCTGAGCTCTCACAGGAATAACTACAGCTTCGAAGGGAGGTGTCTCCCAAGGAAGAGGACTATAAGACATCACTCCTTTAGATCGATCCTCTGGTGGAAGATCCTCTCGCGGGAGATTAGTAGAAGGATCTCGGATAAATATCCCACCAAATCTTTGTTGTGTAGATTCACACTCCAGAATAGCCACTTTATATCGCTTGTCTTGGCTGGAAGCAGTCTCAGTTGGCCTTTTTTATATGGATAGTTGCACCGTTGACTGCTCATCCCTATCATTGGGGGTAGGGTCTACAAAACTGAAGGACAAAATAAACATGCAAGTGCATGAATCATCAGAAAACTGAACAAACAGTACATACCCCTCGAAGATGTAGTAGCAATTTGCATCATACTCGCCTAAAGAAATGTTGAAAGCAGGGGAAGAAATAGGTTGCTACAAGTCTGAACTTAACATTGGTACCATGCGCGGAGACCGAGAGGAATTTTCCACTTGCGATTCAAGAACCCTACAAAACCTGGGTACACGTCACATCCATACTAAGAGGGTTGATTCAAATCTCTATCCAAATTTGGTAAACGTCACATACTGAGTTATCTTTTTCAAAATCTATCATTTTTAAGAAATTTACTCGATTATTTTCTTATCATTTAACTTTTTTAATTCACATTCGGTTAATTCCTAATCAATTTACCTTGTAACTTAAGGTGTGTATGTTTATCTGTAAAATGTTTTTCGAAAAATATTTTCATTTTTTTCTGCTATTTATTTGTTGCAAAATGAAATATTTCCGTAAAGTATTTTACAAAACACCGGAAAAACACCCCTCTCCCTTCCCCCTTCCCCCTTCCCCCTTTCTCCTTTCTCCTTTCCAAAGTTTTTAATTACCATCTTTCAGATGGTGATGCTCATACCGATTGGGTTAGCTGTGTTCGTTTCAGCCCAAATACTCTCCAGCCTACCATTGTTTCAGCTTCATGGGATAAGACCGTGAAGGTTTGGAACTTGACCAACTGTAAGATTAGCAACACACTGGCCGGTCACTCCGGTTACGTGAACACTTTTGTGGTTTCACCTGATGGTTCATTGTGTGCTAGTGGGGAAAAGATGGTGTTATTTTGTTGTGGGATTTGGCTGAAGGAAAGAAGCTTTACAGTCATGATGCTGGTTCTGTTATTCATTCACTTTGCTTTAGCCCCAACAGGTACTGGCTTTGTGCTGCCACTGAGCAGAGCATCAAGATCTAGGATCTGGAAAGTAAGAGTATTGTGGAAGACTTGAAGGTTGATCTCAAAGCTGAGGCTGAGAAATCTGATGTCACCGATAATGCAAACAAGAAGAAGGTAATAATACCCTTTCTTTATTATTATTACTACTTTTCAAAGTCCTTTAATTTGCTTATATTTGTTTGCTAGTTAATCTGTTTTTGTTAGAATATTAAGCTATTAGTTTCTTTTTTAATTTTGTGCTCCATTGATGGTGTTCATTATCTCGTTGGAAGTTAAGAGTTTTTTGTTTAATTAATTCCTTCCATTGAATGCACTTTATGCTTTTCTAACACTTAATAGTAGACTTAATAGACTTTAACCTTTTGATCTAATCGACTTGTAAGATTGGCTTATATGATGTTGAGAGTTTAATATTAAGCTTTTAATCTCGTTGGAAGTTGAGAGTTTTTGATGTCGCTGCAATTTCAAGTATGGGTTGTTATTTGTTTGTTGTCTTGTAGCATGAGTTTGGCTGAAGTTTCTGTTCGTTTTTTATCTGTTATGTTATGTTTTTATTAGAGAGCAATCTGGTTGTTTGTGGTTCGGACTTTGTCTATGGTTTAAGGGTGTTGTTTTTCGTTGGTGAGCAGGATTGTATGCTTGCTGGTTAGGAAGTGGTAGTAGGGGATGTTGTTATTGATTATAGTTTTGTGTTTGGTTTCTGGCTCTGCTGCTTGCAGCAGCAGTGTTCTGTTTCTGTACTGGCATGGTTTTTCCATTGCTTAAGACTTTGTCTTAATTTGACTAAGCTAAAAAAGAAAACAAAAAACAAAAAAAGCTACCCAGAAAGAAGCTCATGGGACTTTGCCATCAGCAAGCTCCAGCAATACAAGTGAGTTAAACGTTTTCCACATAGAAAAAAAATTAGGATCATAAATGGTAGAACTTAAATATGATAAATCAGGTCTTTCTCTATTGACTTAAATATCATAAATGGCAAGTATGTTATATGAAGTTGTTTAAGCTAGGTTTATTATTTCATAGGTACAAAACCATTAGGTTCATTTTGCTTGCAATCAAAGTTAATAAGCTTCTACCTTATGTAATTTTCATATTCAAGGAGCTTTTGCTAGTAGCATACTCATGAAGGCATGCAAGCTACACCTCTTAACTTTTTAATTCTGAGTATTTATAAATCTTTTTTAGCAAACTGAATTATTTAACTTGAAAGTTTACTCTTCTAGTAGGAGAGGTAAGCAAAAATTGAATTTGATCCATTGGCTTTGTATGTACTAGATATTGAAGGTGCAGCAGAGGATTCAATCTCATCAAGCTAGAAAAGCCAAGGCTTAGCCCATCTTCATATGTTTTGCCTTGGTGAACACTAACATTCTAGTGGTATGATATTCAATGACCCGTAGTTGTAAAATCATGATTGCATGCCTTGGTTGGAACTTTAATCCAGTGTTCTTGAACCATGGTTGTAAAAGTTACAGTGTGTAGTTGCCTCTTTAACTATGATCCTTAACAGTCATTGCAAGCAATGCATTTTCTACCTTATTGGTTTGAATTTTTACTCCATTCATATTTTTCTAATATTATCAAACGCTCCCTCTTCTCTACCCCTTTACCCAACAAATGTTGATATGTTAATAATAGTATTACTAATTGAAATCCAGCAGGAATTATTGATAACATATTTTTGCTTACAAAAATATCAAGGCTTGGCAGACAGAAAGGCCCAGGGTAAACACCTACTAAAGTTTGATTATTTGTTGGCTCTTTTTTGTTCTCTTTGTATTAAAGAGTGTACTTAAGGTTTTTTGGTAGAAAACTTAAGAGGACTAAAGGTTACATATTGAGCCTTGTAAAAGTTGGAGGGTTCTAGTTTAATCACAAAAACTAGGAAAAAAATTCTAATTTAGCTTTTTGAAAGTTAGGGATTATGAATGTTATATATTATCCTTAAAAGGTTAATATTCAATAAAGCGAACTAGGAAATCATTGATTGAGATATACTGAGGTAGCGTAGGTAAGTAATTGGAGTTGAACCATTGCATATTCAAGTGTCCGAGCTTTTCTCCCTCCTATTTTTAATTTAGAAATGTTTGTAGAATTTTTCAAAATCTCAATTCACCCTCTTCTTAGTATTTTCTAGCCTAACAAGTTTAAATAAAAAAAAAGGCTTCATAAAATAAATAAATAAAACCAATTAAACACCTAATTGAAAATCGCAATCAATTGAGCCATTGGAATATAGTTTTCCATTAAAGCCTCAGACGAGCCACTAAGTAATGATATGGCAACTAATGTGGTGACATGTGGCAACTAACGTTGAAAAAATGATGATATGGTAGTTGACATGAAAAAATGCTAATGTGGATGGCTTAATTGATTTTTTTTAATTATTTTGTGAGGGTTTAATTTATTTTTTAATTATTTAAAAACTATTAAAATTGCATGAAAAATTTAGAAAAATATAAATTTTAGAAAATCTTATAAAATATTAAATATTATAAAAATAATATCAATATTATTAATTTATTATAAAAAATATAAAAATTATAGAAAAATTAACCATAAAAAGGTCATAGAAAATTATATAATTTTTAATTACAAAACTTATTAAAAATATTTAAAATAAAAAAATATAATTTTTTAGGAGTCCCGATTTCGAGCACTTGTGTGTTAAGGTTGTTAAAGAGTTAAAAAAATATGAACAGATACTACCATGTAATCACACCAGTATATTCAAAAAAAAAAAAGAAATGGGGAGCTTGAAATGTGATGGTGATTAGACTTGTATGGAGTGCTGAGTGAGAGGTTTGAGTGATAATAAATTTAGTATTTGGTGATTTAAAGTGAGTGATAAGTAATGATTTCGATTGAGAAAATATAATACAAGAATTGGAGTGAGGTATGATGTAAGAAAATGTGTGATGGAAAACAAAAAGTATAATTTAAAAAAAATTAAAATTTTTTATAAATTATTAAAATATTGTAAAAATTAGAAAATTATATAAAATCTATAAGTTATTAAATTTCTTTTAAAATATTGTAAAAGCTTAAAAATTACAACTCCTTTTATAAATTTAATAAATTCTATATTTTTTTAATTTTTATCAATTTTAATCATTTTTATATAATTTTTTATTTTTATTATTTTTAATAATTTTTAAAATTAATTAAATCCTCGTAAAATAATTAAAAATCAATTACGCTCTTCACGTCAACATTTTTCCATATCAATCACCATATCATTATTTTTCCACTTGTCAAAGGTTTCAATAGAAAACTATATTATTGATTGCTAACATCCAATTATTGACTCAATTGATTACACTTTTATAATTAGAGGCTTAATTTATTTTAAAATTTTTACAAGAACTTTTTGACATTTAAGTCAATATTTTTAATATTCATATTTTAATAATATAAATAAAATATTATTTTAATTTCAATTTAATAATATAATCAACAATTGTTTACCTGTTTGATCTTTTAAATTTTCGTTTTTATATATTTCATATATAAATTACAACATATTCTAAATAAATTTATATTATAGATAAATTGCAATATATATTAGCGATGCAAGGAAGGAAAAAAGTGGGTTTTTTATCCATTTCGGCATCAACAGCAGAACTTTAAAAAAAAAAAAGAAAACAGAATATTTTTCTAATTGGATTTTTTTTCCAAACTTATTTTTCTCCAATCATATTCGGAACTTTTTTTCTTTATTATTTATAAAAATTTTGTTGATGTCCTATATTAATTATTGTTCCAACGAAATATAGCATGAGAAGATGCCTTCTTCTAAGAAAATTTTCAGTTTAAGTACTTAGTTAAATTTTAAGAATATTCTAAGTTAAATTTAATTTATTTGAATATAGTTTCTCTACGATAAATTTGCTCAAAATAGTCTAATTCGAAAAATTGATCATTTTTAATCCTTTGGCCGGCTCTTTAAAAATTAAATATAATTATAAACTTAACCCCCTCAATCTTTACAAATTTTATTAAATTGGTTCATACTCTTCCTTGTTTATTAAAAATTACAAAATTATAAGACTAATGAAATTTATTTCAAAATATAGAACAAAAAATTATATTTATAAAACTTTTAAAACGTATCAAATCGAGGATAGATAACACCAAAAGCTTAATATTAATCACTACCAAATTAATAGAAAGGTTTGATCCATGTGACCACCAATAGTAATGAACAATTAAAAGTTTTGAATTTTTATCTTTAATTAGTTGAAGCATTTGACTGTTCGAATTTGAAGAAAAAGTAGAGACTAAATTGACAAAAGTTGAAAAGATAGAGAGGCTGAATTTCTAAGCACAATTAATGGAAGTAGCAAAACCAATTTTGAGCAAAGAACTAAATCCGTACAAGAACTATACTTAGAATTTGACCAAAAGGAATAGCAATTTCATCATTATTTTATTCATCTTCCTCCCTAATTTTATATACAACGCTCTAGCAGCTGAATGCAAAGTGCTTTAACAAAAACATCCTACTAACTACTTCTGTGCTTTAGCATATAAGTCGCATGCAACTGGGGAAAATATTAGAAAAACTGAAGGGTAAAAAAAATCAGATTTGAGTCTACCCAGCAGAATTTGAGGGAGCTACTACGGAAAAGTTTGAAGTTCGACCATTAAAGAGAAATGCCATTATTTGAGCAAAATTAATATGCTACTTTGGAACATCAAAAATACTCGCAGCAGGTGAGAAAAATTGACCCTCGGATTGTGCTGTTCACAAATATACACACTGCCCTCAACAAACACCCCAACTCTCTTCCGTTCGTTAGTCTTGTGGCGGTGGACTCATGACAAATCGAAAGATCCTTGCCCTTCATTGATTGCATATAGCAATTTCTTATACATAATTTCCTGTTCAGATGTAAAATAATATGCATGAAATTAGTACAAGAATAATTCAATCCCCTTCCTCACAATAAAAAATAATCACATACCTTGGTAGAATATGGAGGAAGCTTCAAGTAATTAGCACAAGTCATGACACTAGGCAAGTCCTCATCTGCTGATTCTGAGGGTGCAGTTCCATTGGCAGCAGCAGCAGCAGCAGTCACAGACGAAGAATGCTGCATTTAGATTTCAGACAGCTTAGCATTCAAGCCACCAACATACCAAACAAGAATAGCTATAGATAATAGACTAGGTGAATGGAATATTGTCTTAACAGCACTAATTTTACAGAAAAAGTTAAATAAAGCGATAATTTAGCCTGCATCAGAACATTAGCCATAGCACTCATTAATTTATTCCATCTTTAGTAGCAATTTTAAAAGATTTGAAGCCAGTGCACATAAAGAAGCCATAATCCTTGCAATCAATATGTAAATCCATTTCCACCCGACTTCCAAAATCATCTTAAAAGATTTTCAATGCAAGACGACAAATGTCTACATCATTGTAATCAAGAAGAAATATTGAGAAAAGTTTTTAAATTCTAACTCAAATTACCTTTCTAACAATTGTCAGCCTTGGATTCAGCACTGCCAGGCCACCGGGTGGAAGCCTGGGTGCACCGGTAACAAATTGACAGAAGGCCCGCTGCTGCTCTGGTGTAAATTCTCCCATAATTTCAAGCAACTAAGAAATCACAAAACAAAACATCAATATGGATCAAATGCCTCTCAAAATACTTAAATGTGAGTAGTATGAAACAAACATACATTAACAATTGGAGGGCTCTTTGCAGTATATCCATGATCAAATTTTATATGATCAGCAAGAGTCTCAGCCTGCAAAAAATTAAAAGTAATATTGTTAAAATCAAAGTGCGAAACCAATTCTGATCAAAGGTGGCAACACGATCACATAATTCAAGAGTCAAATTACCTCCCACAACTCTCTGCGACCACACAGCAAATAGTCCAACTCTTGGGGTGTAAATATTTGCAGTGATGAGATATCAAAAACCTGCTTGTTATATAAAGGATATATTAACATTGAGATCGATCCCAAAAACAGCTCCTTACATGCATATATTAGGAAAATCCATGATGGACATCAATTTGTAATTAGTCAAGAAACTCAGAACAAAGAAAGCATCTTCACCTGATTGAAACCAGCTCTAAATGCCTCCATTTGATGCATAATTCCAGTCTTGACAGTTGCATCAACCACCAAAGAGATGTATTCCTCTAAGTTGTTGATATCCACCTGATATATTTAACATTGAATTAAAAAAAATTTGACAAAAAAATGAGGTGGGGGTAATAGAATGAAAAGTTGAAGACATACAGTTTCATCCCCTAACTTCAATATGTAGTCCGGATATCCTGGAAGCGTGAAATCGAAACAGAGATCTTCTATTGAGGCCCCACGGAACCGTAAGTCAGCAATTGCATCACTATTGTCACCACCCAATGATTCTAGATATTGCTTTCGACAAACAAGTAAATGCAATTCTTGCAAAATTTTGCCAAATTCAGCATCAAAAGATGGAATATCATGCAAATCAAGCTCCTGCAATGGTTTATAAAGTCAACTTTAGCAAGAACAGGTAAAAGATCATTGTGGCAATGCTAGGGATTACCTCATGGATATGAAAACAAGAAATATAAGGTAAAAGTAGATTTAACATGTTCCATAAGTTAAATAATGCAGTCAGCTTACTTGACCAAGCACAAGTTTATAAAATGCCGTTGAGAGAGGCAGGTCTAAAAGCCGTCCATCTTGAAGAGCTTTTGCCATGACACGCCCAACCAGCCGGAAATGTTCGATTACTTTAAAAAATTGGCTACCTTCCGAAGCATCAGAATTTGGTGGCCAAGGTCGGGGGAATAACCCCAGAGGAGCTTGGATTATATCTCCGTCAATAATAGCAGAACCAGCAGTTTTTCCATTTTTATCGCCGTCTCCATCAATTTCCATCACTGACTTGTTCCATGTAGAATTCGACCTCCACATTGCAAGTCCAACCTTTTGCAAGTCGTGACTTAAAAGTGTATAAAACTCCAAGGTTGGACCCAATCCAGTGCCAACTTCTCCAAAATATTCAACTTCAAGCACAGTTTTTTGGCTGGAATACATTTCCATTACCTTTGCAGCAGAGTCCAAAATGCGATTCCGGGATACACGAACTTTCTGCCTCTGTAATCTCCCAACCCTTACCTCTCTTTCATTAGTTGACCCATGGCCATCAGCACCTTGATGCTGCTGCAGACGATATAATGCACGAGACAACCCAAAGGCAGTTGAATAGAAGTACTGCCTTCGTGTCTCAAAAGGAAATAAAAAGGGGCAAGCCTTTGTCAACTGGTAACACCAGGAAGGAAGGCTTCCACTACAGAGAGCAAGAACATCCTGAATTTGCCGCGCCAGTTTTGGAGTCAGTTTACCATTAATAAATTCCTCATGAGGAACTCTAGAACCGTAGGTGCTCAACTCATCCATAGTTAAAACATTTCTCTCAGCAAAATTATCAGAAACAATCTGAGCTCTCAAACGAGGTGCAAGCTGATTGAGACCCTCTAACACACGCAACAGTGCCAATATAGTATAAGTAGGATTGGATCTTTCTAGATCACAAGGAAGTTCCCCTTGCAATATGCTATCTAATAGAGACATTCTGTGAGGTTCGGGACCAGAGCTGGAATTGGATGAACCAGATTTACCAGATTTAGATGCTGTAGCAGAACCTGATCCCCCTGTCAATGATCGATCACCTTGGCTCTCAGCCCTCTGATATGTTATTGTGTAGATATCACTCCACACCCCTCTTCCATCACTAGATGTAAAATCACTACCAGCATATCTCTCATCATCATCCTCATCCAACACAAGCTGTCTTTGAATGGCCTGATAGATGGTCAAATGCCTGTTGAGCTGCTTATTACCAGCAGTGAATATCAACTTTGGAGGCTCATTAGAACTGCCAGGAGGTCGTCCTTGTCGATCTCTACCTCCCCTAATACCTCTACCATTGGCAGATCCAAGCCCAGCCATGGCAGCAGCTGCAAACGACATTGCACCCCTTGAGCAATAACCACTCCTAAAATCAGCAGAGTCTGAACCCCTAATAGCAGCAGCTCTGCTGCTAGATCCTGAAGCTGCATTAGTTTGGCTATCACTTGCAGCTGGAGCAGGTGAACCATCTTCAGCTGAATCACTCAACTTAACATCATGGACTTTATCAGGTGTGCAAACTGGAAGAGAATCATCCCTGAGCACCTGGAAAAGAACAATGTTTCCATCAATCAATAGTAAGATTTAAATGGAGTTTACAATCAACAGGGGCTGCACATTTCTACAGGCACAATATAACTTACATCTTCATGTTCATCATCTTCATCATCAGAAATATCATCATCTTCAATCACCAAAGCATCATCAATCTCCACAGGGGACATATCCAATTCTTCATCCTATCCAACCAAATCAGGGTCAAATGATGATCATTCAACAGGAAATAGAAAGAAAGACACAATTCCATGCAAGCAACAGAGAAGAAACACAAACTAAAAGCAGGGAAGTCCTGACATAGTCATATTGAACATGACTGCCTTATTAACAAATGAAAAATCATATCTAACAATCAAATAGCATACCTCAGAAGTAGAGTCGTCATTTACAGGTTTCATTGGAGCATCTTTATCCAGAGCAGCTCTTCTACGAGCAGCATTTCTTGTTTGAGGTCCTCTTGGCTCCTCTTTAGAAGGCTTCAGAACAGCCTTACCTTTTCCCTTTGATGAACTAGCACTTTTCTCCTGTGATTGCTCCTTTCTGGCCACATCTCCTATATTGACAGATGATCTGGACCTTGAAGAATGGCGTCGGGTGGTAGAAGCAGGAGTTGACGTAGACGGAGAAGATACATCAGTCCGGTTAGGTGTGTTCCCAGACTCAGAATTTCCAACAGTCACAGAGAGTTTCTGAGAAGTGTCACTTCGTTGAACTCGTGGCCAAAGAAATTCTTCAACAGCTGCTAGACTTGCTAATGGGTCAATCAACACAATATTCGAAGAATAGTCACGGAGAGACTTCTCTCTTGGGGCTCGACAGAGCCGCAACTTAAAAGGCTGAGCTAATGCACCTAAACCAGAAGAGAGGCGTGCACTCCCACTAGATGACCTAGATGAATGGCTAAGAACTACAGGGAAACGCTCTAAAGATGATAATGCATTTTGAAGCTTCTGAACCAGGACAGTCATAGAAGCCATAATTCCTTCATCAACACTAGAAGGAAGGGCAACACTGATAAACGATTTGTATCTCTTAAGGGCTTGTTGACGAAGCTTCGGCAGGTTCACATCTGAAATTCTCTCCTGGGAGAAGTACCCGCAAGAAAAATAGTTTAACAAGGCCGCAACAACACCACTACCAATAAACTCAAAAGTGGATACACCATCCCCCTTACTTAGTTCTGCTAGCATCTCAGAAATCACCCCAGTCAAATACTCTTCATTGCTAGTAGAAAAATCAACCCATGGAGACCCTGAAGCTTTAGATTTTCCTTTTGCCTTGGTCTTTTGATCATTAACAGCAGCATTCAATTTCATGCAAAGATTTTTTAAGTGTAACAGATCATCTGTTACTCCAACTTCAACAGCCCCGGGATCAGAGGGGAAATACTTATCTTTAAATGCTTTAGCACATGCACTTACTGCAGTACGAAGACTAGAATTGGCTGTAGGAATTTCAACTGAATTAGTAGGTGAGCCAATATTTAAAGATGTTGGATTCTTGGACTCCTCCATAGAACTTCCTTCAAGATTAGAGTTACCACTACGTCGTCTGTATCGCCTAGAACGTGATGAAGCTCCAGATACAGACTCATTATCCTTCTCAAGTAAAGATGCTTGAACAGGAGTCGTATTTTGATTACCAATTAAAACAAGCTGGTCCACAGCATGAACCACGCCCTCTCGGATGAACATTTTGGAGAAAGTTCCAGGAAGCTTTTCCATGAGGATCTCAGCAATTTGCAGGGAAGGAACCAAGACATATGGATCTTTCCATGCTAAAACACCAGCCAAGAAGCTATAAGATCAAATAAAATAATAAGTCACTATAACCAATAATTCAATGAATATGTTAACGACTCTATTTTACTTAAGGTGGATACCAAGATATATTTGTCACACTTAATAAATTCTGAATCATCTCTGCACTGCTGAAGTACATTAGTTTTCCAATAACTGAGAGACATTTGTGGCGAACAGGGCTATTGACACTGGAACCATAGATCTGATAGACAAAAGATAAGGAACTATAAAATACTAACAGACAAGAAGAAAATATCATAAAAGGTAAGAGACAGTACCAACAAACCAAGAGATAACCAAACTACCATCTGCAAAGAAAAGGCTACCTGAATGAGAACAGGAAGGAGATCCACTCCAAACTGCTGAAGAAGTTCAGGTTGATCATTCAATAATTTCTCACGGGGTGAAACCTCATGAGCATTTTGATTGGTGTCTTCTTGCTTCCCAGAGCTGCTAGTAGGAGACTTCTTCAAAATAGATCCTTTCACAAATATATTAGAGCTAGCAGGGAGGGAGATGGTTCCTTGTGGCAATGGAGGAAGAAGCTCATTTGCCAGATTAACAATCTCAAAAATCTACACAATCATATAAGAATTACAAGACCATCAGACAAATATGGCATACATGCATAAGCTATTACTAACTCAGTATGTCAATTTAGATTGTATAAAGTGCAAGAAATAAATAGAAGTATTGAAAGCAAGTAACTTTTAACCAAATAAAAAGGGTTAAACTTTGTGTCTTAACATTTATACCATTTTCCTCACTGCTAGTAATAACATGACATTCAAACCTTACATGTATCATATGTACACAGGTATATATAAACAACATGCAATGAAGAATACAATCTCTTCAGCCTTAACTAAAAAAAGATACCACAAAACAAAAAAACTGACATGCAATGTTCACAAAAATTGATAGTAAAGCTTGGAGTTGATACTTTATGTCTTTAAAGGTTATACCATTTCCTCAGCTCCGCTTGTGGTAATATAGCATCACACACATGTAAAACAGTAACATAAACAGCTAGCAATAATAACTACCAACTCTTCAGCTTGAATTAAAATTGTTACCTGCTCTGCCGGTCTGCTTAATGCTGGTGAAACAGATGAGTTAGCCGAAACACCAGAACCTGATAGTATATCTTTAAGTATGCCACTGATCCCAAGCAGAAGTAAAGTTTTTGCTCCCAAGGGAGACCCACTTGCACAAGTTGAGAGCAGCCGAATTAAGCCCTGAATTCAAAAACCCAAATGTCATGACATGGCACATAAAATGCATTCAAATAGATAAACAAAGGAGCACCATCAACTCACCGTATATGTCGGTGTGCTCAATGATGCCTGTCCACCTCCAGAATTACTTATGGAAATGAGAGATGCAGCCTGAGTAACCAGTCCATAATTGCAAAGCTCATCTAATTTATCTGGGGAAGATGCAAAGGCTTCAGCAATGCGCGTTAAACAAACAGACGCATGCTCCAGCACCTAGAAACATAGATAAGTGTTCAGGATGAAACATAATTGACAACAAAAGAATCATCACTAATATTGTTCAGGTTACCTTCGAATCATGATACTGCAAAAGATTAGTTAATAGTGGTACAGCTTCCATGACATAATCAGCTGCATCTGAAGGGAGTTTCTTGCACATATTTGCAGCAGTAGATAGTGCCACTCGCTGGATTACGGGATCAAATATAAGAAACAAATACAATAAGAATCTAAATAGCAAGAAAATTCTCCACTCCATATATGATGATTAACACTCAAAATGTTCACAAATAAATTACCTGAACCCCAGTGGAGAAGAAATCCAAGTATGAAAGCACTGCCATGAGAGCACCAGCTCGCAGACAGGCAGTTGGGTGTTCTTGAGATATCTTCTTCAAAGCTTGCAGAGACTGTTGCAGCAATTCAACCAGAAAGATAAGAATGTGGAGGGGAGCAAATCTACAGTTTTCAACTAAGAACAATACAGTATACCCACAACATTAATTTTTAAGGGTTAGTTAAAAACAAGCAAATTTTAAGCCAAATAGGCTTTCAGGAAAATGCTCAACCATCCCAAGTTTATCAGTTGGGAGGGGCAACTTCTAGTAGAATTAGCTAGTTGCAGTTCACCCTAGTTCATAATGAAATGCAAGATGCCGTTCAATCAGCTCAAGGGTGTTTAAGTTTAACCACATATTTGATCAATTTCATTTTCTAACAATCAATTATTTAGGAAGTAACCAAAATACCAACCTGTTCAGCCAAGTCCATATACTCTATAGTAAGCAACCTAGCACAAAAACATGAAACGGCACCATAATGCACAACAGCAGCACATGAAGAAGGCAGCACATCACACAAATGAGTAAGCGCCCTTGCAGCAAGAATCATGATATCAGGATTACTCTCGTGATTAAGCAATCCAACGAGCACGGGAACAAAGGAATCAACAGAAAATGTGCTCAACGATTCCTCAGTACCAATTGAAAGCATTTCACACAGCTGGGTCAGCGCCTCCACTTGCCTCCCTTCCTCTCCATCAGCACGCAATCCAGACAGAACCTTCTTTAACCTCCCACTTTGATGAGATGAAGACCCGGAACCCATTGCCGATGAGGGAAGCAAATCATCAAGGCCGGCACCAAGCTTCCTCAACAAGCCTTGTAACGCGCTGCTTGCTGACGTCAGATTCTGGTGCAAAATCCCTACACCGCCTTCGCTATCATTATCATCCTCATCGCCTCCAGAGGTATCCATATTTAATCCTAAATTTCTCTCAGGATGATTAGACTTGTTGTTGTCTCTATTATCCCTCTCTCTATCTCTATCGCGAATTCTAGGATCATGTTCCTTTTCTTTTCCTCTATCGGAGGCAAGATTCGGATTTTCACTTGTTGTGGTTTGGTTAGCTTTGCTTGAACGGCGATCACGGCGGGAACCGGAAGAAGATTCGATTGTAGTGGGGTCCATTAAGGCAGCGGAAGTACGGGATGTGCGGGAAGTACGGGAGCGAGTAACAGCGACGGTGGTGGTGGCAGCGGCAGGGGAGGAAGAGAGACGAACGCGTTTATGAGAGCGAGTGGTGGGACCGGAGGGAGAAGATGAAGGGGCAGCTGAGGAGGCCTCCGCCCGCTTCCGGCTCCGAGTTTCCATACAAAGGGGACCACCGCCCCTGATTATCGGACGGTCACCACCACAAGATCAGACGATTCCTGATCCGATTATTCGTTGCATCTCAACAACAGCCTATCGAAACCCTAGAAAACGAAAACAAAGAAATCCACGGTTCGGATAAATGTAAAACCCTAGAATTTACAATCAGGGAAACCACGCCTTTGTCTCGGTTTTGAATGAAATAGAATTCAATGATTAATTAGGGGAGAATTTGAGCCCTAAAGAGATGAAGGTTAAGAGAGAAACTTGAAACCCTAAAGTGAAAATGAATAAATAAATAAAAAGGGTGAAGTTTTTTAGATTATGACTCTAAATTCATCTATAAATTATATACAACCAGTTCTTAAATAAGCCTTTTAAGAGTTAATAAATATTCGAGATATTTTAGATCATATCATAAATAAATAGAAATAATTCAGGCATTAAAATTTAATACGACTAATTTAGCCATTTTGTAAAAATTCATCTATTTATTTATATAATTTTAAATTATTTTCTTATTAAATATATATTTATATTCTATATGTATATTAAATTAAATAAAGGGAAAAAATAAACATATTAAATTTAGTTATACATATCATATAATATAGTATTAAGAGTGAATGGAGCATAAATTAGGCTAAATTAGCAAAAAAAAGTCTAATTTTTAAAAAAAAATTAAATGAATAGTCCGATTTCTGACATATTTACGAGAATAGGTCTATTTTGAAGAGATAGGATGAAAACGCAACTCTCACCTCTGACGGATCTAGGGTTTTTTAGGGTAGTAATTAGATTTTAAGATTTTTAAGGGTTTAGGGTTTATTTTTAGGTGATAGGTTTTAGCTTTTGCAATAACGCCAAAAAAAATGCAGATGATTGGAATTTTTTTCTGTCTAACTTGAGAAGGCATGTTGTCCCGTAACCCAATATATGCGTCATCTCCGACAAAGGACCCGGAATACTGTCCACAATTGACTGGCATGGAAGCCTTTAGGACCATACACACCATAGGTAATATATAAGACATGTAGTTGCTAACTACCATAGACAACACCATTCGGATAGTCAGTGGACACAAGTCATTAACATGGGTATGTATTCACCACTATTTCAACTATCATGCTTTAATCGCTTGGTTGTGTTAGTTTATTCATGAATAAACTGTTTATTTTCTTCGACAAGGTACGAGCTCATGCAACATTGTTTTCATGAAATGTTGGAGAACTTATGGGCCATTAATGACCATGGTGTGATTGATAGCAAGCTAATTTTGCTTGTTTAATGTACTTAATTTTGGTCAATTTTTGAATAAAATGCTACTGAGCTTGTGATTTATTGTCTAAATTTTATCAGGACGCAATTGGAATGACGAAGTTCAAATAAACAAGCAAATTGGGCTAAATTGAAACGTAAAGTAAAAAGATGAGCCAAATTGAAGAATTGCAAAATTAGTGGCTGATTAAAAATCAGATTTAGAAATTGTCAAACTCTATAAATAGAAAAAAATCTGATTTTAGTTGGTATAATCTTAGAGGATTCATGTTAGATTTAGAACATGGAAAGTGTATAAATACCTTGTATTGGTGGCTTAGAAAAATACACTTGAATTTACACTTGAAATTGAATTAAATACAATTATTTTCTTTTATTTCTTCCAATGTCTGTAGCTTTTGGAAAAGCTTTTACCTTTTAATTTATTTTTTTTATTTTGGTTCAATTGCTTTGTAAGTCCTTTCTCTTTTTCACATATCACCATTACATTCAAGTCCACTTTTAAACCCCAATTGAGTACGATTAATTTCATGCTTAACTAATTCCCATTTAACCTTAAGTCAATCATCATTCTGATCGAGAATCGTGAGATATGAACCCACACTAAAACCTTACAAAACGATATTTATTAGCTCTCCGAAATATGAGATAATCACAATCGTCCATTCAAGTTAATTAAATTTCAATTTAAAAAGCACGTGTTGGGTTGGAGTTGTTTGGCGTACAGTTGAAAAAAAAGATGATTGTCTATCGAGTTTGAATTCTTGCGAACAAATTGACATGTCCAATTGAAAAAAGCTAGTTGGATTCCGTCAAGGGAGATAGTGATCAAATTTAAACGTCCCATGCGGTTGAGGACATTAATTCGAGTTGGGTTTTTCTAGATCGAAAGGCTGTCCAGATCTTAAATTGCGAATGCGTGTTACGTGTTTAGATAATCGATAAAGGTTGGTTTGCAGGTCATACCAGAAAATCTACTTTCAGGATTCAATTTCGGAGTGTACTGAGGTTGAGGCTAAGCATTAACATATTTGATTCACTGATTTAATTTAATCTACTCAATTTTATTTTGCAATCATTATTCTGTTATTATTTCATTAAATTTTATATTTGTTTTTTATTTCCTTTATCAACTAAAATCCCCCTTTATTTATTTTTTAGCTTTGCAAGCACAGGTCGTGGGCATGACAGCTGCCTATACTTAGGAATCTGGTTATGTAAACAGGAAAATTAGGAGGCTCATTCCTTGTGGGATGGACCTTACTTCTCTATACTACTATTTAATTCAATTAGAGCGTAAGAATTTATATTTGATGGTTTCGACACCCATCAATAGTGTACCTCGCTAACATACTCTTCGACCAGTGGACTTAATTGTACGATGGGTGGCTTATGAAACGAGCACATGACAACAAACCTAGCATAATGCATCAATTTTGTATTGAAGGGGATGTGTCATTTGCCAATAACCTTGGTGGTGAAGGAAACATATTTCCGCTTAGCAGCATTATTTCCAAAGTGAACGAAAAAATACGATTGACAAATAAAGGGCGATCACGTACGTTTGGTGCAATGATGTGTTGAAAGAAATTAGAGATAATGCATGATGTGTCTTCGGGAACACCAAATATAACCTATTCCAAAAATTATAAAAAATAACAATAAAGGGAAGTAGGGTTTAATCCTCAGGGACTGGAGTGTCGTAAAAAATCTTGTATGTCGAGATCTTGGGCGAAATCTTGCCTAGGAAAAGCGTTGAAATCTAGAGAAAAAAAAAACAAAATTAAAAGAAATAGAAGATAGAGGTGTCGAAATAAAATAAATTGCATAAAAATAAACAAAGTCGAAAGAAGAAAGGTTTTATTGATATCGAGAGATCAAACCTCCGGTTATCTTGATTCCTCTTTGGTTCTATCATTGACTTTAGATGATTCTTCTTGTGCCTGAATAAGCCAATTATAGTGGAAGAGGACGCCTACGACCGCCAGCTCCAGATATAGTTTTGATTTTAGAGGAACCTAACTCTAGCCAATCGTCGCTCCAATGGGACTGTCTTACACTAGATCACCTTTTCCCAATTATGAATATCACGCCATTTTATCTCTTTGATTCGACAACCTCTAACGTAGTAAATTAGTGAACCGATTACGCAACCTTCTCAAAACACATAAAGTGACCGGCTTTGCACGAGATGAAAAGATTACTTTTGTAGGGATTTTGGACGTAAGTGTCGATCCCTTATTACAGAGAATTGATGAATACTCGAGCGAGAAGAATTAAGCATGGGTTCTAAGCCTCATGAACTCTAAAGGAACATTTAATAACCTTCGGCCAGAAAGATTTTTAGTTGCTTATGTTTTTGAGTAAGAACACAAGATAATAAAAATAGAGCTTTTTATTGAAATTAGAGTTTTTGGGAGATGGAGAATTTTACAGTGAATGAGAAGTGAATAATTCAATACTCCATCCCCTATTTATAATACATAGAAATCCCTAGTTGAATCCAATCTAAATTCTAAAAGATAATTAAAATTAAATCTAAACATTAATTCCGTAATTTGATCCAATTTAAACTCTAAAAGATAAACCTAAAAGATAAATATAAATTAAATATAAATAATATATTAAATATTAATCCTAATAAAAATAAAGTTTTAAAATCAAATCAAATCTTTTTGTCCCATAAAAACTCTCTCCTTTCACAACTTCTCTCAAAAATCGTGCTTTTTGCCCTAATTCGTTCTTTATCTTCAATTTAGTCCCTACAAAAATAAAAGGATCATAAATAGCTCAATTTAATAGAATCATACTCACAAAATATATATAATTAATATTTTTAAGCGTTATCAATGCAGAATGAGCGAAATATATGTCTGCAGAGTGTTACTCACGTCCAAACCTATCGTTTCGGGTTCCGGAGTTCGACAGACCCAACCAAGTATTTTCGGGGAGCGTATTATGTCAACTTGAGACGGCGTACCTACGATTGTGGGAGATTTGATGCATTTCGTTATCAATGCGCACATACAATTGTTGCATGTGTCTCGACACTTTTGGATTGCATGAGCTTTGTGGACGAAGTGTACAAACTAAAACACATGTATAACGTGTGGAAATTTGAATTTCCATCAGTCTCAAATGAACGTATGTGGTCACCTGTATTGAGCGCTCCATTCTAATTGGTATCGAATATTTTGTTGCGTCACAACTCAAAAGGTCAATTGAATTCTACTTGGATAAACGATAATATGATTATTCGGGAGAAGACAGATCAATCGAGATTATGCAATTATTACAGGAACCCATAGCATACTAGGTCAACATGCCTATATGGAAGATAAATTAAGGACCTCGAAGTTTATTTGCGGTCATGGAAATAGTTACCTCAAAGCTTATGTATGATAAGTGAAGTCTTGCATGTTTGATATTTGTTATATTTAATTATATTATATCAACAATGTTATATATTATATTTATGAATTTCTCTTATTTATAAACAATCACCTATGCGAAGCAAGGGTACATACTCGTGAATTTTAAAAAACACTAAGGCCCAAAAAAGAAGAGAAGTTTTTTTTTTTTTTTACGTATAGGTCAGGTCCTCTAAACTCGTTGAGAAGAAGTTGGCAACAAGCATTTTATGTTTGAGATTATTAAATAATAAATTTTATATATCTTACAATTTTATGATTTTTTAATATTTTTTAATAATTATTATAACTTTTTAATAAATTGTAAATATTTTCTATATTTTTCAATATTTTTATAATTTTTTAGTCTTTATACTTTCTACATTTTTTATAATTTTTTCATGTTTTTTTATTGACTTTAATAATTTTTATCTTTTTTCATCATGTGTCACAACCATGACATTATATGTGATGAAGATAATAACTTCAAATTTATAAAATGCAGTAAAGTACATTTATAACAAAATCTTTTATGATTTTTTTAAATTTTTTCTATATTTTATTTTTTTATTTTTTAAATAATTTTTTAGTTTTTAGTTTTTCTAATTTTTAGTAAAATTTGAATATTTTTATATAAATTTTTATATTTTTTTGTATTTGTTATAATTTATTATAATTTTGATTGATTTTTATCATTTTTATATCACATGTCACAACCATGACAACATTACTGAAAAAAAATAATGTTGTTAACTATAACGGTTGACCATTAAAAATAATGATCGTAGAGTTTTTTTTATGCATCTTGACAATTCAAAAGTAAAAAAAAAAAATTGAACTTAATTTTTTTTTTAAATTCGAGGGTTGTTTACATCCTTAAATTGAATTAAACTCTAATTTCAATTCTTAAAATATTTTTTTAGAATTAAAATTTTAAGATTTTTATATAAAATTTTGAGATAGAATTGTTTTATATATAATAAAACAATCCTACAATTTCTGAATTCACCTTAACATTAAAGAGTACTAAAACAATATAACTACAAAGGAATGTAAAATTTTGATTGTAATTTATTTAAATAATTCAAATTTTCTCTAAAAGTATCTATTTTTTATTTTTATGAATATATTCTAAATTTTTTTATAATTTTATTAAACTATCTAAGGTTTTTTTAATTACTTATATTTTATATACTGTACAATATTGACCCCAAGTTGGCTTTGCAAATCGACGGCAGTTTGGTTTTCTCTCGGGTGGATGACTTGGGTCGATATTTGGGAATGCTAGTTTTTAATCGACTGAAACCTTTCATTTTATAGTTGATAAGATTCGTAGAAAGTTGAGTGGTTGGAATGTTAAGCGGTAATCCATGGTAGGAAGAATCACCTTAACCTAATAGGTTTTACATGCTGCACCCAATTATTTCTTGAATGCAGCTAAAATTCCTATGTCAGTTTGTAATGAAATTCAGATACTAGTGCGGCATTTTATTTGGGCTCAGGGATTGTTTCGTGGAAGCTTACGTCGGTGAGCTGGTATAGGTGTTATGCGCCTCTTCAGAATGGAGGTTTGGAGATGCAGCATATGGGTGACCATAACAAGGTATTTGGCATTGTTACTAATATTAATGCTCTATGGGTTCAGGTTTTACAGGCTAAGAATAATGTGCAAGGAGTTTGCCCATTGTCGATCGCGAGGAGCAGTAGTTCGTATGTTTGGTGATCATTTTCACACGTTTGGGGGGAGGTTATTGCGGGCATTAAGTGATCGATAGGTAATGGACGTTTGGTCAACTTGTGGAACGATTCGTGGTTTGACGATGTTGGCCCGCTGAAGCAGTTCTATACCGTGGTGCTCCTTTAGAAGACCATTGGTTCGAAACATGGTTACCAGTGGAGGTGAGTGGTCGTGGGAAATGCTTGAATATGTGCTCACTCATCATATCGTCGCTCGGATAGTTGGTGTTTTTCTACCCTCGAATAGTGCTTTGAAGGATAGGTTAATGTGAATGTGCTTCTCCGATGAGATCTTTTCCGCTTCTACAACTTTTAAATTGATTGCAGTGCATAAATGTCTTGATGGTAGTACGGATTGGTCCTTGGTCTGGCAAAATTATGCGCCACATAGCCCTTTGCAGCTCCCCTCTTAACAGATTACACTTCAAGGGCCTCATTTCTTCCGGCAAGGTCTCCTAAGGCCTCCCTCATAGCCCCTTGCAGCTCCTCTCTTAACTAAAACTTCAGCTTCTCTTAGGACTTCGCTATGTCGAACTTCAACTCATCAAGGGAATCCTTAATGTGCTCCTCTCAAGTTGGGACATCACTCACTATGACTCAACATCGATCATTCAGGTCTCCATGCTCGCCACAAAGTCCTTCGAGCTTCCTCGTTAGCCTCCTTTCTTGCCATTCATTGTCACTCGAGTCTTCACCACCCTTTCCCCTTACTTGCTCATTTTGTCTAATTTGGTAGTCATCTCTCACACACCACAAGGGCTAACCACTAGCTTTGATATCACTTGTCATAGGTCGAGACTCTAATTCTACTAATATTCAATCTTAGGCACTAATCTTACACCAACAAATATTTGCTTTGGAGAGTCCCTTAACAAAGCTCTAGGCCTAGAGAAGCGCAACCGCATAAAATGAGAACAAAAGGGAGTTGGGATTATCATAAAGTGTTATTACTCAAATATTTACTTATGTTATAAATGGAGAGGTGCATTCTTTTATATAGGCCGAACCCCTTTGATCCAACAGTCACGATCAAATACAATAGATGATCAAGAACTATGTTTAGAACATTTTATACAAATCTTTCAAATGTCTCACTTGATTTCACAAGGTTTTGATCTCTTCCTTGGGCTTTCGGATTTTAGGATTCTTCTCACATGTGCATTTTTTCAGTCTTGTTGCACCTAAGGGCTTTCACATGTACTTAGGGTGGCTTGCTCTACACCTTTGGATGACCGTGACACCAGCCTATGCTGCTTCTAAATAGTAATTTGTTGAGTCTATATGATGCTTATGTGCGATCATAATCTATTTGGGTGAAAACATTGTCTAATGTCAACCAATCTTTAGGTGATTTAATCAATCTTGGACCGAGACATTCTAAAAAATAAATCAATTCTGCTATGATTCCTAGATTAGTAAATACATAACTCCTAGTGTCGAAACCACCCCGAAACGGGGCTTCGATGAATCATTTTAAAATTTGAAAAAAATGAGAGTCGCCACCAATCTTTTATTTTTGGGTGTGATTGGATCACCACAAAACGTTTAAAAACGATTTAAAAAGTTGATCTTCGAAATTCAGGGAAACAAGTTCGGGAGTCGATTACGCATGAGGAAGGATTAGCACCCTCATACGCCCAAAATTGGTACCACATGATTACTTTCGGGTCTTGTTTTACGAAAACAATGAAAATTCGAGTAAAGTTTAAAATGCGATGTTTATTTTAGAGGGTTGTGTGTAATTTCAAAGTAAATCCTTTTAAGAAAATTCATCCCCGTGTTTCAATCCTTTATGAGAACTTGAAGTCATGTCCAACACATTAGGGCATGGTGTTTCGAGGTCTTCACAGGAAAGGACATTATTTTTTGTCTTAAAATCCTTTGTATATAGATATATAAAATTGAAGGATGTTTTGAAAACTTTTGAAAAGGATATCCGATTTGCATGAATTACGAAAATCATACTCAGCACATTAGAGCATGATTTCTCGAGGTTTTCACACGAAAGGACATTGTCTCATTTTGTTTCAAAATCACTCGCGATATATAGATATATATTTTGAGAACTTGAAAATTTCCTATTGAATTTAAAATGCAATCCTCGGACACATAGTTTGGAAGATTCAAATATGGAATACCCGTTTACTTCGATTTTCGCGGAGAATTAAAATCGTGAACAACACTTTAGGACACGATATTCTCAGAATCTCGGAGCTAACAGGTATAAAAATCTTAAAAGAAGATATTCGACGCGTGTGAGTTATACGAAAAATCACACCCAACACGTTAGAGCATGATTTCTCGAAGCTTTCACATGAGAGGAACATTGCCTCGTCTTTAAAATTACTTTGAAAATGAGCATGTAAGTTTAAGATATCGAATAGCAATTAATAAGAGAAATTAAATACGAAGCAAGATAATAAGTAGATAAATAGAATGCAAAAATGTAAAATGCAGGTGCATAATGATTAAAATAAATGCAAATATTGATGAGTAAGAAAAACGACACAATCGAAATTGAAAACGGGACCTTTGGATACACGGGGGCATAATGGTAATTTTTGGCTCTCGGGGGTAAAAATGTAATTTTGGGGAAACTCGGGGTTAAAAATGGAATTTTGGAAAGTTCGAGGGTAAAAAGGTAATTTTTGGTGAAATTGGGGTTAAAAATGGAATGATATCTTTGACATGAAACCTAAAGAGGTGGTCGTATTTTGAACTATTTGTTTTGAAACCTTTCTAACCCTCGGGTTATTTCCAACTAGTGACCCTGCTTCAAGTCCCTGTAATATTTAGGAATTTTCCAGAATGATATGCAGAAATCCTTCTATTCCTTATGTTGTTGACCACTAACCATTATTTCAATGCAAAAATGCTTGCATGGGGTTATAAGGTGGATGAATTCGAATTTGATTGAAAACAAAGGTCGTATAAATGAAAAGATCATTTGATTCATTAATCGCTATTTCGATGCGAAATTTGCTTGAGCATGATCACAAGGCGAATGAAATTTTATTGGAAGTAAAGCTCACATAAATGAAAAGATTAGAAATGACTCATATCGGTCAAAGAACTCCAAACACAAAGTGAGAAAAGAATAGGGTTAGGTGCCCCAGATATCAAAGTATGAGCTTCAATGAGCAAACTTAATGAGGACCATTCTGAGCTTGACATGTGTCCATGAAACTCGAAGTACTTCGTCAATGCCTCAAGGTGTAAAGTTCCTCCACTTTGCTACTTTTGAGAGATAGGACCGCTTCATGCCCTTTTTTCTTATTAGAATTTGAGTCGCCTTTTCAAGTTTTCAACTCAAATCTCCTTAGGTTTCGAGATGTCGCTTTACGAGTCTTCACTTTGACCCCTCCTTTCCCCCTTTTTTTTTCATTTTTTTCATTGAATCCAAGTTCACAAAAGTTGGGCATGTCTTTGCCATTCATTTTGATCAAAACTTCTCCCAAAAACTTTTTTCATATCATAAGGCCTTTCCTAATTTTGACATCCTTTTTCCTTGAAAGCCTCTTGTAAGCAAGATCCTTTTCAAAACTAAAGCTCTCTCGTGGAGTTATATAGAACGGATCCCTCTTTGTTGTAAATCGTTGTCATCTTCAATTTGCAGGAAGACTTTCGTTCTAGTGAGAAAACTTTTGCCTCGGTGAATGTTTTGATAGAATCTCTGATGGTGAGTTTTCATGTCGAGCCATTGTAGGTCTCTGCTATGAATCCAATCGATCCTTTGTTGTCTTTATCGATTCCCTGTCAATGCCCCATTTTTGGCTGAGTAGTATTGAGTCGTGATATTTGTTCGTGCTGTTGCTCAAATTCAAGTCATCATCGAGTATGATCCTTTCTTGGCATTCTATACCGGCATATAATATCTCATTTTCAATAATTTTCTCGACCGCTAATTGGCCTAGAAAGTAGTAACCAATGATCATGGGGATGAATTGATGCTCATTAGAAACTCTTTTGCAATCGTTGGCTTGATGGTGTCCATGCTTCACATGAAAAGATGATGGATAATAAATTTTTGAGATGCCCTTTGCGGGTTTTCATCTTGACTCTTTTTTTTTCGTCAAGCCTCAATTTTTCAAGTTTTTGTCGAATTGGATTACATTCTTCCTTTATGAGAGTCTATATGTCATGACATCGGTTTGTTGAATCTGGCATGCCTTGATAGGATCATACAAAGACCTTTGAATTCTCGAGGTAGCTTGCCTTGTTTTTACAAAGACTCATGTCTCAATTCTCACTTAAAATCACGACTCTTCAAGATGATGTCTGTTTCGCGTATTGCTCAAACATCCATAGCAGATCAGGAGTCAAGTTACATTCTTGATCATTTTCAAAGCCTTAGAGCTTTTCTTGGACACATGTCTCACTCAAAAAGGTTTAAGTCAGCAGCGATGTTGCTCATATCTTTGATATCAAGGGCCGCAGCACAAAGACAAAAAAGGGGTCCAAAAAAATAATTGAACTAAAGACTGATAGAATGGTGAGGTATTTACCAAATAGGACAAGAACAACGCATCATTTTTATTGAAATAAAAGATAGTGGTCATTTGGCCTTTATAAAAGGATCCCTATTAGTGGTCATTTGCCCTTTATAAAAGGATCCCTATTACTCTCGAGCTTAGAGTGATAAGTGTATTCTGAATATTCTCCTGGAAAAAGTCTTAAAAACTACAGGAAGCTCCTCCACAGTCTAGTTGTCCAAAACACTTCCGAGGGTAAAAGGGCAAACTCTCAACAGGTTTCATTCTTCATATGACTTTTCTCAAATTTTATCATCCCCTATCTTGATTTATCATGTTTCCTCTCGGCTTTCATTTTAGGGTAAATGACTCTCTCTCACACGAGTGTTTCAAATATGTGGAATCTTATTAAAAAAAATTAATGCATGAAATGCAAATGCACATGAAATGGTAAAATGTATGCAACAAGGCGTTGATTCTTGGTTCTATTCCATTAGACACTTTACAAGAAAGCAAATTCCTTTACATTAGGCAGAAGCATGTATGGTCGTGCTTTAATGCTCAAAGTCCTAATTTTTGCTCTGGTTTGCCCCTGATTTCAAGTTCAAAACATCAATCTTGAATTGCTAAAGTCTACAAGCATTTAGTCGTTTCCCGCATTTGGGTTAAATCTTTGCTTGCAACATAGCCCCTATCTCAAACTTGCCTCTAAGCATGTTGAAATCATTTCTCGTTTATTCTCATTGTCTTTGGCAATGACGCCTTGTCTTTGAGTAGTCAAAAATCCCATCAACAGAGAGTAGTCTTCAGAGAATTCTTGACAAGACTTTTTCGATTTTTCAAACAGCCACGGGTCCATACAAAAGTCGTGAATCATTAAACCTTCTTTTGCCCCTTCTTCGACAGGTGCTTAGTGGCTAAGGCTACTAGGACATGAGTGATTCTTTTGTCAAGCGGATAAAATGAGTTTGCAATCGTGTCCTCCACGTGCCCCGACACTTTAAGGAAAACGACTAACTTAATCGTGTTTGAGATGAGGACGCCATTATTCTCTCTTTCACCTGAGCCTTACAGGCTTTCCAAAGCAATGTACTTGTTCTCTTCTCTCTCCTTAATCAGGATTGCAACCAAATGCTCGCTTGTCTAGAGCAGACCTTATCGACTTGAGTTCTAAGGCAATGGAGCAATGTGATGTATTCTTCTACAGTATGCCCATGTTTTTGAAAGTGAAGCGACTAAGTTGAATCCCAATACTGTGTTAAGACTCAGAAGAGGTGCATCTCTACTTTAATCCTTTTCAAAGCAGGCTTTATTATTTTGAATCCTCAAGCAAAAGATAAAACGATTTACCCTTCTATCGTGTGCTTCACATCCTCCTCTCTAAATATGAACCCATTAGGATTTGGATTCCAATACTGAGTGAGAGCTTGGGACCAATGCCTATTCCTTTTACCATCAAGCAAGTCCACATATTCGTGATTGGACGTCTGCCTCATTTTGTCCTTCATGCTTCTTTCAACTCTAGCACACAGCTATGGCTTTTATGTGCTTGGGTCTAATCTGGAATCCTTGACATGTTTTGGGGTCAAAAATAAAATTTTAGAAAGTTTAGGGATTAAAGAGCAATAAAACCAAAGAATAGGTGACATGTGGCAACCCCACAAGCATCCAGAAGTCAAAGGACTAATTTGTAAATCTTGAAAAATTCTTGAGCTAATTGTGTAATTAAACAAAAGTTGATTTAAGGACCGAATTAAAACAAATTAAAAATAAAAAGGATCACATGCATAAATAAGCCAAAATAGTGACACGTGGCACCTTTGGTACATTCAAAACGTCAAAGGACTAAATTGAAAAGTGAATAAAGTTATTAGGCCAAATTAAAAATAATTAAAAGTATGAAAAGGATTAAATTGAAACAATTAAAAAGGAAAAAGGATCGAATGCATAAATAACCCATTTTTTAAAAACACGCGGATCCTGAGGTGGGTCGGGTCGGATTTCGGGTCGGCCATGGGTTTGAGCTCAAACGACGCCGTTTTAGGGCTGAAAATCAGCCCTCGTAACGTCGTTATTTTGAGGGGCTATATAAACCCAATTTATACCTTTTTCATTCATTTTCAATTCATTTTTTTTCAAAAAAACCTTGAAAAACTCTCTCCCCCCCTCCCTTTTCTCTTTTGGCCGGCCATGGCTCGACCAGTGCTCTGCGGCGGTTCGACGAGCGTCACTGGCCACGCACAACGCTGGTCGTCGCCCGCGGGTGCCGCGATCCTTCGTCTGCCGACTCGCGCACCCTTAGTCACATTCATGCGCCACGCCCCATCGAGGTAAGATATCTCTTTTCCTTCGTTCTTCCATTTCAAAACCCTTTTTTTTTCTTTGCAAGCCCCTTTTCTTCCTTTTTTCCCTTTTTGTTTTGTTTTAAAAACAGATCTGGGTTTGTACCCAGATCAAAAATCACTTCTTTTATCTTTTAAAATTGTTAAAACCCCTTTTTTTTTAAAAACCTATCTCTTTCCTTTAAAACCCATGGATCTAGGTTTCAATCCATGAATTCTTCTCTTTTTGTCACCCATCCCTTTAATGTTTGATTTTTCTTCATCTTAAAAACTTGGTTTTTAATCTGAAATCTATTTGTGTTTTTTTGCAGGTCCATGCGCGGAAGGGCACCCTTGCGGTCGTGGACGGTGGTGGCGCAACTCCGGCGACAGTGGTTGGACAGGGAAGTTTCCTTTCATCTTTTCAAATTTATTTTTTATTGTTCAATAATATTTATTAAAACATTTATTATTATTAATATTTGTTAACATTATTTATTATAACAGACATCAACATTAAAAATTTTAAAACATCATTTAATGTGTTTAATAGGTGCATGAAAAAAACGGATGAATGCTATAAACACTCAGTGATATTAAATGAATATTAACAGCTGGTAAAAGAAGAAATAAATGATATAATAAATAATAAATGTATGTAGAGGTTATGAACAGTTTAAAACTCAAATGTTTAATATTGATGAATGAATATTCACTGGGATTGCATTCCTGGACCGAACTGAATTGTATGATATTCTGTTCTTGATGCTCTTGGTTTCTATTTGGCTTTGAATATTGTTTGGTAATGAAAAGGGTTTGTATTTAGATTTCCAGAACTGGGTTCCTAACTTAATTCTTCAGAACAGGATTTTGTAACCCCTTTACAATGAAATTCAATTTGGCTTTTATAGCCAATTTCACCATGATTCAATTTTGTTTCTTACAATTTAATGTATTTCTTGTCAACTTTTGCAGGTTCGACCATGGCAGGTTGAAGCTGGTGGCAGTCGGCTGTGCAGAAGCAACTTGGAGCTGTTGGAGATGACCTTGGTTACTGATGTGGCAAGCTCCCATTGGCTGTGATAGAGGTGGTCTCAGCACAAGTGAGATATTGGGCATTGGGTGCAATTGGGTCATTAGGCTAGCAGATTTGGGTTTTTAAGCTAGCAATGTGTATTTGAATTTGGGCTAGCCAAATTTAGCCCAATTGGGCTTGTAAATTTTTTAAATGGACTTTCCTTGTATTTGAACATTATTAATTTAATTTTAAGTTTCAAATTATTTTAAATGTATTTAAATTTAAAACAAATTTAAAATTAATTCAAACTTAATTTAAAATCCAAGTTGGGCCCGATCAAAATTGGGCTTCAACACCTAGATTGGTACCTGGTTAAATTGATTGAAGTGGTTAGTTGGCGTCATCTATTGTTCTCTTCAATTAAGATATCACTGATTTATTCCCTTTCAACTTCATCTTTTTTCGTGTGATTTTGCTTACAACTTTGGCCAATCTTTTGTCTGGTGCATGGTAGACAAGATGAGGACGCAATGGTTTCTTCAGTGATTATGCAGAATCACGTAACGAACTTTTTTGAACTTGTTGTCCCTATTCTATTTGTAATATTGGCACAGGTTTCTAGGGCTGCTGCCGTGGTGATCCAGTTATTCGCTGCTACTTTTGTGAGGTACCTAAGCTAAGGTTACTTGGTCTCTCTAGAACAAAACATGCATTATTCCCTAATCAATAGTTTGATCATCTCACTAGCACTCTCTAACATGATAACCCCTCAAACAATCCTTAGAGGATGAAAATTCAAGAGTTGGAAGAAAATAATAAGTACATGGATTTACAGTCCCATGACATGTATGTTACAAACACTTTACTTCGATGCCCGTAGGAACAAAAGGATCCCAATCCAGTGCCCCATGGATAATGCATAGCAGAAATAAATGAAAAGCAAAATTGAGATCAGGTAAGGTGAGGTAGTCGAGGAGGGAGGATGGGGGTTTGGATGTCTGAAACAGACCTTCCGCTAAGGTTAAAATAGTCCCACATACAACCAAAAGATTTAAGCGGTAGGTTGGTAGGTAAGTAACGTCTTCTTCAGCTATCTATTTAGGACAGCTCTCTTTTTGTTCCTCCACCTAAGCACATGACATCCACATGCTGTTGCGCTGGCTTGCTTGTCAACCCACTCAAATTATTGCAACCTTAACCCACATTTAGGATCACAAGTAGCCAATCATGTAATTATAAAATCCCAATCTTTATAAATATAAAAAATGAAACTTTAATCTGATATACTTGAGATTGGTTAATGATGAGTGCGTGAATGAATCAAGGATGATAGTGTTTCCTTTCACTTCAGTTGTTGGTTTTAGTAAATGGGTGAGTTTGGATGGATTGTACATTTATCTGCGATTAATATAAAAAATAGCAATGATGATAAAATTAAATACTATAATACAAGATAAAAAATAAATTAAACGCACCGCATCGTACCCCACCGTATGATTGAAATGAGTGCAACACCAGGTAAGTTTATCCATCATTTTTCTCTCCACTAATTGCATTCCTATTACCCCCTTACCTTTCCCCATCTCTTCTCTCTTTTTTCATTTTGGTGTTTGCTCCAATTTTGAAAACAAACGTCATTTATCTACCCATCTAAGTCTCACTTTCAAATTAATTATCCATAACCCTTTTTTTTGTTGTTGATAAATTAATGGAGTGAGTTAATTTTGATTTGCAAATGGTACTTGTTCTGTTCCGATGTGATATCTATGTCTTACCATCTACTTGAGTTGCATTGATGATGAGAAAGAGGCAAGGAGGGCGTTGGGGGGGGGAGGGAGCTAAACAACCACTTAGAAACTTGAAGAGCATTAAATCTTCACAACTTCATATATGAATGGTGATGAGTAACAATTCCCTAATACCTGAATCCAGGAGAAAGATATAATAATAAGAAAATGGTCAAATGAATTATTATTTTTAGGAAGTCTTACATGGTAAAATAAAATATTTATTGCTCAATTATGAGTTGTGATGTGATGGTTATTCACATCACTTTTTAATCATGAAGTAAAAAGTTTGATCTCCGATCATAAAAATAAATCATATTTTATGGTTAGTCGTTTATCTTTTTCAAAAACATCAACTTTTACTACTTATTAACAGAGGCGAACTTAAGGTTTGTCCCCTCCTAAAATGGAAAAAAAAATTAGTAAAGGTTTTAATTTCTCTGATTGTAACACTCTTAATTTTTAATTGAAGACTTAGTTGAGAATTTTAGGAAATTTTAGTGTTTTTCCAAAACCTAAAATATTTTAGGAACTTTCGAGTAAATAGCCTTATTTCATGGGGTATTTAAACACCTTATTTTCTCTTTTTGTCTTTTTTTCCCCTTTGTTCTTTGCTCTGCCGAAATTTCTCATCTCCCTCTCCTTTTCTTTTTCCGACGAAGCTCCGTTCAAGCCTTTACCGTCGTTCCTGCTCAACACCACCACAATCAAAGCCTTTCTCCTTTCCTCACGAGCAAAACTTACTCTCCAAAATCCTCCATTGCCATCATCGTTCATGTAAGTCAAGAGCAAACCATTCGGCCTTTGTTCCCTCCCTTGTGCACCGCCGTACCTTCTTCGTCTAGGCTGAATCGAGCTTTAGGTAAGTTGTGTTGGGTGTTGGGAGTGTTTTTGTTGGGTTCTTATGGTGTAAATCCGGCGAGCGAGCATCGTACGTGGAGGCCGTGTGTGGGTTCGGTGCCGTCGTTATAAGGGTAATGAAAACCCTATTTTTGTTATGTTGTTATGTGAAGTGGGCTAAGCTTTTGCCTAAACCCAAAACTTAACTATGACAAATCCAATTTTTGACCCAATATTAAACCCAAACCATTTTGATCCAATAACCCTTTTAAACCCAAACCCTTTAAAATAACAAACCAAACCCAAGTCAAACCAACCCAATACCCAAACCATCCAAACTCATTTGAACCAAACCCAAATCGTTGACCGAGCGTTGACTAAGCGTTGACCGACCGTTGATCGAGCGTTGACCAACCGTTGACCGTTGACCATTGATAGTTAAGTGTTGACCGACCGTTAACCATTGACTTTTTTCGAGGAACCCTACCTTATCATTTTTCAGTGTCTTGATTTCGATTTCGCTGTCCATTTTACCAAATTCGAACCCGAAAGCCTCATTTTGACTGTTTTATCTTTTGTGTTGTACTTTAAATTATTTAGAGTTTTAATTTGGAATTACTAATATAAGATATTCGTATTTAGGTGATCACAATTTCGAGGCGGACAATCTACATCCGCTTCCACCTGTGCAACCGGCTCCTGCATCGATTCCGAGAGCTACACGTAAGTTATTTTAGTTTAGTTTTGTGTTAAAGTGATGGCTAGGATTGTAATAATATTTAGTTGTATTTGTAAGATCTAATCCCATTAGACCGAGTACTCGTACAGCACGTGGCGGACGACCTCCTCGTCGTTAGAGTTCTATTTGCTCGAGGTGTGTTTCTAACTGCAAGATACCTTAATGTATGAGATGTTGTTTTGTTTATGTGATTTCATGCTATGTTGAGGTATGTTGATATTGAGATGATTGTGTTGTGATGAAAAAATGGTATAATTAAAACTGAGCTGAGTAATGTATGTTAATAATGTCATGCATATATATACATTAAGCATATGACGAATAATTATTGTGATTATTCTACTGTGATTGTGATGTATTAGAAATACAATGAGATTGAGATTGAGACTAAATGTGATAATCATGTGATCATACCATTATGTGTTCATAGGGTGAGATTGTAAGGTGGAAGAAGTGGTTATCATTCCTTTTAAGGTTGATACTAAAACCATACTACGATTGGTGACGTTTGGTTAGGAAAGGGTTTTGGGAAACCTTTTCACTATGTTGGTGTGTTGGAGTATGGGTGCATTGCATTGTGCTTGTGATTGAATATGATTTGTGGTTACCTTTTTGTGTTATAAATTGTTTGTGAACACACACACACACACATATATATTTTAGGTTGTATGTACTTTAGAGACAGACTAGGTTCTATAGCTCATATTCCTACAGTTCTTTACAAGTATTCAGGATTTAGGTGACTTGATACCCAGAGGCTTAATCACATACATACTTCATTTTATTTGATCTTATAATTATTTTGATTTTAGGTTCTTATTAAACTTTCTTATTGGTTATTATTTTTGGGTTGTAAATATACTCTATTTTGGGAATTTTGGCATTTTTGTTTTAAAAGATTAATTATGTTATTTTCCTTTAATTATAGACTTTATATTATATGTATATATTTGTATTTGTATTTGTGAATAATTTTGGACTATTGAGTTGTGTGTGGGTGAAATTATTTAAATAACCTTCTGAATCCATACGTATCTTCTGGACCGGGTATAGAGGGTTACATTTAGTGGTATCAGAGTCGAGTTCAATCTACGGACTGTGAGGTTCTTCAAACTTGGTTTTGAAAAATTTTGGGATTAAATGGGGATTTTAAATAAACTGATTAGTGATAATAGTTTATGTTATAAATATATATTTTTATAAAAGTCTGGTTATTCTAAACCTCCGGTACTAATTCTTACTTTAGTACTCTTTACTGATGTAGACAGATAGTATGCCGCCATGTAGGAGTGCTAGACTTACAACTGGTCGCGGCCAAGGTCGAGGCCCAAGTCGTATTGCTAGGGCCGTTAGTGACCCTACTCCTATGTTCGAGCTTGAGGCGAATATGGATAAGATGCCTCATGTTGATGAGGCTGAGTTACTCGTAGATGCTCAGGGTCAGCCAAATGTTAGAGAAGACTTGCCTGTTAAGGAAGGTCTTGTTGAGGATGTGCCCGATACTTGGGACAGTGAGATTGTGGAGTTGGATAGTGCCACGGTTAATCGAGAGTTACTGAGATTATTTTGTGACCCTATTGGGGTTGGTCTAGGGTCCGAGGAGGCCCATTTCTGCTGATTTTATTGCTGTTGGGATGAAGGTGTTTGAGGGTAGGACTGGTACAGATCTTTCAGTTACTGAGTGCTGAAGGATTTGTAGAGATTGTTTATGAAGATGAACTACCCTGCTAGACAGAAGGTTAGAGCTGCTGTCTCTTTACTGAGGGGTAAGTCCCAAAATTAGTGGGACATTGTGGAAGAGTCTACTCCTACTAGATAATTACATGGGATTATTTTAAGGAGGCCTTTCAGGATCGTTATGTGGGTGAAGAGTTTCTCGATAAGTGTAGAGATGATTTCATGAACTTGAGACATGGGGATATGTTCGTTAATGATTATGAGATAGAATTTCTGAGGTTGGATCGTTATGCATCTGAATTGATGACAAATGAGAAAGAAAAATGCGACTGGTTTAGGAATAGATTTTGACTCTCACTTCAAGCTGGGTCAACATGCATCACGACAGAGTATTCAGTGACTTGGTTAGTCGAGCTAGATCTACTTAGAGTTTGGAGGCTCGTACTAAGGCTCAGAGAGTTTAAGATAGGGAGCGTAGTAAGAAGCTAGCAGGTTTATCAATTCAGCCTGTTTCGGGTGATCTTTCTGCTAAGTGGCTTAGAGAGGAGGCAGTTCAGCCTAATTATCCGAGAGTGAGGCCTGCGGGTTCGGCAGCTCCAGTGGGTAGTGTTGGTGGTTTTACTGGCCCTTGTCCCATGCATCTCTGTTCTTATTGTAATAAAAGGCATAGGACGAGTGTTGGAGGAAGATTGAGGCTTGTTTTAGATGTGGTTCACAAGAACACTTTTTTAGAGATTGTCCACATCCTCCTACTAGATCGTTTGTACAGAGTCAGTCTCAGGCTTCGGTTCAGGCTCCTACTAAGGGTAGAGGGCAGGTTAGATCGGTTGCTTCGAGTTCAGCTACTAGAGGTAGGCCAGTTTAGAGTGGTAGAGCTTCTAGATTTGGGGAGAGACAGTTTGGGTTGGTATATGCTACTAGGAGGCATGAGGATCGTGATGAGCCTGACATTATAGCAGGTACTTTCTCTGTTCATTCTATTCATTATTTTGCTTTGCTCGATAATGGTTTGACACATTTCTATGTGGCTAGTACTGTGTCTTGGGGTATTAAGATTACTGCTAAAAATATTGACTCTACGGTAACTGTTCAAAGTCCAGTGGGTAACTCTATGGAGGTTAATAGAATATTGCAACTATCCCATAGAGATTCAAGGGAAAATCTTTCCTGCCGATTTAGGGGAGTTGGCATTCAGTGAATTTTACCTTACACTTGGTATGGATTGACTTTCTAAGCATCGAGTTAATCTGGATTGTGAGAAGAAAATGGTAACTTTGAGAACTTTTGATGACCGACAGATAACTCTAGTTGGTGAACGTAGAGGGTTTCTGTCTAATGTGATCTCAGCTTTAAAGCCAAAAAGTTGATTAGAAAGGGGTCCATGGCTTATTTGGCTAACATTCTAGATCCAAGGCAATTTGATTCTGGGATTGATAAGATTCGAGTGGTGAAAGACTTCCCTGATGTGTTCCTAGAAGAATTACCTGATGTGTCACCTAAGCGTAATGAGGTTGAGTTTGGCATTGAGGTCTATCCTAGTACGACTCTTGTGTCTATGGCCCCTTATCGAATAGCACCTAAGAAACTCAAAGAGTTGAAAGTACAATTGCAAGAGTTGTTAGATAGGGGTTTTATTCGACCAAGTGTTTCACCTTGGGGAGCACCAGTTCTGTTTGAAAAGAAGGATGGAACATTTCGATTGTGCATTGACTACCGAAAGCTAAATAAGCTGACGATTAAGAATAACTACCCATTATCTCTAATTGATGACTTATTCGATCAGTTTCAAGGAGCTACTGTATTCTCTAAAATTGACTTAAGATCGGGGTACTATCAGCTTAAGGTGAAAGATTCTGATATGTTCAAGACAACTTTCCGAACTCATTATGGGCACTATGAGTTATTGGTGATACCTTTTGGGTTAACTAATGCTCCTGCTGCTTTTATGGACATGATGAATAGGGTGTTTCAACCCTACTTGGATCAATTTGTGGTGGTGTTTATAGATAACATCTTGGTATACTCTAAGTCTGAGGCTGAGTATGAGGAGCATCTAATAGTTATTCTGTAAACCTTGAGAGAAAAGCAGCTTTATGCTAAGTTCAGCAAGTGTGAATTTTGGCTATCTGAGGTGATATTTTTGGGTCATACAGTTTCTGCTGAGGGTATTCGTGTGGATTTGAAGATTGAGACTATTATGGGCTGGAAGCAACCTAAGAATATTTTTTAGATTCATAGTTCCTTGAGTTTAGTTGAATATTATCGGAGGTTTGTTAAGGGTTTTCGATTATTGCGGCGTCTCTAACTAAGCTTCTGAGGAAGCGTGTTCCATTTGTTTGGACCGAGGCTCAAGAGGCTAGTTTCAAGAAATTGAACTAATCCAACCTGAGCCTGAGAAAGCTTATACTGTCTACAGTGATGCTTCTCACACTAGATTGAGATGTGTGCTAATGCAAGAAGGAAAGGTTGTGGCTTATGCCTCTCGACAGTTGAAACCGCATGAGATTAATTACCCTACTCATGATCTTGAGCTTGCTGCACTAATCTTCGCTCTTAAAATTTGAAGACACTATCTCTTTGGAGAGAAGTGTTATATCTTCATTGATCATAAGAGCTTGAACTATTTGCTTACTCAGAAGGAGCTTAACTTGAGGCAACGACGATGGTTAGAGCTCCTTAAAGATTACGACTGTGAGATTGAGTATCACCCTGGTAAGGCTAATGTGGTTGCTGACGCTTTAAGTCGTACTGCTGTGACTGAGTTGAGGGGCATTGTTTGCCAGAATGAGCTTATTTGAGGATGACAGTCTTTTAGTTGAACTCCGAGTTATTCCCACTTTACTCTCAGAGATTAAAGCTGAGCAAGCTAATGATCTTTATCTAGAGCACCGTATGAGAGAGGTAGAAGAAGGTACATCTGTGGACTTCTCTGTTGATCAGAATGGTTTACTATGCTTCCGTGGTCGATACTGTATTCCAAGGGATTCTGAGATTAAGCAGACTATTCTCCGTGAGGCACATGATAGCCCTTATTCCATGCATCCTGGCGGAGAAAATATGTATAAGAATCTTCGTGACAAGTATTGGTGGAAGGGTTTGAAGAGGGATGTTGTGGATTTTATGTCGAAGTGTCTGACTTCCAGAAAGTTAAAGTCGAGCACCAGTATCCTTTTGGGTTACTTCAACCAATTAAGATTCCTCAATGGAAATAGGAAAGGGTGACTATAGATTTTGTGAGTGGTTTTCCCTTAACCCCGTCCAAGAAAGATTCAGTGTGGGTGATTGTGGATCGACTCATTAAGTCCGCATATTTTATTCCAGTAAGGGTCGATTATCTTTTGAGTAAGTTAGCTCGACTCTACATCTCGGAGATAGTTCGTCTTTATGGGGTACCTTTATCTATCATCTCTGATCGAGATCCGAGGTTTACTTCGAGATTTTGGGAATTCTTGCATCGTGTTTTGGGTACTCAGTTAAACTTCAGTACTGCTTACCATCTGTAAATTGATGGTTAGTCCGAGCGGGTGATTCAGGTTTTGGAAGATATGTTGAGGGATTGTGTGATTGAGTATCAAGGTAGTTGGGAAGATTTCTTACCTCTGGTTGAGTTCATTTACAATAACAGTTATCAAGCTAGTATTAAGATGGCTCCTTACGAGGTTTTGTATGAGCGTAAGTGTCATACCCCTATAAGCTAAACTGAGTTGACTGAGTATAAGTTGTTGGGACCAGATCTTGTTCACGAGTCTGAGAAGACTGTTAAATTGATTCGTGAGAGGCTTAAAGCTTATTTTGACAGGCAGAAGTCTTATGCCGACCTGAAGCGTCGAGATATTGAGTTTGGTGTGGGAGATGAGGTTTTCTTGAAAGTGTATCTGTGAAAGAAGGTATTTAGATTTGGACGGAAAGGCAAGTTGAGTCCTCGTTTTATTGGTCCTTATCGGGTACTTCGTCAAGTAGGACCAGTTACCTATCAACTTGAGTTATCGCCTGAGCTTGAGCGGATTCATGATGTTTTTCATGTTTCCATGTTAAGGGGTTATTGATCGGACCCGTATCACATTATGCCTATTGAAGAGATCGAGGTTCGTCCTGACTTGGGTTTTGAGGAGGAACCGATTCAAATCATTGCTCAGGATGAAAAGGTTCTTAGGAGGAAGACCGTTAAGATGGTTAAAGTCTTATGGCGAAATCATGGTTATAAGGAGGCTACTTGGGAGCTCAAAGCCGTCATCAAGGCCCAATATCCACATCTTTTTGGTCTAGGTAAATTTTGAGGATGAAATTTTTTTAAGGGGGGAGAGTTGTAACACTCTTAATTTTTAATTGAGGACTTAGTTGAGAATTTTAGGGTTTTTCTAAAACTTTAAAATATTTTAAGGACTTTCGAGTAAATAACCTTATTTCATGGGGTATTTAAACACCTTATTTTCTCTTTTTGTCTTTTCTTTTCCCCTTTGTTCTTTGCTCTGTCGAAATTTCCCATCTCCCTCTCCTTTTCTTTTTTCGACGAAGCTCTGTTCAAGCCTTTACCGTCGTTCGTGCTTAACACTGCCACCATCAAAGCCTTTCTCCTTTCCTCGCGAGCAAAACTTACTCTTCAAAATCCTCCATTGCCATCTCCATTCATGTGAGTCAATAGCAAACTATTCAGCATTTGTTCTCTCCCTTGTGTGCTACCGTACCTTCTTCGTCTAGGCCGAATCGGGCTTTGGGTAAGTTGTGTTGGGTGTTGGGAGTGTTTTTGTTGAGTTCTTGTGGGGTAAATCCGGCGAGCGAGCATCGTATGTGGAGGTCGTATGTGGGTTCGACACCGCCGTTGTGGGGGTGATGAAAACCTTATTTTTATGTTGTTATGTGAATTGGGCTAAGCTTTCCCCTAAACCCAAAACTTAATTATGACAAGCCCAATTTTTGACCCAATATTAAACCCAAACCTTTTTTATCAATAACCCTTTTAAACCCAAACCCTTTAAAATAACAAACTAAACCCAAGTCAAACCAACCCAATACCCAAACCATCCAAACTCATTTGAACCAAACCCAAACCGTTGACCAACTGTTGACCGATCGTTGACCGTTGACTTTGACTTTGACCCGTTGACTTTTTTCGAGAAATCTTACCCTGTCATTTTTCGAAGTCCTGATTTCGATTTCGCTGTTCGTTTTTCCAAATTCGAACCTAAAATCCTCGTTTTGACTGTTTTATCTTTTGTGTTGTACTTTAAGTTATTTAGAGTTTTAATTTGGGATTACTAATATAAGATATTCTTGTTTAGGTGATTACAATTCCGAGGCGGACGATCTACCTCCTCCTCCACCTGTGCAACTCGCTCCTGCATCGGTTCCGAGAGCTACACGTAAGTTATTTTAGTTTAGTATTGTGTTAAAGTGGTGGCTAGGATTGTAATAATATTTAGTTGTATTTGTAGGATCTAATCCTATTAGACTGGGTACTCGTACAACATGTGGTAGACGACCTCCTCGTCGTTAGAGTTCTATTTGCTAGAGGTATGTTTCTAACTGTAACATACCTTAATGTATGAGATGTTGTTGTGTTTATGTGAGTTCATGCTGTGTTGAGGTATGTTGATATTGAGATGATTGTGTTGTGATGAAAAGATGGTATGATTAAAACTGAGCTGAGTAATGTATGTTGATAATTATCCGTCATATGCTCAATGTATATATATATATACATTGAGCATATGACGGATAATTATTGTGATTATTCTACGGTGATTGTGATGTATGAGAAATAAATGAGATTGAGATTGAGACTAAATGTGATAATCATGTGATCATACGATTGTGTGTTCATAAGGTGAGATTGTAAGGTGAAAGAAGTGGATATCATTCCTTTTAAGGTTGATACTAAAACCACATTGCGATTGGTGATGTTTGGTTAGGAATGGGTTTTGGGGAATCTTTTCACTGTGTTGGTGTGTTGGAGTATGGGTGCATTGCATTGTGCTTATGATTGAAATATGATTTGTGGTTACCTTTTTGTGTTATAAATTGTTTGTGAACATATATACATATATATATATTAGGTTGTATGTACTTTAGAGACACACTGGGTTTTATAGCTCATATTCCTATAGTTCCTTACAGGTATTTAGGATTTAGGTGACTTGGTACCCGAAGGCTTAATTACAGACATATTTCATTTTATTTGATCTTATAATTATTTTGATTTTGGGTTCTTATTAAACTTTCTTATTGGTTATTAGTTTTGGGTTGTAAATATACACTATTTTGGGAATTTTGGCATTTATGTTTCGAAAGATTAATTATGTTATTTTCTTTTAATTATAGACTTTATATTATATGTATATATTTATATTTGTATTTGTGAATAATTTTGGACTATTAAATTATGTGTGGATGAAATTATTTAAATAACTTTTTAAATCCGAATAACTTTCTAAATCCGAACGTATCTTCTGGACTGATTATAAATTATAAGAGATTACACTGAAACTTTTTTTATCTAATTTTTTAAAAATTATAATTTAATTTCGATAATTTGTTAACTTGCACTCAGCTTGTTAGTGAAAGTTGATGTCAAACTTAAATTGAATGACGTAAAATATACCTACCTACCACTCTTTATTTTTTATCTTTACTAGACTTTATGTAAAGCTTATTTGGATGTTTGTTAAAAAATTTGGAGAATAAAAACAAATGGATAGTGCTTGGGTGTGTGTTTTTAGGCATAATAATAAATTCACTTTTTTTAAATATAATTTTTTTATCAATTTAATTTATATTTTTTAAAAAATATTTATTAATCTATTAAAAAGAGTTGAATTATTTTTAATAGTTGTATTGATTAAAACATTACATTTTAAAATTTGATAGCTCATGTGATAATCTGTATATTTCATGCTATTTGTTTTTTGATTTTTTTATTATAATTTTTTATATTTTGAATATTTTTATAATCTTTAAACTATTTGTTGGCCTGACATGTATGATAAATAGTATCATGTTAGCATGAATTACTTGTGGACGGTCGCGTAGGTTACCATGTCAAGGTCACTAAAAATAGGATAATACGAATTTTTTTATTCCTAAACTTGACAATTAGGTCTACTTTGGTGCTTGTATATTTTTAGTTCATTTTAGTACTTGAACTTGACAATTAGATCTATTTTGATCTTGAACTTAGTTTCTATCAAGATTTGATGTTGTGACTAATGTTATTGGATATGACCTGATTGGTCGATTGGCCCGATTGGATTAAAAACCAATCAGCATACTAAAACAAAAGGGTTGAATCGATTGAATCAGAAACTGCTTAAAACTAATAAAATCTAAAACTAGGACAAAAATTAGTTGTTAAATAGGTTGAACCGATTTAATTTTTTTTATGAATTTTAATTAATTAATTAATTATTATTGGTCTAGAAGTTAAATGATCAAATCGATTGAATCAGTAATTGGTGGTCTAATCGGTTCAACCATTGATCTTATTATTATAACACGGTATGTGACACTCTAAGATTATAGCATGTTATTACCTACAAATTCATATAAAAATTTTAATTTTTAAGTGATGATGTGGCACAACTTCAGATACTATCAAACTTTTATATTTTTCAAGTTTAGAGATTAAAATGAATCTAATTGTCAAGTTCAGACGTCAAAATGAACTTGGACCTGTACCTAATTGCTAAGTTCAAGACAAAAAATTATATGTTTTAGTCCGCATTCTTATTTAAAAAGTGATTTTAACTCTTTTTAAAATATTAAAGTTAAATTTAACATTATATTATTTTATATTATACTAAATAAATAAGTAGATGTATATAATAAACTTTTTAAAAAAAAGTTAAAAATAACATATTAAAGATTTAAAACATATCACTTAAAATTATACTTATTTAAAAACAATGGTTACTGGTTTGTCAATCTATGTTTCTTCCATTTGGTCCGCTTGAGTTTTATAAATGAGAAGTCAATTATGATGCATTTTGTATGTAGAGAGTCTTTCTTTTCTTTCCTTTTTGAAAGTTGGAGTGTTAGTTTCTTAATTGTAATGATTAGAATTTAATTTTCATATTATAATTTTTTAATAATTTTATTATAGATTTTAAACATATTTTTTAAACATAATGTCTGTAATAATTTATATCTCATCTTCAACTCATAAATAGAAAACTAATACACTTTAGCGTGCCCGAATTCACATTCTCTTACGTTAACAATAATATTTATACTAATCAAATTAAAATTCAATCAGATATCTTCACAACTTTAAATGTTGGGTGATGAGTAACAAATAACAATTAGTAATATAAAAATAAAGTCACATTTGCTGCCATTTGCTATTTGTTGCCCAAACTTACAACACAAGGGTGGGGAAAAGAGAAGGAAAATAAAAATGGAAGGTGAACCAAAGCCCACTCTGATATAAATATGATATTTATTGCCTTTTTGTTTCATCATCCAACCTTACAAACCCAACCTCCAACTCTTCTAGAACCCCCCCCCCCCCCCCCCTCTCTCTCTCTCTCTCTCTCTCTCTCTCTCTCATGTATGATAGTATACCAATAGGATAAAGAAGCACAGCTACCATATCTATATTATGACTTATGCACAAGAATAGCCAATCCACTTGGACATTTCCCCCCACATCACTACTACAACGGTTAAAATATCAGAAAAGTCTTTATATTTAGAGATAAATTGTATTTTGATTTTTTATTAAAAAATATGTAAATTAATCATTTTACATTTTGAAACGTGCAAATTAGCTTTTTTATTATTATTTTTTGGTAAGTAATGGCGTAGAATGTTAAATAAAATGGTTAATTATTAATTTGGTGAAAGAACTTTTGGTACTTTTGACATTTTCAACATTTTAAACTCTCAAAGGATTCTCTCTGAAATTCTCTCAACTTCTTTTTTAAACATGATCATCAGCCATATTTCTCGTTCTCCACCTTAACGACCATCACTTGTCGTTGCTCTCAGTGTTACTGTAACACCTTATACCTATCCTGATCTTCAAATCCGAGCTATAAGGTGTCACATTCATTATCAAAGCAACTACAATCAAATATAATATGATTCACATAATTAAGTATACAAACATAAGGACTATAAGCAAACAATACAATATATAATCATTCTTGGATCTTATAAAAGCTTACCAAATCCTTAATGCTAACTCGAGATCGAATTAAGATTGAATTGCAAAAATTTTAAAATACAAGATTGATGTCGTGACGTGAGAGAGTTTCTCGTCGTGACGTGACATCCTAAATAAAGGCTGGTTAAATAAATATTTGGAATTTAATGTACAGAAAGAATGTATGGAATGGTTTGAATTTTCTTTTATGTGTTAGTATTTTTATTTATTAATCACATAATTATTTATCAAATCCTAAACATAAGAATTAAGTATACTATTAAACTACCAAATAACTTGTTATTTGAAATCAATGTAATGCATGAGTTGAACCCCTTGTGTTGGCCTGATGGTCAAGAGTGTTTATTGTCCTAAGTGTGACTTGGATTTGAATCACGTCAATCGCGTTGTTGTTAGGGCTTTGCCTTCCTCGTAATAAAATTTATGAATATATATCAAAGTTTCAACTAATAAACATGAAATGAATTTTCACCGTCTCAATTGAGGCTAAATTAGTTATATATGCAATTTTTTTTCTTTAATTGGTTAAATAGATTTTTTTTTGAAGATTTAGAGAAATAAGTCGATTTTGAAGGGAAAGTATGAAAAGCGCATCCAATTAGACATATTTTCTGCACAGTTGGCAAAAAAGGTAGTTCAGTTGGACGAGCTTTCCACACACTTGGCAGGAAAGCATGTCTAGCTGAACAAGTTTTTACTAACATGTCAGGGAAAGCGCACTTAGCTGAAAACATTTTCTTTGAAAATTTTAAAAAACGCTTCTAGCCGGACACACTTTCCTAACATATCAGCAAAAGTTTATCCAGCTGGATGCGTTTTCACACACTCCCTTGAAGATCAATTTATTTTTCTAAATCTTAAAAAAAATGACCTATTTGATCAATTAAAAAAAAAACATATATAACTAATTTAACCCACCATTAAAGCAATGGAGTGACATGGAGTTTTTTTTCCTTTCATGCTTTTTTCCCGAAGGTAGAAAGAGAATGGATGGAATTTTGTTAATCCACCTGAAATTCTTTTTTACTTTCTCCAAGGATTGGATGTAGCAGTAACAAAAACACCAATTGATTAAACAGATACTCTAAAACTTTATGAAGTTTGAATCACACAATCAAGCAAAGATCCAATTTCTAAAAAAATAATAAAAGAGATGGGGATTATTAATATTCCAAAGAGCTGTGGGTAAGGATGTTAGTTCCAACAACATAATAATGTTGAATGATATATAGAGAAGGTAGAACATGTATTCCGGTACATGTTGTCTAGTGAGGTGGGCCAAACCTTAATTATTTATCTCAAACTCTATATAAAATAAATGGGTGCGGGAACCGGAGATCACACTTTGTCTTGCCCGTCCTTTAATTCCTTACTTTACACCTTACCTGAAGAGTACCTACTGTTTTTTGTATTCATTCATCCTCATATCAGACACTAGAAAGAAATTGGATCTCATCATTATTCTATGCACCTATAATTTTAATCATTCTTATTCAAATGGTGCTTTATTATACTTCATTAATCACCAGCCCGAAACTCATATAGAATTCGAGTTCCACCAGATGGGTGTGTGCAAGAGGATAGCAGCGGTATCTCGCAGCATCAACTCACACGTAGCAAGGGGAGTTCGCAGTTTCAGTTCGCATATGTGTAAGGTGTTCGCATGCAAGGGTCGCGAGATCTTGTAGGTGACATAGAGTAATATACGTGTCCAACATGCCTAAATTTTGTTTAGAATGTCAGTTTTAGGAATAGTAAGGTCAAATCATGAACAATGAAATCATATCGTGAATAGTGATAATATGTATAAATATTCGAATATTCTCATTAATGAAATGCACATAAAATTACTCAAAATGCTTAATTTTTTATTTTTTTTAATATAACTAAACAACATCAAGCAATGTTATAACTTGTGATTCTCTTATAAATGAATAGAAAATGTGTCAATTTCACTTATAAATTATAACATTAAAAATTTTCATTATGTATCAAATTATTATATATTAGAAAAAGGGAGAGAGAGCCCACCACCGGCCACTCCCCCAAACCTGTCTCACCAACTCACATCTAGAAGAAAATTAGGGTCACATCTCTCTCTCTCTCTCTCTCTCTCCTGTTGTGTGGGTGAGTGAGAGTAAGAGTCAAAAGGCTATAAAACTGCATCTAAAGCTGTAATAAAGGGCCGGCTTCAATGTTCTTCCCACCCACACCAAACTCCACCCTTCTTCATTTCCGTTTCCCTGCTGCTTCTTCTATTTTCTAAATCCCAAAATGGGAAGGTCTCCTTGCTGTGAGAAAGCTCATACAAACAAAGGTGCATGGACCAAAGAAGAAGATGATCGCCTTATCGCTTACATCCGAGCCCACGGTGAAGGTTGCTGGCGTTCTCTCCCTAAGGCTGCTGGCCTTCTCCGTTGTGGCAAAAGTTGCAGGCTTCGTTGGATCAACTACTTAAGACCTGACCTCAAACGTGGCAACTTCACTGAGGAAGAAGATGAACTCATTATCAAGCTCCATAGCCTTCTCGGCAACAAGTAAGTATTATGTTCAACTTTGGGTTACTTTCTGTTTGCGAAATTTCAAATCCTTGATTGGTTTTTAAATTGATTTACAGGTGGTCTCTTATAGCCGGGAGATTACCAGGAAGAACCGATAATGAGATAAAGAATTACTGGAACACACACATAAGGAGGAAGCTATTGAACAGAGGAATCGATCCAGCGACTCACAGGCCACTGAATGAGGCAGGTGTGCATCAGGATGTGTCATCCACAATATCCTTCAATGGTGTTAAAGAAGAAAAAGACAAGATGAATAACCCCAATGGATTTGTGGAGACGGATGAGAAGAAAATCCCAGCAGTTGAAGAAAGGTGTCCAGACTTGAATTTGGACCTCAGAATCAGCCCTCCTCCTTACCATCAAACTCAGCAGCACGCAGATCCATTCAAAACTGGAGGGAAAACCCTCTGTTTATTTTGCAGTTTGGGAGTTAAAAACAGCAAACAATGCACTTGCAGCATCGATACTGCTGCCAGCAGCAGTGGCAACGAAACCAATACTGCCTACGATTTCTTAGGCTTGAAAACTGGTTTCTTGGATTACAGAAGTTTGGAAATGAAATGATTGTTTCAGAGGGAAATGTAGATTTTTTTTCTTTCTTTTTTTAACCATGTAGCTTAAGCAGAAATGGAGAGAATTAATTGACCAAGAGATTGTTATTTAGTTTTTAAAAAACCCCTTTAAATTTTCTGTTTGATCACCTCTAATTTGTATGATTACACACACACACACACACACACACACACATATATATATATAGTAATGATACAGGTGATCATTATTCAACAAATGTTTTTTCATTTATTTGGATTATATACTTTCTTCTCTTTATCTTTATAAAGCTTTTACAATTTTGTTTTTTCCTCTCTTTTCCAAGAAAAAAAAGTTGAGGTTTGTCAGACTCATGATAATTGATCAGATCTTCAAAAGGGTCATTCCTCTGCCTTAACTTCGTGTTTTTTTGTTGTTATTTCAAGAGGTTTTAATGGCGGACAAATGGTTTAGAGTGGTTTTGGGGAAAGGGGTTGAAATTTATTTAGCAGTGGATAAGCTATGAGAGGAGGAGGAGAAGAAGAAGAAGGAAATGGTGGGCAGGCTATCCCTTCCCCTCTAATAAAAGCTCTTAAGAGAGACTAACTGTCCGTAGTACCATCTTTCAACTAACCATCCATTAATCATCTTCGCCATCAGCCCCCAACCATCCGTGCTATTAATTACTTGGTTCATCCTTACATTTACATCCCTCTACTCGTTTACCTCTTCGAAAAATATTCACGGCAGTAAGAATTAATTACCTTGATTACGATAAAAGAATATATATATTCTGTTTATTTATACAAATGTTATTCTTCGAATCAAATTGAAACTCAAACTATTTTCCATAGCTATACCCTCACCATTATAGGATGAATGGAATTTATTGGTATTTCTGGAGGTTGCCTAACTTACCTAATCGATTTGGTTCACAAATTAAGGACTAAATTCCACTGAAAATGATTCCCCGTGATCATCAACACTTACAATAGAGAGTACTACTGCAAACAAACTTTTATTAGTTTGCATTTCAATATTTATTGAATGTTCCAATGTTTGACAAAATTTAGGTATCAAGCTGCTCTTTTTGATGAGGATCATTAAACTTATTTGATTCGGTACTCATAGTTTCTTTCGACTTTTAAATAAAAAGGTAATGCGCTTCAGTACACTCAAATCCATTGAACTAAAATTTAACTCTCTCTATAACAATCAATGTTTCATTATAATAGCGGAATATTTGCGGAATTGATATTTTATGTTTTATTTTTACTTTTTAAAAATTCATCTGTAAGAGTAACAACTAAAGTATGAATTATATTTTATTTCTTATTTAAAATGTTAGTGAAATCAGTTATATTTTGAAGGGTAATAAAAATAATAAATTTTAATTAAGATGTTATTTCAATAAAGTATTTAAATTTTATATTAAAATTATATTAATTATATTTTATTAAATAAAAATTATTTTTAATAAATAAAATTATATTTATAAATTTTATTAAAGATACAATCTAAATCTCACCGATTAATATTATTAATATACTATAATTTTTTTAATTTAATAATTTTAACAATTCAAAATTTATCTAAATTTCAAATGTTATTATAAGTGTCTCAAGTTTTGTTATAAGTATATGACAAACGCTTCTCTTAATTTAATTGCAAGACATATTGTACTTTTAAGGGGAGAACAGAGTTCGAATTTTGGAGATAACATTGTTTGGAGAGACGATGGCAAACCTCAAAAATGAATCATAAAACGAACATGAAAAATAAAAATAAAAATAAATTGACTGTATATATAATTAATTTAAAAAATTGACATAGTTTTTATCCATTTATTTCAATAAAATTAGATATATATATATATAATTGTGAGGATATGAATATCATCCTACAGTGAAACAAAAAAGGGTACAAATAAGTAAAATAGAGAGGGAGAAATAAAAGAGAAGAAAAGAATAGATGAAGAACAAGTGGAGAAGTTGGTAGAGAGAACATGGGCGGATGTGGAGGTTCGAATGTTGACTTTGATGTGAAACTAATCTTAATCTCATAAATTAAATTAAATTAAATTGTTATAATATAAAAACAGTTTAACTACTACTACTACTACTAGAACTAGTTGTCTAGAAACTATATTAGGTGAGATTGAGACTCCTTTTCATTATCATATTTCCCTTCTTTTCTATTTTATTTTCAATCAAACTATTAAAACTCGACAATATCATTATTCTATCATTTAATCTTTATATTTATTTTTTTCCATTCAAAATATTCTTATTCTTATTTTAATTTAAATCATATTATAAATGGATTCTTTTTAATTTAAATCTAACTATATTTCGATTATCCTTATATATTACATAAAATAAAATAAAATTGTAGTGCATTTGACCAAATTAGAGGTCAAAGTGAAAATCAGAACCCAAATTTGAAATTGCAAAAGCAGCCACAATTAATCCATGGGCATGCCATTAACACCATAATTCATATGAAGAAACAAAATGGGTGAGGATTTTTTTTTTTTGATTAAAAAAGTTTTAAATTGTAATTATGTTCGACATGAAAGATTAAATAAAACGAAAATATTAGAAAAAATAATCGAATTTAAACAAAAAAAATTTTTCTTATATTCCTTTAGTTTTTTTTTCTTACCAAACAAAAGGATTTTTTTTTTTTATTACCAAACACAAAGCAAAATCGTTAAGCTTAAGCTTTCATCAGGGAGTGGCTGAGTGGGTTTCATGAACAACCAGATAGCATACGCCAATTACAAACAAATGAATAGCAATAATAATACTAAATGTTGTACCAAACAAATTCTAAATCAAATATAAATTAATAAGATTATGCTTCTTTGTTGATTTTCTATTAGAATAAATCTACCCCAACTAAATTTTAAAAATAGTATAAATTAAAATTAAATTAGAAATAGGAAACCTCTGGAAATTAAAATTAAAATACCCATAACTTGAAAAAGCAAAAAAAAAATGAAAAAGATCAAATGGGTTTAATTGATTATAGATTTTCATCGTATCTATTTTTTTTAGAGCCTGACCATAATTATTCATAACCTCTCTCTAGTACACAAATAAGAGGATAATACGCTTTAATGCATTCAAACCTACGTCCTCATGTATTGACAACAACACCAATACCAATCAAGCTAAGACTCAATCGACATGATAAATTTAATCTTTAACATTTATATCATTTGTCAATTTGACTATTATGCAGTTTTTAAACCATTTAAAAAAGTCAAATTATTTTTTTAATAAATTTTTTATTAAAACATTATTTTTTAACAATATTAACATGACAGTCTATATATATTTCATATTAATATGTCATTATATATATATTTGATTGAACCATTGATTTATTTTTCTTCAATTCATCACTTTTCTTTCTTTTATTTTTTTTTATTCAAAGGTGTTAGGTAGAGACATTAGAAGGTTCCATTGAAATATTTATTTTATTTTGCCTTTCCCCCTTTTCCTCACTTGCTTTGAAAGAAAACACTCCAAGTAATTAATAATTATTTATAGCTCTCTCTCTCTCTCTCTCTCTCTCTCTCTCTCTCAATAGCCTAATTATTGTTCCATCTTACTAAATTTTAATACCTCAACTCCCACCAACATCACATGCATGACTCTTGAGGTGGGACCTTTTGTTTTTCTTCTCTTCCCAAAATATCCTCTCTCACATTAAAATCAAATTAGGTATTAATTCAAGTAATTAACTTAATTTGATTAAAATATTATCACTTTACTATTTTACTTAAAATATATGCAAAAGCAAAAATACTTTCATATTTTATAAAAGTAAATATATTTTAATATTTTTAATTAATTTATAATATTAACTCAATTAAAAATTTAATATAAATATAGATAATTATAACCTATAATTTATTTAAATAAAGTTATACTATTATGTGTATAAAAATATACACCCTTTTATTATTAAAACCAATATTTTTTAATCAATCATTTAATTAAACTAATTCATATAATCATCTTTCAAATATATTTATTTAGATTTTTCAGTACTGCAACAATATTATTTTATTATCAAATTACTGATTAGTGTATAAAAATGGTTTCCTTTTTTCTCAAATGCATATATATATATATACATGCTTCCACATTTAGATTTTTTAGTAGTTTTCCAAATTTAGATTTTTTTTATTTATTAAGGTATCTACAGGAGCGAGCCTAATAACAATTTTTAGCATTTTGTAGGCCCATTAAAAGATGGATGTTGGTTACGAAACAACAAATAAAATAACAAAATATTTAAATATTAAAGCAATTGATATAAATATTGAGTTCAATATTAGAATAACCCAATCACTTTCGACTTTGCCCTTTAAAAAATGATAATATTTTAATTATATATTGATCGAAATGTTACACTGAAAATCTCACACTGTATTTCTTTACACTGTTTTTACCTAACATATGGATATTATTATGATTTTTTTTAAAGAAAAGAGAAGCTAAGCCTTAAAAACTATAGAAACTATGAGGAAAAGATGACTACTAGTCATGCCCAACTTATCTCCTAACAAGATCTTACCAAGCTTAATCGGTGGCCGGGAAAATTCTTGCAATATAAAATCTTCACTAGTAGACATCTATATCATGAAATCTATTGCATAATTGGCCTCATTATAGACTTGGTAGACTCGTACATACTATTCTCTATTGCAAAGTTGAAAAATGTTGCAGAGCAAGGGTATTGTGCGCCAAGCCTGTTTAGTTACAATGCTAGTTCGATTCTAACCAGGTGGTTAGGAATGAATTGAAGGGATGAACTGTGTATATATAAAAATGTTAGATTCTTGTGTACGTTTCTCTACAGCTGTAAACCATTTATAAAGGTAAGGTGGAAGTTGTGACACATGTCAAGTTCTAATAGAGACTTAGGTTATGTATATGTATTTAGGTATTCAGGTTAGGAAAGAGGAGTTTTTCCTCTTCCTTCTTCAAGAAGTACTTCTGTCTGAATTTTAAGGGACCTAAAGTATTTCCTTCTTCCTTAAGCTAAAGTGATAGATTTGGATCTTTTTTAGTGTGTACTCTATGGCGAGGTAAGATTTATGACTCTACATATCGTGTTGTGAAAGAGTAAATTTGTTAAACTTGGTAGATCAGTAAGAGGGGTGATATAAGGTTCTACTTGGGGATTTCCATTATTAGAAATGGTGGGAAAAGGGGTATATGACTAAATCTTGATGAGTTTCTATGTTTTTTAGCAGTGGTTGTTGTTGATTGCACGATGAAAGTCTGGATTTAGAGTTTTGAACTCTAGCAAGTGAGAATCAGGTGAGTCCCTAAGCTGACTCATGTGTGTATACTTTTATTCTAGATATTTTTGTGAAGAATCGTATGAACTAGAAAACCAACACTGGAAAAGTATGGCATGAAGGGTATTTAATTGTATGAATGTTTGCTAGGTTTGCATGTATAATTGTATGACATTTGACAAGTTTAAGTATGTGATAAGTATATTGACATCGAAATATGACTATATGGGCATATCTGGCATGTATGAGAAGAGTTGTGTTAGCATGATGTATGTAAATGAATCAAAGTGTTAAGTCTTAAAGGGATCTGTCAGGACTTTAAACACGATCTCTAAAAGGAAAAAGTCCATGGCCATAACACTCTCTAAAAAGAATCAAATGAAGGTGATTACCCAATGGGTTCCTTGTGTGTCCCAGGACGATGATGGACAAACCTCATTAAATGTGAGATTAGGCAAATTCGTATGTAAACACGTCAGGAAAGAAATGCCTTTATGGCGCAATATGAAAGAAATGCCTTATGGTGAAGCTTGAAGAGATTATCCCTTATGGCAATCTCTAAAAGGATAACCCTTATGGCAACCATCAGAGTGAAACGCCTCTATGGTGCACTCTGAAGGAATAGTATGCATGGTGGATTTAGAAGAAACAAAATTGCACGTGAATTCTATATAGAATGGCTCTTAAATCAAGATCTGAAAGAATGGAATGTGCTAGAGAATTTGATGAGTAAAAGTAAGAACCAAGTAAGTTTAAAAAACAAATCTGAGTAAAAGCTTCATCTGATAATTCGAAGTAGGGCATCTATTTGTGAATAGTAAATGAAAGGGTAGTTGAAGAAAGATCAGATATGAAAAGTGACTTTACACATTGTTTTGCAAAGAGCATGGATAAGGAAACCATGATCGAGATGGGTTGAAAGAAAGTTTAGAGAAGATGAAGTCATTGATGAAATGGTGACGTCAGATGTGGACCGTGATATAGTAGACAGGTGGAGTGATTATGTTCCGTGAATGGTGTATGACTCATAGTGATAGATAGTTGAAGTTTAAAGGAGGAAAGCTGGCGGTGATGGAATATCCTCCCGTTTATGGAAGACGACATTTAAAGTTATTAAATGGTAAAAAAAATTATAGTTTAGCCTCCAAAATAACAAAATTTTGATTTAATAATTTTAAAAATTATAAAGATATATGTCAATATAATAATGAATTTGCATTTTAGCTCTAATGAAATTATATAACTCGATCTCCCCCCTTTAAAAGAAATTACGACTTTTCTCTTACTTCCAATAAATACCATCCACTAGAGTCTTATAACAAGTTGGACTCCGAGTTAATTCTCCAAAATTTATCCATTGAATTTGTTGGTCATGAGTTTCTTCAAAATGGATAGAAATGAACTCCTAAACAAATGCATTCAACTTAATCTTTAATTAGCTAGTTTTACTTCTAATGATTTTACTATTTGATGTTTTGATGTTCCTTCCTTTTCTCCTTTAGAACATTGAGTTCATATAAATAACTAATTCAATTCAAATTAACTAATTTGATTCAAAGTCCTAAAACCTCAATTTTACCAAAATCTTATTAATCAAAACTACCATCTCATTCAATTGAACTTAATGGTTTTCTTTACCTTAATTTTTTTTTTAGAAAAACATGGTGTATATTTTTTTATTTGGAGGAAAAATCATAAATCAGTTACATATAACAGAGTTTGGTATGAGCTAGATTTACATATAACACTAAGTGAAAATTTGTTCATAAATATTACTACACTCTATTGGCTTTAGTTTCAATCTACTCTATTTTCTTTGGTTCTAGTTTCATTTATTTTAATTTTTGTTTATTATTTCTAGTTGTGTTCTAACATATATATACAATTTACCTACAAGCATATTGTCAAATCTATTAGGAATCATTATCGAAGGTCTTTGACATGATTGAGCACTATGATAATAATCGCAAGATTAAACTTCGAGATATGGAGAAGAATAAACTTTTCGAAATTTGATATTTTGTACATCGTTGATGCACCATAATCTTTCAAGAGTCTTTTTTTATAGTGGTTAATTAATTTACCAAAATTTGCCACTAGAGTGGTCTGACAATGACAGGACTAAAATTTAGTTATTGACAGTTGAACAATGTGATGCATTTTTTTGTTAGTTTTTGAACCTTCAAATATTGTGCTTATTATCAGTTTATCTTTCCGTTCTATCAAGCTCTTTTTACAAACAATGATATTTATGCAATAATTTGTAATATTTTATTTACATGTATAATGTCTTTATATTACTATTATTTTTTTCCCAAAATTTGTCTTTTTAAAAAAAAAAATTATTTATATTATTTCGATTAAACTCACAAATTATTTTTAAAAAATAATTGGAGTACAACCCAATAACATAGTATGTTATTATTATTATTAATTTCATACTATATGTTTCATTGTTTATTTGATTTTTTTAAAAATTTATTTTGAATGCATATGTAATAGAATTACTAATAATTAATAATTTAAAAAGTGAGATGGAATGGTAGGTTTGTAATTAGGGGGAAAAGACAGGAGTGAAATGGAAAGAAAAGGAAAAAGGCATACTGTGTGTCCCACACGGTACCAACTCCTCCCTTTTGGGGTGGTTGTTGGCGTTGGGAAAAGGCGTCGGACGTAGGCTCATGTGCATCGTTGCGGCGATGGGGACCCACTCTCCGCACACCACTTGTGGGTCCTACTCCTAATCCCTCTTTCTCCTTTCCGGTAAGCTTCCAGAGGAGTTCGTATAAATATTAATAAATAGTAAATTCAAGCTCCTTTCAGAAGAATTTTCTTTTAAAATCAGATTACACCTTAGTTTTTTTTTTTTTTTTTGCAAATCTTTGACTAAATCTATTTATAGATTTTGATGGGACTTCAATCATATTTATTTGCAAAACCAAAAAAAAGAAGAAGAGGAAATTGATACAACTTGTAAAGTTTTAGATAAATATAAAAACATAATCTTGAGTTGAAAAAGAAAATTATAAATATAAAAGTATACATATTTAAATGAGAAGATAGTTACCCAAACATTGAAAGAAAAGGTAGATGTTGTGTGGGCTTACATTAAAAATTCAGGGTGAATTTAAATGGGTGATGAATACAGTGCAGTATGTTTAATTTATTTTTATTTTACGTTATAGTATCGTTATAGTATCATTATATTATTTAATTTTATCGTTAATATTATTTTTATATTAATCGTAAATAAATGTATCGTCTATTTAAATTCATGTCTTAAATCACAATGATGAATTGAACTGCTACCACCAAAATTTTCAATGTCACCTCCTAAATTTTTATTTTACATGTTTCATTTGAAAACGTGATGATTCACTCACATCAATTTTCCCATAAAAGAAACATTTAATTCAAATATGGACTTCTGCTTTTGCTAATACAAACAAAGTCTTAGTTGAAAATTCTAATTTTTTCTTTTAGTTAAAACCAACACATTAGCAAATCATTTGAAGATTGTTAGTAGCAAAGGGTGAGATTGTAGTAATTGACAATTAGGGCAAAAAGAAAGAAAGAAAGGGAGGGTGGGGGCATGTTATGGTAGAGATAGGTAGCAAAAGTGTAGGTGGTGGGGGAAAGATGGCAGAGAGAGTTCCCAAATAATGATGAGAGAGAGAGAGAGAGAGAGAGAGAGAGAGAGGATAAGATATGATTAAAAAGTGTGTGGCTGAGAGGTGTACAGTTCAAACTTGAAATGGTTAGGTTAGGTGGGTATGGGCCAATGCCATGGATGGATACCAATGCCCAATCAAACTCTTTCTTGATAACCATCTCATTTCCTATGAATTTTAACTTTTTTTTTAATTTTTTATAAATATTCCTCATACTATTAACATATTTCTATTTTGATCATTCAAGTTTAATTTATTTTATTTTAATCACTAACGTTACCAAATTTTAACATTTTCGTCGTTAACGGAATATTGACATGTCTTTTTTATTGATAAAATAATAAATTTAGCCCTCACCTTTATACATTTTATCAATTTATTCATGATTATCAGATTTTAAAAATTAAAAATTATTTAAAAGTTTATTTCTCCATAAAAATACATACAAAATTATAATATTTATGAATAATTATCTATTTTTTTTACTTTCTAACATGACATTTATTTATTAAAATAATTTAAGGGAGAAAACTATGAAAAAGACTTAAGTATATCCAGGTTTTCCCTTTTTTTCAACATTAACAATCATCATATTCAGGTTGGGTCAAAAACTAAAAAAAAAAGAAGAAAGAATAAGAATCAATATCTTTAGATTGTTTCTTAAAACGAGTTTGTTGCGTTTGAGGTTCTATTTGAGGGCGAATATGAATGATGATATATGAGTGAGGATGAGATTGTGTTATGTCAACAGTTCCACAACGAATTCCTAATTCTATGGCACGACAACAAAGGATGTGAAAATCAAGAAGTTTGGAGTAAGAATTATTAGTGTAGGTGGTTGTGGGTGAAAGTGAACCCCATTGCTCAACAAATTTTGCGAGGACTAAAGAACAAAGATTAAATTAACAGAATGTATAAAATTAAAAATTAAAAGAAAAAAATTAAACTTGAATGATGAAAATGAAAACACGATAATAATTGGGTGGCTATTTATAAAATCAATCTTTCATTTGCATTAAATTGATTGGGCCCTGGTCTCACAGAAGTGTGCCCCCATGTTCATAAATCTCCCTACCTGCCCAACATTATCTTCCTAAATCTATGCAAACAGAGAAGAGGTGGGACCTGTTAATGTAACCCACCTTCCCTTTTTTTGGTAAATCCACCAAACCATTCTTCCTTCTCATGGTTTTATAAGTAAGCAGTAAAACCTTACATTCGAATCTCAGATTGAGTGTTGATTTAATTTGGGGTTGGTGAATCTAATAAGTACTTTTACCTAATTCCAACACAACCTATGTGTATAATTCCCTTTCTCTAATCAGCCTTTTGCTACTAAAAGGAATCAATATGGTAGGGCTGCTCATTCAGGGTTCTAGAAGGAACCCCCATCATTTAGTTTCCCACCTCTCTAATTCATGCCAAAATTTGGTCATTTTGGGCACAATGGCCATTATAACTCCTGCCTAACTTCTAAATACCAAGCTTAGGAGATGAACCAAAGGCTAATTCCTTGTATTTAGACCATGCCCCCATTCTATTGAAATTGCATTCAATTCTTCAAATGGACCACCCCCTTTGTTTATTCTTCATGTTTTATTCATAACTTGACTCCATCTAATTAGTTCAAAACACCAACAATATTACAACCGTATTAATCTCCCTCAAGCAATGAATACATAGCGCGATAGATATCATCATCCAATAAGTCTCTCATAATACCCGGTGGTTCCTTATAAATAATCAATTGTTTCATTTTGTCTTGAACCTCTTTGACGATATAATCTATCACCCTGTTGCTTTCTCTCAAGATTTGTCAAAATTTCACTTCCCAATATTTAAAACACTGATTTTTTTTTTTAAAAATACTAGTATTGAATAAGCCTAACTTCGTTGTAACTGTTGTCTGCTACTAACCCATTTTGTATAACGACAATCCACATAGAATTATCTCTCAATCTTCACTTGACGGTACCCTTGTGCCCAAGCACACCTTAAACCTTCAATGAATGCTCGAGCTTCAATCTAAAAAATATCTGACAATCCTACCACTATTTCAAAACCCCCCATCCAACTTCCATTCGACCCTCTCACCACTCCACCTATGGCCGCTCTTGGTCTAGAATTTGATACTGAGCTATCAACATTCACCTTAATCCACCAATGAATAGGAAATCGTCACCAACCTTTAGTTATGGATCTACAAATCTAATTTCCAGACTCTCTTTTAATATATACATATATAAACCTTGTCCAAATTTCAACTGAAGTTATGAGAACATGGCTGTCGTTACTCGCTATAATAAAAATGAATTCATTTCGGTTTTTTCAAAGAAACCAAGTTATAATACAATTATAAATATACTTATAATTTATAATGTTGATCCTAATTATAGGCATATATATTAAATTTGTAATTACGATTGTATTTTTACAAATACTTAAAAGAACACTAGTTTTACATTTGTGGATCAAGTGATCTTATGAAATTCATGTAAAAAAATGGTTAATATGCATTGGAAAATGCTTTAACTCTGATACTCTTCAAATTTTCTATGATTAACAACTCCCAACTCCGAGCCAGCCAAATGAAAAAAGTCCCAAATCATTAGTTTTGTTATTCCTTTGCGGAGGGATTGTCATATGTCATTATGGTGCAACAGACTTTGCATATGAAATTATTAGCTGAGGTTGGTAAATGGGATATAAAGTAATGACATCAACATGATTGCAAAATTTCAGGGTTGCTGTTGGAAACTTTTATGTAACAGGGGAACCTGACAAGATCTATCCCCAGATTTTCATCCACTAAGGTCTTGAATTTGACAAGAAAAAGAGCATCTCAAAATATTGGTAAATGATGGTTGGGTTGCGGTCTTATAAGTGGAAACCAGAACTAGTGCTGTTTCTGAACTTTGAAGCAGTGGATGCCGCTTACATTAATCTGTTTGGGGCTCATAATTGATGATGAAGTTTCATTTCAATCTTGACTGCAATAAAAGACTGAACCTCTTTTCATTCTTTCTTTGCAATCATTATTGTGCCAAAGCTACCAATATCACTAAAATGTGCTTCCCATCTTGGGTTAGTCTAGTAAACATGAGGGCTTTGGGTTGGGCCTTGGGTGCAGCTGCTGTTTTAGATCTTTGGTTGGACCCAAATTATAGTACCGGGAAACTGGACCTATTTATTTACAATATGCAAGACAGTGAGAAAAGAGGTGCATGTTGGACAAACTAACGAGCGAGTTGATTTGAACAAATAATATTGCAGCAAAGGGCTTGAAGAGCGTTGTGGAGCAGAGGATAAAATTGTGATTCGTGGATGATATGTAACCAATCCTTTGAGTCAGAGAGAGAGGAGTGTTTGAGTGAAAGAAGTTGGACAACATCACACACATGCTGCCCACATCCTTGACTTCAACCGCTATTTTTTTTTTACAAATTATAAGAGGAAGTCAAAGTGCTAATAATAACGCGATTAGTGTAACTTGAATTCAAGCTACATCTGAAACGATAACAGCCTGACCATTATCAAGTCAACACATCTAAATTTTCATGGTTCTCATTTGAGAAGTTCTCACTATATGTATTAAAGCCATTTTATATTAAATAATAATTGAAGTTATATTCATGATAAATAAATTTTGATTGTTTATTAAATTACTGTATAAAAATAAATTTTTTGACACAGGAGCGTGAAGTTCAACACATAGGAATGGGGTTTGTTTTGATGTAATAAACTGGTTTTAGCTTAATAATAATATACTGGGGGTATGAGTAATCTGATTTCTTAAAATTGGTGTATAGTGGGAATTGAGTTTCTTAAGATGAAATAGTGATTCATATTAATTGCAAAATACAAATACAATCCACTTGAGAATTGCTCAACCTTTGAAAAACTGCAGTTCTACAAGCATCTCTGTTTTTGCCTTTCGGTTCAAACTAAAAACCAACTCTCTTTACTTGTTACTTTTGGACTTCAATTCAGCAGCATTAGCCTGTACAGCAGCTTTTGCAAGTGTTGTGGGTTTGAAGACACTCTTGGGGTTCAGAGCCTTTCTAATCTTAAACACAGCCCAAGCTGTCCCAATTGCATGTCCTGCCGCATCAAGCCCTTCATTTGTAACCTTTCCTGCCTTTTCTCCATACCTACACCACCAAAACCAGTAGCACGTATGATGAACACGATGATCATATACACACACCAATTCCCACATAATCAACTTTTACTTCTAAAGAAAGCATACCTTTGTGAAACAAGTCCAGTTGTCACAACAGATGTGGTAGACATGACATTCCTTCCTGCTACTTCAACTGCATCGCAAACCTTATCTAAATGGACAAACAAGCAGAAACACCGTAAGATTACCAATCTATATAAATGCACTGTGTTGCGCCAAACACTTCAAAAGAAGCAATAACCTCGCACCAAAAACTAATGACGTCTTTGGACACGCACACAACATGCAGATGATGGTATCACATATATATGATAAAATAGATAGCAGGCATGGAAGTTGCATCCTAGTAGAGAAGACGAGACACAGTACATTCATAACGAGAGGAAACCACTTACTAAATCCATCCAAGGAAGCAAGAACGATTTCTCCAGGCAGCAGGTTGAAAAATTTCTTGCCAACTTTGGAGTTAACAATTGAACCTGTGAAGAATCCGGACACTTTAACCACACCTGAAAGAATTCCAGTGGCCACTTTCTCTGACATCTTTGTTAACTTCTTAACCCTGAAACCAGAATCAAATCACCTCATGCTTCCAAAATCATTTTTAACAAAAGAATATGCTGAAATTTGTCCTATGGAATTGTAGTGAAGGCAACAGAAGTTTAACATAAAGCTCCCATGATGCTTAATAATAATAGCCTCTGCTCCACAAGCACTTAAGCTTTCCAAGTACAGGCTCAAATGTTAAGCAGCTCAAAATTCATCATAAAAAGGGAGTTATGTTATGATCAAGAAACAAACCTTTTCATCCTTCTCAAGGCCTCTGGAGAGATCTCAGAGGTTGAACCTGACTTTATGCTCTTGCTCAAGAACTCATTGCCCCATTTCAACCTATCAACAGTGACATCGCCGCACCACAAAATCCCCTTCACAACGTACCCTGACCCCGATGCTATTGCCTTTGGTATAGACCCGCTATAGTCTTCAACATTGGGCGCCAGAGTCGTCCAATACGCCATTGAACTTCCCACGATTAAGTCCCTTTTTTCCTTTCTATTCAACTCTTCGGGCGCCACATTTCTCGCATCCACAAGATTCCAGTTCTCTATCCCTTTCACTTGTTGCACCGAAAAGCAACTGTAAGTTTCCAAGATTCTATCAAGTTCCTTCAACAAACCCTCTTGCCCTTTTGCAGCTATTGTCAGACCATAGTTCAAAACATCCTCGGTTTGATTAGAATCTTTTCCGTCTTCAAACGACCCATTCGATGGCACTCTAAGAGTAAAGAAATAGTGGGAAGCATCAAGTTTCACAACAGGCTCATCTTTAGCCAAAGGCCATTGAATATCGTCACCAAGGCGAGCAAAAACAGCAACAACGGTGTCACCTTGAAGGAGACTAACAATACAGAGGTCACCACAAGCAAGCTCAACGCTGGTTTCTCGCTCAATAAGGTGAACGATGGCACCAGGGACCTTGAGGAGGAGTTGTTCGGCAGAATCTTGGTGGGTGTGCAAGGCGGTGGCGTCGTCAGGGAAGAGGTTTTCGGCTAAATCTTTCATGTCCAAAGAAGGGTACAAAGAAGACGAAGAGGGAGGAGGAGAAGAAGTGGCGTCTGGGTTTGAAAGATCGACCTGTGGGTAAAGAGAGGAAGGCTGTTTTGGAGAAGAAGAAGACATGATCTTAGCTTTGTTCAGGTCTGGCCTTTTAGGTATGGTGGTTGATTAGCTAGATTGCAATTGGGTTTGGGTGTGGGGTATGAGTGCATTTAAGGCTGGACAAGCTTAGGATCGAAGAAATAAAACTACACAAAGACGTGTCGGTTGGGTTTTGGGAAAGGCGAGATGCACATGGCATTCATAGGACAAACCGCGTCATAACAGTGGCAGATAGCCGTCTTTGTTTATGGATGATGGATATATTATTGCTATTTATTAGCATCCGACAAGCTGCTGCTCTCTCTTACTTTGGACTCTCTAAATTAAAACATTATTTTATTTAGAAAACATTTAAATATCTTCTTTCCTTTTTAATCTTTCTACAAAGCTGTAAGTCTCAACACCGAAGAGATGCCGATAGTTGAAGAAACAATGAAGATGGTGCTCAATATTTCCATCAGAGGGATCGTTACAGACAAGCTGGCCAAAACCTGTTAATGGAGAAGTTATTATAGCAATTGCATGGAAATGTATCCCAATGCAATTCAAAGCATTGGTAAGTGTTGAGTGACTAAAGGCTAAAGCAATTGAAGTGTTCCTTTCAAGAAAAGCTTCATTAATGATTTGTTTTTAAGGTTTTTTTTTTATATGAATATTTTAAAACTAAACACTCGGTTCTAAGTATAAAAAAATCGTCATTTGTAGAAAAATATATATTTGGATGATTAAATGAGGCATATATGTCAAAAAAAAAAATTGAAAAAAAAAGTTATTTTTTTTTAAATTAGAGAAATATATTGAATTTGGAGAGAGTATAAAACGCTTTTAGTTGGACGTACGGGACGAGTTTTTTTTTTTTGAATTGGTAGGAAAGTGTATTCAATTAGATGCATTTTTTTTTAAAATGTATCCAGTTGGACGTGCTTTCTTATCAATTCAAAGGAAAACACGTTTAACTGAATACGCTTTCTTTCAATTGGTATAAAAGTAGATTTTAAGAGTTATTTGAGGACGATTCGATGTTCGATGTTCAATTGGTAGTCAATCGATGCTTTGTATGCTTGGGAAAAAATGTGATGCTGCACTTACAGTAGACCTTTAGGGCACACCATATTGAAAATTATGTACTGTGTGATGTGCTCAATTTCTAGACCACTTGATGATGATCTTTGGGTTTTATTTGTTGATTGATTTAAATTATTTGTGGTTAAATCTATCTTTTTGACGACGATAAGTTTGAGAACTTATAAGAGCTTTTATCATCCTAAGGAGAGAGATGGGGTTTAACCAGAGTACTGTCACATATTGGTTAAAATTGTTCTTATTCTCACAATTTTTTCTTCTCTAAAGGCGTGCATTTCTTTCTTTTTCATCGAATAAACTAATTTGACAGATATGGTGAGGATGAAGAAAGCAGCAAAAAGAAAGCCTAATGATGAATCAAGTCTGATGGAAATTCCAGATAAAGAGTTTCTGACAGCCGATCTGGCAGGGCTTAGGAAAAGTAGCAGCAAGTGCATCAAACTGATATGGGTAATGTTGATAGCTGCTGGTTTATGCTTTGTTAAAGGAGTCCATATGGTGTAGCAAACACTAGATGTTGATCTGTTGCTCTGGTGATCTCTTTATGCTACTTGATGTTGTTTTTGTTGGGAACTTGATGATTTATATTCAACTTATTTGCGATGCTCTATATCCCTTGAAATTGATTGGGAGAATGTGCGTATGCTTGGTGGACGATGTGATGAACAACCATATGGTTCTATCTCTTAACGGGAGACTCGTTCGAAAAAAAAGAGCAAGACTATGTTATGAACTGGCACGGGGAGAAAATGACATCAACAAATATGCTATTGATTTGGTTGTTGATGCCCTTGCTGATTGGTTGTAGTGATGCAGTCACTTTGTGCATATTTTATTTTCAAACTTGAAGTTGGTTGATTTTGGACTTAGTTTTATTTTTTTAATCCCTATTATTTCATTGGATGTTTATGCACATTGTTGAGATGATTTAGAGAAGACCATAATGTGAGAAGAAGCCTTTTTGGCATCTTTGCAGAAAAAGAAGAGAGATAATGGCAGCAATAAACTGCCTTATGGTGCATAGTACATGATATTTGATGACTCAAGGTGATGGGGGAATTTAAGCAAGACACTTGGTGATGCATACTTTGGAGGTTCAATTTAGTTAACTTTATTTGCACTTTTTTTTTTCTTTTGTTATTTGAGTTATCATTTGCCTTAGGTTTTGTCAATATCAAGGTGAAAGATTGTTGAAACTTTGACTGCTTCATGTTGAACAACAGATAGAACGGTAACTTTGGTGCAATCAAAGTTTTCATGTTGGCATGTTTGACTTTTGATTTAATCTCGTTAATGCAACAAATGAAAAAATATTTTGTGTTAAAATATCATGTTTATCCGTTTGATTGACTTGGGGGACCAGGGAGAAGCTTGAAGTGTTAAATATGCTTTTGTTTATCTTTATCCTATCATTGTCTCTCGAGAGTTTTGAAGTTGATGAAAAATTACTTTAAGAAAGGATTTGTTTTAGTATTTTTCATGATAAATTACGAAGATAATTATCAGCATTTAAGCTAGTGAAAAAGACTCATCTCTTGCCTGCTAATCAACATTGGAGCATAACCTATAAATAGGTTGATGGTCGACTTTTTTATAGGTTGATGGTCTGACTTTTTTCTTTAGCCATTTAGGGTGTTTTAGACACTCATTGTTTAAATATTTTTATGAAGACATATTGCATGTAATGGGAGGTATTTGGGAAGAGTGGTTTGAGGTGTGGTGGTGATAATTCTGTTTGTTTTTCTGCTATCCTTTTGTTTGTTCGTTGCCGGTATATGCATGGGCGAATTTAGGGGCTGATCAGGGCCTAATCTCCTCCTAAAATGAATTTTTTTTTATTTGGATTCTTAATTTTTTTTAAAATTTTAAATTAGTAAAGATAAAATTATATTTTGCTCTCTTCCTAAAAATGATAAATTTTCGATTTAATCCTTTAAAAATTGTAATTTTACTATCGCAAAAATTACAATTTAATTTCAACCTCCCTAAAAAAAATTCTTTTTGCTTTGCCCCTATGTATATGATGTTTGTGTTGGTTTCATATTTTTCATTGCCATGTGTGGTCGATTTTTATTCTTTTGTTTGTTTTATTTCGGGGTCCCTTCGAACCTTTTTTGTTTTTGTATCATCGTTCTTAAGCCTAGTTTAGGAATACGCCAAACTTTATTTGGTTCAATTTTCACATTTCACCAAATGTTGCACGATTTTTTGTTAAGTCCTGTTAATTGTTGAAATGACATTTTATTTGATTAAAAAAATAATAAATAAATTTAAATTATTTTCATCTAGATTAAAAAATAATTTCTTTTAAGGAAAATGAGAAATCTTTTTTCTCAAGTGTGTTTATTTTTTTAATCTAGGTGAGAATAATTTGATTTTATTTGTTTATTATACTTTTGGCATGCATGGGGCATAAAATAGGGAGATCTTTTCAATTTTATACAAATTTTCCTCTTTTATAGGCCATGCATGCACAAAAGTACAATAATATTACATATTATTTTTTGAAAATATTATTTATAAATTATGATATTTTATCTCTTTACATATACTATTTGTAACTACATTAAATTTGGAAAATATTATAAATTAAAATATTTTAATTATTATATACAACATCTTGTACATCTATTCACATGAATGAAAAAATTAATTGATAGTATAACAAATTGAGTATCAAGCAAATATATTCACACCATCATGCATGTAAAAATTTAAATTAATTTAATATTTCATATTCATTAAGAATACAAATTTTTTTTTATATTTGGTAGATTGAAATTTTTACACTAAATAAATAATTAGAAAATTTTAAATTACTTTATTTTATGATAATTTACATGAAAATAGATCATAAATTATACAATTGGATTAAACAAATATAAATTGAATATAAGTAAATCTCTTCTTTTTCTTTTTTTGGTGAATTATAATAAAAGAGTAAAACTCTAACAACAATGCGACTAGCGCTGCTGCTTAATACCAAACCACACCACCCTGACCGTCAAATCAACACACAAGTTCAAGTAAGTCCCTTCTTTAAACTAAAATGACAATAGAATGCTCTAAAATTTAATATATCTTATTGGAGGATTGCATATTAGGAAATAAAGAATTGTGGTATTCACTTGTATGGAATGTGGTTAAATTAAAATGGCAATAAAATCCTCTAAAATTTAATTATTGCAACGTAAACTAGATTTGGAGGATTGCATATCAGGAAATGAAGAATTGTGGTCTTGATCTGTATAAAATAATGGTAAAAACTTTTATCAGACATTCATTTGACACGAATTCAAATTTTACTCATCCCTATTATAATATTTTATTTAAAAAAAATGTTAATATCTGAATATATGTTGATATGCATTAATAACTTTTCCCCCACTTCACACATGCACGTCGCTATATAAACTTACATGAAATTGCTATTGCTACACAGTAATCAATTTCTGCCAAAGCCCTTTCTCTCAAGAAGAAAAAAAGGTCAATTCTTAAAATAAGAGAAAAGAAAATGGCTGCTTGCTACCTCTCTTGGCTTGTGAGAATTTTGATCATGCTAACAGCAACCCTTCTCTTATTTTCACTTATTGGTAAGTACAAATTGAAGTTAAAAATAAAAATAAAATAAATAAAAGAATTTTCTTGATTAGTTTCAAAGTAATCTTCTGATAATTTAACCGAGTACTGGTGTGTTTTTGTGGTTAAAATTTGAAGGGGAAGCGTCACCAATTTGCCAAGGAAAATGTGAAGATATTGCTGATTGTGATGGGTTTTGCCGTAGAAATGGTTATAGTGGAGGCGCCTGTCAGCCTCCGTTTTTTCAATTTTGTTGTTGCAACCAGTGATATATAATTCTCCAATGCTAAATGAACTAATGAAGTTAATAAAAACTGCATGTTTTCCTTGTATCTCTCACACACACACTTGTATATATATTACATATTACACGGCTTTTAAGTTTTTAATTTGTTTATTTGTTTATATTTAATAATTTAACTTACAGTTTTACATAATAAGTTGCTGTAACTTTTAAAATAGTTTTGTTACACCCCATCTACATGACGATATATGGCAAGTCGTAAGCACACTTGAGCAGCAAGCTAGACGGTACCAAATCAGGAAGTTGTCCATAAGTTTTACCTTCCAACACAACCATTCAGACCAACGCAAGCCATTCGATGCCCAAATCTTCTGGTTATTATTAGGAATGTGATGTCGTTGGTCACCAAGCACCACATGAGTTAAACTGTTCTATACTATCAAGTCAGGATGAATGGTAGGATTTGTCCCATCATAGACATCCTCGCCTCATCGAATATATTTGCCCCACGCATTCCGTAATGATGGTTAAATGGAAAATCCAGTATATTACCATCATCTCACATGAGATCCCGTTTATAAATACTTCTACGAACAATGAAGAGTGGAATGACTCTTCAAAAAATACCAAGCCCCACATTTTGCCAACTTACCTTGAGCTCTTATCCTTAACACTCTCCTCATCTTTACTCCTTAAAACCTCCAGCTCTCCACCGGATTGGGTGAATCGGCCTCCATAACAGCCTCCTCTCTCTCCTCTATCCCCCTTGTTTTATCACTTTATCACTTTAGTTGGCCTTAATTGTTTGGTGTTATGTTTCTTTTTTTTTTGTTTGAATTATGTAATTTGTACCAAAAAATAAAAATCAAGGGATAAAGGAACATTTAATCTATGAACTTAGTAATTTTTTTTCTATTTGGTCAATGAATTTGAACCTCATTAAAATATGATGATGTGACATTTTAAGATTGTAATAAGTCATTACATAAAACAAATTTAAAAATATATATAAATCTAAAGAAATAAAAAAATTACAAAAAATAAATTTTTTAAATTCATGTGATTATATGATATAATATCAAAGTGTTACATCAGCATGCTTTAACAGAATCTAAATTCACAAACCAAATTGAGACGATATTGTAAGGAGAGACAATCATGTACCTCAAATATAAACAGTAAAACAAACATGAAGAATACCAAAAAAAATTGAAGTTAAAAAAAATTCAAAGATGAAATGTTATTTTATCCCAAAGATAAAAAAAACCGTCTTTATGCTTACAAGATTATCTTTTTAGAAAGAAAAAAGAAGGAAAAAATTAAAAAAATTGAACTGTCGACAGACCAGTAGAATAATTTCCAGCCTTGCTCTCGTTGAGAGTCGAACTCAAGACCTCTCGCTTACTAAACGGGTGCTCTAACCAACTGAGCTACGAGAGCTTGTTGCTTACAGCTTTCAACGTTTCAATTATATTGTAAAAATGGTTTTTGATACTCTGTAATACCTTCTACATGGTACTGTCTCAAATTTTCTCTTTTATTTTTGGTAATGAAAAAATCTTGAATTAAATACAGAATATGGGGGGTGTTAATAATTAAGGAAACACATAATGGAATTTAATGTTGGATGAAGTTACAGCCCACCGCTTTGTTTCCCTGAGTAAGCTTTCCTGCTCATGGTCTCCCCGAGCAATGATCCCAGCCATATGCCTGAGTTTATTAATATCCTCCACCAAATCATGGTATTTACACAGCACTTTCACCACCTTTCCATTTTGTAGGACACTCTCAATCCTCTTGTCCTCCTCCATGCAAATCCCAACCCTGATATTGGCTTTTGCCGCTTGCCTTAGTGCCTCCCTCACCACAAACAACTTCACCATCATTTTGTCATCTGTTTCCACCGTGTTGCAATACTGGGCCATGTATTTCCCACCGTCATCCGTTATCAGGAATGCAACTCCATATCCCCTCAACCCCTTCTTCCATGCTATGTACACCGTGTATCTAAATCTTTCTGTTGCAAGAGGTCTCCCACTCTCCTCCTCATCACCTTGCTTACTCCTGCATTGTTCCTCCTTCAAGCCCTTTGACCGGCCATATGCCTTTTCCCTTATATGAATTAGTGCCTGCACTGGGTTCGTCGCCTGTTGAGCTTTGATCCAAACTTTGTCCATTTTGAACCCAAATGTTTCAGAATGCATGCACACCTTGGTATTTGGGGTTTGGACAATGGATATGCAATTATGGATGCCACACACATTTTACAAGACAAAATTCTCCTATTTTTCACTTGGGAAATTAGTTTTTCTTTTCTTTTGATATCCGTTGGTTTAGATGGCTACAGTTTTTCAGTTTTAGTTTCTATTGCAACAATGATGTTACCAAAACCAATTTGTTTTGCTGGATGTTAAGTTTTTTAGGGAAACCCAAAATTTGTTCATGTTTTTTGACAATCCAAAATAAAGCTAAAAGGCAACAAAAAACCAACAACCCACACCTGATAAAACCCCACGAAACCAAAATAAAGCTAGAGAAATCTCTGTTAAGCAAGGCATTTCTATTTTTCCGGAGCTTTTGGGACAATTGATGGACCAGTCCTTAAGGCCTAATAAATTGCAGAAAAGTTCAATTGGGTTTTGTATTTTTTGTTGTAGGACCCTGGCCTGAGTTTAGGGAAGGCATAATAAGGTTGTCGGGATCGAATCAATATTGATGTTAATCCAAGACTTGATATAAATTGCACAAGTCAAATTGACCACAGGCCCGTTGCACAAGACAGCAGCCACCACTAACCTAGGAAATGCCTAAATCTCTCAGCATCAGCTTAACCAAGAGCATCTTCCATGCCATTCTCCTGTACTTTTCAAAAATCATCCTCCAAAGTATAAGTTTCAAACATGACTCTATCAATCACCCAATCGAATCAATCATGTTGCACATATAATTGTCTTTCATAGTCTTCTTACAAATTCAAAGACCAAAGAACACTCCCCCACAGCAATGAAAAAGAAAACCACGATACACATCTCCATACAACGATTCATCAAAATCAAAATGTACCCAACATACAATTCGGAAAACAGTCACACCCCAAACAACTTCATTTGTACTGAAACGATTCACCATCATGCTCAAAGCAGCCTGCTCACCACTAGAAATCAAATAAAATAGCAATAGGAGATAAACACCAGCAAAAAAGCTTTAAGAAGCCTCCAAAGTCGAGCAACACACAACACCATATGGAAAGAATCAAACAAAACAAAAGCAGGCACAAACCTCCATAAAATCACCCAACCAAAAGCACATAAACAATGGAAATGATATTAAGAATTTATCCATACCAAAATCACCTTATCAAATAACAACATCTGACAACTTCACGACCGTGACTAACATGCTCATCAACCTTTTCCCGATCGAAAACTCCTATATTTTGAAAATTCAAAACCTATCGCTCAATCTTCTTACCTCAATTTGAACAAGTTCTTCAATATTTCTATTGAATCTAATGCCTTAAGTGTAATATTTTTGTCTATGTACACTTGTATTTATCAAACAACTAGGTGTAATAAAAATATTCATTAACCCTTTGTATATTATCCTCGATGTTTTTGCATGCAAAACAAAATGGAAGCATATTTACTTATACATGTTAAAAAAAAAAACAAATTCTAAAACAATGTTAATTTAGTAAAAAATGATTTTATGAAATCTTTCATTCAATTAATTAAACAACAAAACTTCACATTTGACGAAAAGAATCAAATAAAATAATATAACATATTAAATAATAAATTAAATATTACGTTCTGATAATTTTGTTACCAACGTAAATCAAATGTGGAATAATAAACATCGAGTTGAGGAAATAAAAGTTAAAAGAATAGAAAAAGAAAACTATCAGTATAATTTTATTATATTTTTTAAAATATAATTTTATACATACTTTTTCTTTCACCCGGGTGTTGCAAGGAGAGAAATGAATGAAGGGTAGTTTAGCCGCAAAACTCACGGTATGAAATGTGTAGGCACCTACCTCTGAATCTCAAAAATCAATGGTTTAACTGCTAGATTACAAAACAAAAAGGTAAGGCTCATACATATGAGTTAAGCCATGATTTCGCATAGTCCTAGAAATAGGGTTAAGTCCATGGTTTGGTGGTGTAATACTCAAAATCCCGAGTATTATCGTCGGTTAGGATTCCGATGTCATCTATTCATATTATACTGTTCATCTTTTACACATATCCAATTGTTCACATCTTTAATCAATTCAAAAATCATTTCTTACGATTTAAAACAATGTCTAAACATAACATTATTTTGTCAAGGGTAAAAATGGAACTTCTAACATTTTAGAGGACTTCTACCGGTACCTGAAGGTCAAGTATCGGTAGTAGTCAATTCAATGAACAATTCTAAATAGTGCAGATTTCTACCGATACCTGTACTAGTTCTACCGATACAAGCGAAATTTCTACCGATACAAGTCATGCATCTACCGATACTAAAAACTCCAGAGAGTTAAATTTCCATCCTATAACTTCTACCGCTACAAGCATGCAAACTACCGATACTTTTGTACATACAACTACCGATACTCACAATTTAACTACCGATACAACTTAAGTCAGTATACAACATCTCTCCTACCCTGCACTTCTATCGAAACACACATGGGTTCTACCGAAACAAGTAAGCTAAATCTCTAGAATTTGTACCAAACACAAGTTCATTGTTTCCATATAAACACAACTTTTATCTATGCATTCAAGACAACACAAATACAAGATTTATATCAATACAAGGTACTTAGAACTACATCCAACATTTCATCAAGCATAACAAGGTTTTTCACAAACTCATTGTATAAAAAAAAGGTAACATCATCCTAGTACATGCCACATTAACCAAGTGATGTAAAAATCTACCGAACAACTCCGGGATAATGTGATGCTTCAAGATAATCCGATCTCCGAATAGTAAAAGTGAATCTACAAAACAAATGCAAATCCACAAGTAAGCACTTTAGGGCTTAGTAAGTACATAAAGTTAAATAGATTTAACAAACTTCAAGAGTTGTAAAAATCTAATTAACCGAATGGAACACTGTTTACATCTGGGGTAGGTTTCACTCGCATTTATTTCTCACGATGACACAAAGTCATCGGACCCTTATTCCGCATAGGAACTCATTTCATTTAATACTCACGATGACATATTGTCATCGGACCTTTAATTCTTCATGGATTCATTTATTCATGATAACACTTAGTCATCAGACCTTTAATTCGCAAATGATTCATTTACTCACGATGACACTTAGTCATCGGACCTTTAATCCGTAAAGGATTCATTTACTCACGATGACACTTGTCTTCCACAATTTCGATTATCATTTCATCTCACTGCAATAGTCATATTACAAGAATAAGCAATTTAAGTTAAAATTTAACCATACGAACTTACCAGACTGGATTGCAATTGTGAATGGATTCTAAGGACTATTGTGCTAATTTTCCCTTTCCACGATCGGTGGCACGGTCGTAGTCTACATTCACAAATTATTCAATTTCTCATATTAATCACACAATCAATTCATTTAACACAATCAAACCCTTTTTTGATAAAATTATGATTTTACCCCTAACCTTTTCTTTTTATTCAATTTAGTCCTTACAACACAAAACATGCAAAATACCTATATCCTCTTCAACCCATACCAGCCGAATACTCATAGTCTCCTTATACATCCAAGCAAATCCATTTATTTCAAAACAAGTACAATAATATTACCATTTTAACATTTTAGTCCTTAAACCCTAATTTCATCAAAAATCACTTTACAGAAAGATTTAACCCAAGTATCAAACACTCAAATATATCAAAAGCTTTCAAGAACAAGAAATTTCAACAATGACAAGTTTTCTAACATTTGACAGATTCACAAATTAGTCCTTGCATAAGCTAGATTAAGTTGATACGGACTCAAAAATATAAAAATTACTAAAAACGATCAAGATTTGTTTACCCAAATCAAAGCTTAAAGCTTGAAAGTGTAAAAACTCTAACTTTCTCCTCTTGGCCGAATGAAGAAGAAGAAGGTGAGAAATTATGATGGTTTTTTTTTTCATTTTTTTAATTTAATTTCATATATATACAAATGGCAAACTTGTAATTTTTATGACTTTTATAATTAACTTTATTTAACCATTTTGTTAACCTTATTAATCATGCTATATTCACTTAATACTCATACAATTCCACTAACTAATTCTTCTTTGGTTAATTTACTCATTTGGTCCTTCTAATTAAATATTAATACTTTTATCCTTTTTATGATTTAGTCCTTTTTATTCAATTAACTATCTAATCAATGCTATTTTCAACTCGTGATTCATATGATGCATATATCACCAGAAACATTTAAAATAACTAAATTTACGACCTGACTCGTCGGGGTTGTGATCCCGAAACCACGATTTCCGACACCACTAAAAATCGGACTGCTATAGATGGTGAGAGTGGTAAGGGAGACTTGAAACCATGATCTGATAAGGGACCAGTTACCAACCCAAGCCACTAATGGTTTGGGTGTCATGTCATGAGCTGGGCATGGGCTATTAGGGGTCTACCAAATTTGGTATTGGTACCCAAAATCGTTCATTTTTCTCATCTCACCTTTAGCTTTATTTCTCCTTTATTTTTCTCCTGTCTTTTGGATAGAATAGCATTATCATAATCAAAGCACTGCCTCCTTTACCTCTCATCATAAAAGTTGATGTCATGGAATTTCATTTTCAAGTATTTGGGCAAACCTTGCAGTCAAGCCTTGCAATTTTTATAATTGAAAATTAAAAAGAAGAAGAAGGGTGGAACTGATGGGTGCTTTAGCACACATGGAACATCAAAATATTATTACCAATTAGAAGATTAACTTACATTAGTGCAATAAATCTAGCCAAAAAAAAAAATCACAACAACAGGGAAAAGAAAAAGAAAAAAATAAAGCACATGTTGTTGGAGTTATTAAATATACAGCTTAATCATGATTAGTCCTAATTGGCCTTGTGTTTAATCACATCAATCCCCATCTCAGTTGGGTCAGTTGCTTGAACTTCGTAGCTAATTCCATCTAGCACTCTCCTCAGCCCGTCTTTGGATGTTGCGTACAGCATTTTTGCCCTTATTCTCGATGCTGCTGGGGACCTAATCTCCATCATTAGTTCAATGTAAATCAAATTAAAAAGTGTTATATAGGGTACTAAACAAGTAGTGGGAAGACGACGAACCATGCAATGAAGAAGAGCTTGCTTTTCCGACAGTTATCAACGGTGACGAAATCAAAATCAAAGACAGCATATCGGCAATCATCGATGGGCAATGAAGCAGTAAGATCATCATAGCTTTCGCCAGGTCCGCCGACCTTATCGACGGTAACCAGCCTTGATTTCTCATCGATCTTGAAAACTATATATCTGTGCACTTTCTTCCATTTCATCTCCATGAATGAGTTCTTGCACTCATCAGTGACCCACATCCCAGTTGTAGCCTATAGTATCATACACCCAAAATAAACATGTAAGTAACATAGAAAATTATATAAAAATAAAAAATAAATGGGATGTACCATCTTGAAAGCCATTGCCATTGTTGTTGGTTGTTGTTTGAGTGAGCTGAAACTTTGAAACTGAAGGTGGCAAGAAATGAGGGTGGTAGTGGGTTTATATAGAGAAATAAGTTTGGAAATGCCATTAATGTTCATTAATATTTACAAATCAGTGTGCTCTGTATAGTACACATTCCTTGTCTGGAATACCTAATTACCCTAGTTTTCTTTTATTTTTCTGTGGATTGGGGAGGTTATATTTTATTTTAAATATTTACCTTCCTAATAAAGCCAATTGGATAAGATTATCTTGATTAATGTATAATTGAAAATAACTTTAATATTAAAAAAAATATGATTATAACATGGTCATATTTAAAAAGAGAGATTGACCAACTTAAAAACCATGCGATGATTATGAAATCCCAAACAAATCTATCCAATTTATATTTATGATAACTCCAAACATATTTTAAAAACCAGGCGCTGGATATGAAATCCCAAACAAATCTATCTAATACATATATATATTCATGTTAACTCCAAACATATTTTAAAAACCAGGCGCTGGATATGAAATCCCAAACAAATCTATCTAATACATATATATATTCATGTTAACTCCAAACACTTTCTAAAGTGCTAGTGATTAACTTACCTAGATTGATTAGAGTTGCTTAAGGCCCCATCACATTACACCTAATTGAGCGTGCCCAATACCATATCTTCTGAATTATTGTAATAATAAATATATCAATTGACATAAACCTCAATCGTCATTATTTTCCATATTTTCAAACATCAATTTATTGTTATTATTAATAAAAAATTGGAAAGAAAGTTTTAATATAACCACTTGACCATTTTTCCTATAACTTAATTATTGATTAATTTTTGTATAAATATAATTTAAACGCTATGTTTTTTATTTCAGATGTTATTATGGCATTGTTGTTATTACCAAACCAGAAAGAAGTACTCTATATCTCTATTCCTAAATTGATTTAGTAAAGTCACATGACAAAAGAACAGCACTCTGTTGCCCTTTATGTAAATAATTGAGTTACTAAAAGCTAGCACCCCAAATAAGAAAATGTAAAATCTACTCCAAGCAACTCTAACAAAGTGTGTAATTTGCCAATTAAGCATCATCTATAACTCAATTCAGTGGGCTGCAAAATATGTTTACGTAAACAGTTACCATCACAATTTTAAATAATACATTCATATAATTATAATTAATATGTCGATTGAGTTTTAACTTGATTGATATCGTTATTGCTATCAATGCAGAAAGACATAGATTTGTGTACACAGAAATATATTTGTACTTTATTCTCCTATTTAAGTAGTGAAAAAGGTTATGAATAATTTTAAGTATTCTATAAAAAAAAAAGTCAATCAATACAATGCGCAAGTGAAATGACAATTACAATCAATACATCTGATTAATTACGAGCAATATCAATCAAAGCAGGTAGAGATTGTTTAAAAAACAAAAAGAAGACTAATGTCAATTAAAGATTTGAACACAAGCCGATTGAGTCTTAGCTCGATTGGTATGGGTGTTGTTGCCGATGCAGGAGAATGTAGGTTCGAGTGCGCTGGGTTGAGAAGCTACTATGAATAATTCTAGGCTTTTGTGTCAAAAAGAATAATATGATCAAAACCTAAATCTGAGAAAATACCACACGAATATTCTACCATAGTAGGTATTCAAGAATCAGTCCATGAAATTTTAATGAATTTGAAAGAAATTGTATTGAGAGGGAATTCGTATGGAACTCGTAACGCCTTTATTTGTGCCAAGGGTCCCGGATATGTAACTGCTCAAGACATCATCTTACCACCTTCTGTGGAAATCGTTGATAATACACAGCATGTAGCCAGCCTAACCGAACCAATTGATTTGTGTATTGAATTACAAATCGAGAGAAATAGGGGATACGGTATAAAAACGCCAAAGAACTTTCACGACGGAAGTTATCCTATAGATGCAGTATTCATGCCTGTTCGAAATGCGAATCATAGTATTCATTGTTATGGGAATGATAATGAAAAACAGGAGATTCTTTTTCTAGAAATATGGACAAATGGAAGTTTAACTCCAAAAGAAGCACTTCATGAAGCCTCTCGCAATTTGATTGATTTATTTATTCCTTTTCTACATGCGGAAGAAGAAAACTTACATTTAGAAAACAATCAACACGATGTTATTTTACCTTTTTTTCCGTTTCATGATAGATTAGTTAAACTAACAAAAAAGAAAAAAGAAATAGCATTGAAATATATTTTTATTGACCAATCAGAATTGCCTCCCAGGATCTATAATTGTCTCAAAAAGTCCAATATACATACATTATTGGACTTTTTGAATAACAGTCGAGAAGACCTTATGAAAATTGAACACTTTCGCATAGAAGATGTAAAACAAATATTGGGCATTCTAGAAAAGAAGTAGAAAAAGCATTTCGAAATTGCTTTACCAAAATTTTTAATCCAATGGATTTTGAACCTTCAGCACAATCCATAGATTCGGACCAGAATTGAATAAATGTATCTAGGGAGAATTCACTTTGACTTTGAAGTGACTACTCCCTAGATACGCACATCATGATATTTTTTTTAATTGATTCAATTTAAAAAAGACCTAAAGTTAGGGATTTATCAATTGGTAATGTTGCTCCAATACCCAACCAAAGGGCTACTGCAGTACCAATCAAAAAAACGATTGTCGCTACTGGACGACGAAATGGATTTTGGAATTTATTAACATTTTCCAAAAACGGTGCTGTTAATAATCCCGCAGGTACTGAAACCATTAAAAGAACACCCAATAACTTATTAGGTACTGTACGAAGTATTTGAAATACAGGAAAGAAATACCATTCAGGTAATATTTCCAAAGGAGTTGCAAATGGATCCGCGGGTTCACCAATCATTAAAGGTTCTAGAACCGCTAAGCCCACGTTACAAGCAATAGTACCGAGAATTACTACTGGAAAAATATATAAAAGATCATTGGGCCATGCGGGTTCCCCATAATAGAATCCGATCCAAGCACAGGGATTATTAGTAAAAATAGAATTTTCGGGAGATATAGAGGGATGCAAAACTCTATATTTCTATTCTATTTTTTCTCTATTTAAATTATATATACATACGCAATAGAGGAAGATCAAATTCGTTTTATTTGTCTCTCCAAATTCGAATTTCATTTCACAGAAGGAAAAATTAGCTTTTTATCTTGTTGCTATAGGTTTACTCATTAGTAATATCGGATAATAATAATTATCCACATAATTTGTTTTTCGACAATTCCATTTTTTGTCACAAAGTCAAAGCCTATTACGCGGGCTTTGACTTTGATTTTGATAAACTAACTAACTACCTTTTCACTACAAATAAAATAATTTCACTTAAGACTCTACTTGATTGAATTTTGATTCAAAGGAAAAAACCTATGGAGCTGAATTAACTCACTCAGAACACCTTTTAAAGGATTACGTGGTACGATTGGATCGAATAAACCCTTATGGAATAAATATTCAGCCGCCTGTGAACCTTCCGGTATTGTTTTATTCAATGTTTGCTCAATTACTCTTTTACCCGCAAATGCAATATAGGCATTGGGTTCAGCAATAATGATATCCCCCAACATACCAAAACTCGCGGTCACTCCACCAGTAGTAGGAGATGTAAGAATTGATACATAAAAAAACTTTTTATTTGATTGATAATCATATAAAACGGAAGATATTTTACCCATTTGCATCAAGCTCAAACTTCCTTCTTGCATGCGTGCTCCTCCGGAAGCACACACTAGAATAAGAGGTAAAAAATTATTGGTAGCATATTCGATCAAACGGGTGATTTTCTCGCCTATACGGATCCCATACTCCCCCCCATAAATTGAAAATCCATAACCCCGATTGCCATAGGAATACCGTTTAGTTGACCCGTGCCTGTTTGAATAGCCTTAGTTAATCCTGTCTTTCTTTGATAAAAATCAATACGATCCTTATAAACCTCTTCTTCAGACTGAAATTCAATGGGATCCAGAGAGATCATGTCTTCATCCATAGGACCCCAAGTGCCTGGATCAATCGAAAGTTCGATTCTAGCTGAACTACTCATTTTCAAATGATATCCACATTGTTCACAAATATTCATTTTTGACTTAAGCAATTTCTTATAATTTAATCCATAACAATTTTCGCATTGAATTCACAAATGCTTGTATAGATCGAGATCATTAGAACTTTCTTTTAGAGTTAAATCATTACCATTTTCACGAGTTATTATATCGAAATTCTTGCCTTCACTACTATTTCCACCTTCGCCGCAAATGTAATTGTAAATATAATTATCATTGGAATTGGAATTGTCACTACCACTTAAAATGGAACTATCAATACAAATTTGAGAACGAAGATAAGAGTCAATACAACTATTAATGTGATTATTCATATAACTAGAATTACGATAACTATAAAAAAAAATTTCTAGTTCACTCAAAAAAGAATGATCATTGTTAAGCTCAAAAATTTGATTTTCACTATCAAAATATATGGAATAACGGTCCTGATTACTATCCCTAATTAAAAAGGTGTCATCAAAAATGAAATTCCGAATGTCTTTGATGTCAACTAAATGATCAACCTTACTGTAATAACTAGAGCTGTCACTACAATCATGAATGTTTTTATCCGTATCATTTCTAGCCGGGTCTTCGTTTACACTAGTATTTTCAACAAGACCAAGGCGGCTATCCATTGATTTACTTAGCCCACATCTGTATTCTAATTCTCCCTTAGACAAGATCAAATTGAACCATGATTTTTCCATGGAGCTTTCTTGCCTCTATTTCCATGAAAGTACAGTAGATGAATAGTCATTCGATGAAAAATGAATTGAATATTTTATTTCCTATCAGAATACGCATACTAGATACAATCACTAGGGTTATTAACGAACAATGAGTGAATATTGAAAGAAACGATTCTCTTTTGTGAGAACCTCGAGTAGCAGTTCATTATATATGATAGAGCTCTTTTTTCTTTTGAATTAGAAATATCAATTTTCAATTAGAAATAGTGATTTCCCCATGTTATGTAAAATTCGCACTGAAAAAATTGAAAAAAGAATTTTTTCTCCTATCAAGAACCTTTTTCGTAAAATCTCGTCTACTAATACAATACAATAAGTTTCTATTCCAACACGGAGCCAAAAGGACAACATACAGGATGGGTAGAAGAAGTTGTGATGCTTGGCTCGATCCATGATCCGAAACCGTGGTATATAGGATAGAAAAGAATACACCAATCCTAAGGATCCATACATAGGATTAATTATGGACCCAGGAGAAATTTTGAGTTGTGTTTAGTCTTTGATTTTTGTATTTAAGATCTTGTATATCTAGATAAAAATAGATCTATCAAAAATATAGACAATAGAATCGGCTCAATCCTTTTAGTAAAAGATTGGGCCGAGTTTAATTGTAATTCAACAAACCGACAGTAATTACTGGATTACAAAGTATCCATTGCTTCGAATTCAAATTTGATTTATGAAGCTGGTTTATCTAATTTATCCACTGCGTCGAATTCAAATTTGATCGCCTTCCATACTTCACAAGCAGCAGCTAGTTCAGGACTCTATTTGCTAGCCTCGCGGATAATTTCATTACCCTCGCGGGCAAGGTCACGTCCCTCATTACGAGCTTGTACACATGCTTCTAAAGCTACTCGATTAGCTACGACACTCGGTGCATTTCCCCAAGGGTGTCTTAAAGTTCCTCCACCGAATTGTAGTACGGAATCATCTCCAAAGATCTCGGTCAAAGCAGGCATATGCCAAACGTGAATACCCCCCGAAGCTATGGGCAGAACACCTGGCATAGAAACCCAATCTTGAGTGAAATAAATACCACGGCTTCGATCTTTTTCAATAAAATCATCACGTAGTAAATCAATAAAGCCCAAAGTTATGTCCCTTTCTCCTTCAAGTTTACCTACTACTGTACCAGCATGAATATGATCTCCACCAGACATATGTAAAGCTTTAGCTAGTACACGAAAGTGCATACCATGATTCTTCTGTCTATCAATAACCGCGTGCATTGCGCGATGGATGTGAAGAAGTAGACCATTATCTCGGCAATAATGAGCCAAGCTAGTATTTGCAGTGAACCCACCTGTTAAGTAGTCGTGCATTACGATAGGAACTCCCAATTCTCTGGCACACACGGCCCTTTTGATCATTTCTTCGCATGTACCTGCAGTAGCATTCAAGTAATGCCCTTTGATTTCACCTGTTTTAGCCTGTGATTTATAAATTGCTTCGGCACAAAAAAAGAAACGGTCTCTCCAACGCATAAATGGTTGGGAGTTCACATTCTCATCATCTTTGGTAAAATCAAGCCCGCCACGTAGACACTCATAAACTGCTCTACCGTAGTTCTTAGTGGATAACCCCAATTTAGGTTTAATAGTACATCCTAATAAGGGGTGGCCATACTTGTTCAATTTATCTCTTTCAACCTGGATGCCATGAGGCGGGCCTTGGAAAGTTTTAATATAAGCAGTAGGGACTCGCAGATCCTCTAGACGTAGAGCGCGCAGGGCTTTGAACCCAAATACATTACCCACAATGGAAGTAAACATGTTAGTAACAGAACCTTCTTTAAAAAGGTCTAAAGGGTAAGCTACATAACATATATATTGATCATCTTCTCCAGGAACGGGCTCAATGTGGTAGCATCGCCCTTTGTATCGATCAAGGCTGGTAAGCCCATCGGTCCACACGGTTGTCCATGTACCAGTAGAAGATTCAGCAGCTACCGCGGCCCCTGCTTCCTCGGGCGGAACTCCGGGTTGAGGAGTTACTCGGAAGGCTGCCAAGATATCAGTATCTTTGACTTCATATTCAGGAGTATAATAAGTCAATTTATACTCTTTAACACCAGCTTTGAATCCAACACTTGCTTTAGTCTCTGTTTGTGGTGACATAAGTCCCTCCCTACAACTCATGAATTAAGAATTCTCGCAACAACAAGGTCTACTCGACATAAATGAGGAGTTAATGAAACCTTTTCGAAGAACTCTTTCAAAAAATTATCAACGAATCCGAAAGGTTCCTTATTAGACCACGGTATTTGATTCGCCAAATACATCATTATTCTATATTCTTTCATATGTATGGCGCAACCCGATCCGTGTTTTTCAAGTTTATAATTCCTTAGTTTTTTTTTGAATCAAAATTCTAAATGCAAATGAAATAAATGAAATAGAAATATATCAATAATATAAAGATAATATTAATATAATATTCTAATATATTATAAATAAAATATATAAAAATTAATAAAATATATAAATAAATTCTAATATATATTAGAATATATATATAATAGAATATATAAATATATAATAGAATTAATATTCTAACATCTAATATAAATTATATATTATAAGCTCAATAATAAGAAATAAGAAATTCACCCTTGACAGTAATATATGTTGTATATGTAAATCCTAGATGTGAAAACAGGCGTAATTCGGCCCTGAAATGAAAAAAAAGAGAATCTAGATGGAAAAAGGGGGGAGAGGTTGGACGTAAAGTAAAAAAAAAATCGATATGCTAAAATAAAATACGAAATGAAATTGAAATAAGGCTAATGAGATAGAAATAAGGAATCATAAATAGAGTTCGGGTTCGAATTCCATAGATAATATGGATGGTGTTGCCTATAATGATGGACAAATGAAAGACTCTCTCAAAATTTTTATTTATCCACTTCCTATTTTGAAAATTGGTTGGTTGAACTTAAAAATTCCTTCATTGAATAAGGAAACAATCCAATTGAATGCACTTAAATTGGATTGGACCAACGAAATCGAGCGCTAACCCCCATTTCTTATTGAATTAACCATCAACCTCCTGTCGAAGATTTTTTTTGTATTAGATAATTTTCGAAAAAAAATTTGACATATTTCACTTTATTATATTATGAAAATAAATCCTACTACTTCTGTTCCTGGAGTTTCCACGCTTGAAAAAGAAAATCTGGGGCGTATTTCTTAAATCATCGGTCCAGTACTAGATGTAGCCTTTCCCCCGAGCAAGATACCTAATATTTACAACGCCCTAGTAGTTAAGGGTCGAGATACCGCCGGTCAACAAATTAATGTAACTTGTGAGGTACAGTAATTATTAGGAAATAATCGAGTTAGAGCTGTAGCTATGAGCGCTACAGATGGTCTAACGAGAGGAATGGAAGTGATTGACACGGGAGCTCCTCTAAGTGTTCCAATCGGCGGAGCGACCCTAGGACGAATTTTTAACGTGCTTGGGGAGCCCGTTGATAATTTAGGTCCTGTAAATACTCGCACAACATCCCCTATTCATAAATCCGCGCCCGCTTTCATACAATTAGATACAAAATTATCTATTTTTGAAACAGGAATTAAAGTAGTCGATCTTTTAGCTCCTTATCGTCGTGGAGGAAAAATCGGACTATTTGGGGGGGCTGGGGTAGGTAAAACAGTACTCATTATGGAATTGATCAACAACATTGCCGAAGCTCATGAGGGCGTATCCGTATTTGGCGGAGTAGGTGAACGGACTCGTGAAGGAAATGATCTTTACATGGAAATGAAAGAATCTGGAGTAATTAATGAACAAAATCTTGCGGAATCAAAAGTGGCTTTAGTCTACGGTCAGATGAATGAACCGCCAGGAGCTCGTATGAGAGTTGGATTGACTGCCCTAACTATGGCGGAATATTTCCGAGATGTTAATGAACAAGACGTACTTCTATTTATAGACAATATCTTCCGTTTTGTCCAAGCGGGATCCGAAGTATCTGCCTTATTGGGTAGAATGCCTTCCGCTGTAGGTTATCAACCACCCTTAGTACCGAAATGGGTTCTTTACAAGAAAGAATTACTTCTACCAAGGAGGGATCCATAACTTCTATTCAAGCAGTTTATGTACCTGCGGATGATTTGACCGACCCTGCCCCTGCCACAACATTTGCGCATTTAGATGCTACTACCGTACTATCAAGAGGATTAGCTACCAAAGGTATTTATCCAACGGTAGATCCTTTAGACTCAACGTCCACTATGCTCCAACCTCGAATCATTGGTGAGGAACATTATGAAACTACGCAAAGGGTTAAGCAAACCTTACAGCGTTACAAAGAACTTCAGGACATTATAGCTATCCTTGGGTTGGACAAATTGTCCGAAGAGGATCGCTTAACCGTAGCAAAAGCGCGAAAAATTGATTATTAAAAATAAAATTTGTTTTCAAATCTTTTACTATCCATTTATAATTTAGCCCAACAACAAAATAAATTTATTTAAATTAAGGTCTAGTTTAAGAATGCTTTTTAGAAGTGTTTTTGGATTAATTTTTTTGTATGGGAAAAACACTTTTTCCTTAAAAAAAATAATTTTTTTAGTAATATTTTTATCTCAATAATACTTTTTAAAAAACAATATTAAATAAACCCTCATTGTTTTTAAAACTGGAGTTTCAATTTATTCATACAACCATTAGACAACTTTTTTTTTTTTTTTAATGTCAAGTATTATTATGAGTTTCAGTAAATCTTCATAAATTTTTGATGATTGTAGACTGAAAACATAACCTCAATAGGGTGGTCCCATCTGGGATCTCGCACCCACAAATCCCTCCCCTCTCTCTATTTCCTGTTCCTCGAAAGGGTTGTTTGCGTGACAGCAAAGAAGAAGAAACAGCTGCAGTGAAATAAAGAATTAAGACAAAGTTAAAAATAGATGAGAAGGAATGAATGTGAAAAGAGGCGATGTAAATGAACATCCATACATGTACCTCTAAACCACAGCTAATTGAAGCAACTTCATATATCATTACTTTGTTTCTTTATTCATTAACAGATTTATACGTCTGCCATTCCAAGATTTCATATCCCTAAGCTCGAGTTCTTCCACAAACTTGTCTAAAGAATGTTTAGGGTAACAACCCCTGGACACTTCTTTTTGTTTTGATAAGTGAGTTTGAAAGTGGTGGCAATGTGTTAGAGTTTTGTGCTGATAAAGTAAAGTTATCCTCCGTTATCAACTTTGAAAAAGATTTAAAGAAACTTCTTGATTCTTGAACTAGAAAAACATGGCGCTGAAGAATAAGTTCGAGTTTTATCATGCACAAAACTATTCAATGATCAATTTTAAAGCTTTGTAATTTACATTATCAGCGGACAAAATGCTAGCACCTTGCTTCCTAGGGACGTGGATGGAGGAGAGATAAGGCTCATGTGGGTGGGTCTCCACAATGGGAAACATAAACTATCTTTATTAGGCCCATGAGAGGCGTCGGATGGATGGAGCACCTTTTTCTAAGGTGAATCATATGGGGATGATGTGTATTTGGGAGGGGAGGGTTGGACGTTTGTGAGCGGCTTCTTCCCAATGGAAGTAGTGCAACATCATGATCTGCCTTGACCCAAAGATGAGCTTGATGTATAGCCACTATTGAACAGAAATGGTGGCCCCGCTTGGTGGAGTAGACTACATGAAACCAGTCATTAGTTGACAAACTAGCAGGTAGCCAGACTGTTTAGGTACACCATTCTTTTGAGAGTACCAGTAGCAATGGCAACCGCGTGGGGATGCTCTTTTTTTTCCTACCACTTCCATCTTCATCCCGGCTTTCTTTATATTTGTTCCTCTTTAAACTTTAATTAATACTTTTGTATTTAGTTTTAATTTCGATTTTGAAATAAATTTTCGGATTTTATTTTATTTGCCCTATATATTTTTTTTTAATTTTAAAAAAGTATAACTCAAAATATATAAAAAGAATACTTATAAAATTAAAGTGCTTATATCAGATGTATTGACGGTACATTATCAAAAAAATATTTAAGAATAAATCCAAGTGATCTTTGACATTAATTCAATCAGAAATTTTATTATTAGTATAGATGTTGTGTACATGCCAAAACTTAAAATTAAAAAAATGAAATGAAAAATAATATGAAGTTGGGCCGAAAAACTTAATTGGGCCTTAAATCGGGTTGTTTAAAGGAAATAAACTTAAAATTTTATTCAATATTCTAAGGTTCCTTTGGATAGATGTTTACTTTTAATGCGGTACATTTAATTTTTTTTTTTCATACTATAGTATCACTATAGTATCTAATCTCATTGTTACCGTTGTTTTTATATTAACTACAAGTAAATGCACCGTTTATAAAAAAAAACATAGATTTCCAAATTGGGCTTCAAAGACGGGCTAATTTAGGCTTTAAAAGAAAAGTTTTAAAGAAAATCAAGTTGGGCTTTTAACACTTTTCCAAATCGAGCTCACTAAGCCTTTTAAACCCAAAATGATTTTTAAGACTCAATTTTAATTTTTCAAAAAAAAAAAAAAACCATAAATGGATATCCAAATATCCACCTCTTTCATGCCAAAATTTTTTTAGTTAAATTAAGGTAGAAAGGAGTGCAGAAAACATCAATCTAATTGAAATCAAATTAAATCAATCCTAGCATGATTTAACCTGTAATTTGAATTTATACCAAAGCGAACATCTTGTGAAAACAAACACTAACTTAAAAACTTCATTAAAGAATGAGTTTAAAATGTGTACATGCCAACAACTAATCACAATTGACTCTAAAACACTTTAAATACAATCTCGACACTTTGTGATGACACAATGCTCCCTAATTGGTCCTAACTCTGTCATTAACCTAAAACTTGCGTGTTTTACCACATGAGCTTAAAAAAACTCAGTAAGTACTTAAGACTCAACTCATCGCATTCTGTTATTGATGTTGAGACTTGTTAGCAGGATTAATTTCATTTGTAGCTAGAAATTAGTTAGCAGTCTGTTTGTTAATAGATAGTTAGGCTGTTAGCTTACTTGAGAAGATGTATACAAGCTAATGCTTTGTAGGGTTATTATAATATAAATCAGGAAGTATTCTTCAGATTGTTCTCTTTAACAAGTCTCATAATCATGCCCATCATAACACATTTTAAAATTTCAAGCAAAAATTATTTTTGATTACCAAGTCTTCAAAGCTCAACTTATATGTTGATAACCCAATAGTCACTTTCATATTCAAAGTTCCTGTTGAGGTAAGATTAATCTTTAATCTAAAGCTTACCCATTTTGTCAACTCTACAACTCGATCCTTAGTATCATATTACAGTCCTTAATCATATATTCACTTTCTTTCAACTTACAAACTTTTAAATCTTGATTCATATTACTCGTGTGACATCAATTCAATTAGGAAAATTATTTTTATGCCCTTTCGTATTTAAAATAAATTATATTGTTCGAAGATGCTTTAATCTTTTTATTAAAAAGTAATAAAACTTTGCATACAATGAGATTTAGATTCATGTTAATTACCATAATAAAACCTTAAATTAAGCACTCAACCAAAAGTTTATCTTAATATCTTTTTATACATTTTAAGTTATTATGCACATTTCATTACATCCATCAATTGCATATCTATACTATTATTTAATCTCCTGACTGAGTTGCTGTTACCCTCAACCTAGTCACCAACTCGATTAAAAAAATTACAGATATACCCTTCTATAATTAAAATAAATTTTATTATTTGAGGATGTTTTGATCTTTTTATTTAAAAAACTTAATAAAAATATGCATGCAAGTGAGATTTGAACTTGAACCAATTACATTAGTAAAACCTTTAATTTAACACTCAACTAAAGCTTCTTTTTATTTTTTTATACATTTTAACTTTATTATGCACACTTTATTACTCCCATCATAATTCAACACCTAATCAAGATTGATGACAACACAATGATAAACAATTTAATTTTATTTCTTAAAATTTTAATATCGTACATATTTATATGATATTATTAATTAATTTAAAATTAAACATTTCATTATTTATAGTATGTTATTATTAAACGCACCTTTATGTTTAGTGTGATAGAATTTTTAGTATATATAATTTATTTTATGTTTATTTTATTTTTTTTAAAAAAAGTTCAAGTAAGACATGGTAAAAATGTGATAAAGGTTAATTGAATTATAATTTAAGTATGAATATGGTAAAAAAAATCATTAGGCGCTGATGTATAAGAAAGTGCCAAAGTGTAGGGGGTGAACAGCCACGTAAGCCTAAAGTGTAGTAGTCCAATCCAACGACAGCATTTAGCCTAGCGGAAATCATTCCTTTGGTAGCTTGTAGAAAACAAATTAGATTTCATTGCAAAAGAAAGTTTTCAGCTTAATCTAACAACTGTTTTTTTTTTTCCCTTGAAGGATCTCTTGCACTGATCAAAGGAAAAGCCATTTCTTTCGCATGCCACTCAGACTTGGTCTACTTCAACCAAGGAAAGCACAATCCTTATCTGAGCATTTTTAAAACATTTAAGTGTTTTCAAGCTCATTGTTAGAACATTTTCTGGAAGTGACGGCGGTTCGTATGTATACTGTGAAACACAAAAGCCTTGAGCTTATTTCAGCATTCAAGCTGTACATACTTGAAATTTAAAGCCTTGCTAAACTTACAAGTATTAGATTGGCAGTCAAAAAATTAAAACCTTTGTGTATATTCATATCAGAAAATAAGTGCAGGGGAGATACAGAATACTTCTTGTGGCAAACATGAAACCCCAATAGCCGTAAGCAATCTGCATTTACAAGTTGCCAGCTTTTTTTTTTTTTTTTTAAAGATTCAGCAATAACAACAGATGAGGCAGACAACTGGTGCAGCTACCAGCAGGATGGGAACATACTCTCTTCAGCTGTATCTGGCTACTACTTGCCTGGAAGGTGTCCAGGCCGATGTTAGTCACAGGGGTAAAATAAGTTGCCAAAAGAGTAAAAGAGTGAAAGCAGAAGTGGCTGCACTGGCAGTAAATTGCGATCGGGGCAGACCTGATAATGCAGCTCTATTCGCATGTATGCGTGATAGGTATATCGTACTCTTATTCACAAGCGGAAGCAGTGCTCCGTCTTTCCGAGCGCCAAATACTTTTTGGCTGAAAATAATTCACAAAATCCAAATGAATACCTAGTGTTTCATGGATATTCCTTTTCTTTTTGATTGAGTTATGGATATTCCTATTAACTACTAAGAAACTAGTATTTCTATTCAATTTCTAAGACACCCAATTTCATCTTCAAATTTTGAATATGACCCATAACTAGAAGGATTGAACCCAACTGCTCCAAGTTACTGCAATTATGTTCAATCACAAACAAACATATATTTTCTATCAATGAACCCACACCTACAGTTCAACCAATCTACATAATTCCCCTGCTCTAATTTTCAGGAACATGCCAGTGTGGCTTGCTGGCAAATCATGCTGTCATGCTGATGAAATGACAAAAAGCACCCTAAACCAACCAAAGACACGAAACTTCCTAATAATAAGATTGGAAGAGAGGTCGTTGGTAAACTTCACCTGGAATAAGGAGGTGGGCAAAATATGATGACGTAATTAGCGCCTGCACACGTGTACGTACTCGTAACATCGTCATACGCGTAACTATACGCGCGTGGGCAAGCATGCTTGAAGAACAAAGAGAATACCGATGGGTGACACACGTCAGGCGTTCCGAACGCACCGCTGCAACAGTATTGGGGATCTCCGAAAGCTTCACACGCGCTCCTACACCCCACGCCCCATTCCCACGTAACTGCGGAGGACACGCGCCGTTGAGGTCCAATAAGCAACCCGTGGCGCTACAGTTCCCGCCTTTTCCTCCCTTGGCCACGACCAACATCGGCAAATTGTACCCGTCGACTAAGCTCACGTCGTAAAAATCCAATCCTCCGGCACCGTTTAAAGTGAATTCCGCGAGAGTGGCTGGCGGCTTGGCGCCACTCCCGGAACATTCGATTTGGCCGGAGCCACAGTCGCCGCTAAGGCAAACGAATTTACCGGAGGAATCTTGGCCGCAAAGGGCTCGACCCCAGAGTCGACCGGACCAAGACCTGGGTATCGTTACGGTTCTTGATGTGCCAGGGTTAAGAACGAAGCCAGTAGTAGGAAGCTGAGGTGTGTTGGCGCCGGATAAAAAGCCAGGCCATATCGTGTGGCGGCACCTGTTGACGATCTTGAAAGAAGCTGGATTCACTTCTGCGATTGAAAACAAGGAAAGGGTCAGCAGCAGAAACTACAAACAAACAAGGAAAAAGAAAAGCTCTTGGCAAGGAAACATGGAGTCATTGATGGGGGGTCATACGTTTATAGTTTACCTGAAAGGAGAGAGATCAAGAGCAAGAAAGAAAGGAAGGTGGAAGAGAGATGAAAACAACCCATTATTGAAGGGAAAATAAAAATACGAGAGATTCAGGTTAAAGAATTGGCCAAAAGATGAACCAAAGAACTTTACTTTTCTTGCGACAGGAGAGTAGTGGTGTAGTAGGAGTGGCACTTGCACTTGTGGGGTTCTTGGCTTTTGGTTATTATTTTGTGAAGTGCTTACTTCTATATCTGGGTTGGTGAAGCGAATCAACTCGAATTGTGTTATATCCAATACCAGATATAAAAGGCACAAGGTAAATCTTCAACCCTAGATTCTATTGGCATCAACATTCTCTTACTATTCTATTTGTCTTTTAACTCTTCCATTAACATCACTTTGATTTCTTATTGTTGTTGCTACCTCACCCTGCAACCAAGTTCTCCAAGGAAAATAACATACATACATATATACATTTGCAAAATTTAAATACACCAAAAAGTGTAAACAAGTTTCATGCCTGCACCATCTCTATCATGTGATTATGACCAAACAAACAATATTTATTTATGATAAAATATAGTATACCCATTTCTTAGAAAGAACTTTTTACCTTGAATCTGATTGAAATTTGTTTATACTTGGAAAAGTTTTTTGCCCAAAAGGTCTCCCTTCACCTCGTTCCTATAAAAATGTATATTAGTATAAGATTCCACAACTATGTTCAAGCTGATATTAGGCAATCAAATGCTAGACTAATATTTTGGACTTTATCCCTTTGCCGCACAATCAAATTTGGGCCTCCGTAATAGCTGATCCAAGAGAACTTGAGTTACACACGGAACTTAGGTTAGGTGTTTTAAGTCGATCTAAGCTCCCATTTAACTTAAGGAATTGTTCCTAAAAGCAGCAATTCCCATCACTAATCGGATTGCTTCCGTTCAATTCTCGAAGGCTAGATAAGCTTTCTTTTACCCTTCGATTTGCTCGTAGAGGCTTCCGTTCAATTTGGCACTTTACACACATATTAAACACATCACAAAGTCATTATTTATAATATTAATCACGTTGAAACAGTAATGAAAGTGCATATCTTAGCTTTTCTTTTTCACTATCGAAAACTAACTAGTTTTATCGAAATGAGAGGTTTCCTTGCTCAATTTCCATTCCTAATCCTTAAACAAATTTCTAAACATTCTAAATATCATATTATAACAGATCTAAGCCATCAATTTCATCTTATTTATCGGATCTAATTTTTCTGGAAAATTTAAGCTTACATAAACATTAAAAGAGAAGAAACTCTAAATTCATAAAAATTCATTAAGATCAGTTAAATTCATAAAAAAACCTTCTAATTAGTCAAAAATAAGTTGAAAACAATTTACAACGATAAGTTTATTTAATATTTCGAGTTCAACATTTTTAAGTCAAATTTCGATGTAAAAGCTTTGGATCTAGGTGTTTCTAAATATAATCAATTAAATCTCGAATTACCAAAACAACCAAACTTAGTTTGATCATTAGAAATCAGAACATTACTTCAATTTGAACAAAACGATGAAGTGTGGATCTAATTGGATGAAAAATGTTTGAAGAACAATGAAGAAATTGATGAAGAAGACTTGAATTTTCTTTGATATTGGAAGATGATTTGGTGCTTGGAAGGCTAGAAAATCAGTAGGATGAATCAATTTTGAGAGAAAAACTCAGATTAGTTTTTAAGAAATTTTTGAATGGAAGATGAAAAGAGAGGGAAGGGATGATGGCTGATTTAAATAGTCAACCAAATTTTAAAAATTGGACAATTTCCCTTTTGACCATTTCTAATTTCCTCCTTTTTTTTCAAATCAGTCATTGTTTCTAACTAAAACATATTTTCATAATTATTTTCAAATTTGATTTTATTTGCACGAAAATAAATAAATCATGCGCTGAGCAATAAGATTTAATAGTGCTAATATGATTTAAATCAATAATAAAATAGAAGCGAAATGTCAAATACACAATATGATATTCAAATACATTGTAAGTCATAATTGTATCACTAGTCTCATGAATTAAACATAACAAGTTGTGCTACTCAACATGCCATATATCAACATTTAGTCCTTATACCATGCATTCCAATTACATTAATAACATAACATATCACAGAGGTCATTACACTTTTACATTTCATTCTCGAATCCTTTGATTTGTTATATCTCAAGTTTGTAATAACAAGATCATGTGACATTTTGCATGCCATCATTCATTGTTTAAACATCAAAATACAATTATACGATTCAATATCCAATATTAATAGGTAAAATACATGTTCTCATAATCCGTATTAACTGGACACAGACTCAAGAAGGATACATGAATCATCACACCAATATATCTGGCATCCAGTGTCTCATTGATACATCCGAAATATAATATGCGTTTCGCACCTCATCGGTATAAATCGAAGTATATATATATATAACACCGTATAGATATGAATCTAATCTAGCTTTTAACCTTAGTTTTCCGCTTGCTCAATACCAACAAATTATATTCATATACATGCATATACGTATGTTATGTCTGTGTGTATATATATCAACTATGATCTACAAGCTCCAAGGTCATCTCTGTTAAATAGAAAATTTCTCTTCTCTTCTCTTCATCTCCAATTGGTTATATATAATTTCACAATGACTCAACTCTGCTACCTTAGCCATAGGATTTAACATTTCAAATAGGCAAGCAATACTTGTTGGAAGCTTTCTTTGGGTGGCCACTTGATCAAAAAGTATTTCTGTTGGAATTAAGAAAGATTCTTCTGATTATAGATATGGTTTTCATTGAAAAAAAATCCAGCATCGAGATACAATATATTTTTGTTATGTAAAATTATTCATCTTGCCTCCCAAGTCATATTCATGCGTAATTGTACTGTATAAAAAATAATTATAGTAGAAAGTCTCAGCAATAAAAGACTTCAATTTTACGTTCAAAAGAATGAAAAAAAAATCTTACTAGCCTATAATTTTCTTGACAGTTGATTTTATACAAGTAAAAGGAATGAAAAAAAATTGAGGTCCAGAGAATGGGAAACAATAGTTAAAAGTGAGATGAGATTTTCTCAATCTTACACTGAAGGGGCAGGAGATTTTTGTTCTTCACAGCTAACCTATTGATGGACTTGGAAGGGAAAAAAAAGACCCAGAATGAAGCCAGCTTCATCAGTCAAATAAAAAACCAGAATTCAAAAAGCTGAAAGCAGGGGACTTTGTTTAGAGAAATGTGTAGAGTTAGGGCAGAGATTGATGATGTATGTATGCAAGATAACAAGTGTAAGAAGGGAGAAAAGTGAATAAGGTTAACGTAAGAAGCATAATCTTTATTGCCTAAGAGCCATAATAAGTGTCTCCTATAGAACTACCATAAAAGCCCATAACAGTGTTGACATCAATGCTAATGTATGTACAGTTCATGGGGGTGGAATAGAACTTTACAAAAACTGAACTATTTCAGAAAATGATGCACGAAATGAATAAAAATTCAAGTTAATGGACTCCTCTTGAACCCCTACTTTGATAGAGTTCCAATCTACTTTTGGCTTCTGGCAATAGTTCAGCAATATTAGGATCTCCCATTAGATGAGCTTGCTTTGATGCCCACTCCAGAACTATAAGAACCTCTTCTTTTGCAAGGCTGTCACTGTCAGGAACATTGTAGGTAAGGTAACACAGCAGGGTCAAAGAAGGAAACTGAACCATTTGCTCTCCGAAGTAGACTAGTTGAATTAGATGCTTGGCGCCTCCCGCACTGATGATGGCTTTTGAATGATTAGCATGGAGGTAATTGTCAGGTGTGGCGAACTTGTTAAGTGCAATGGCAGCCTCCACGGTAATTTCTGCTTCCCTTTCATCAAGCAGTTTCACCAATGGCTCAATCATCCTGGTTTCAGTTGCTCGGAAAGTCCTGGCCAAGTTTCCAATCGATTTGATGCAAGGCACTAGGAGATCTGTGTCTTCTGCCTTCACTATGACTTTGAGCATCTGGTCCACAACAGCTTTGGCAGCAGGGGATGTAGGCTTGAATGAAGAGCGTCTCAAGTCAGCATTTTGCTCCGCTACAGCCGTGATTTCCATCAATGCCATGGATGAATACGACCGTACATCTTCGGAGCCCTTCTCTAATAGAATTGCAAAGCACAATAGAGCTCTTGATTCCGTAATGGTACGGCATATACCAAGATTTCCCACGCAAAGCTGCCACAGAGCTCTAGCCGCCATCGCCTTCATTTGTGCTTTGGTGGCTGCGTCCTCAAATTCCCTTCCCTTGATGCTAGTTCCAGCTAATGAAACATGGTGTCCTTGTGGATGGTGATGGTGATGCTGGTTTGACTTGGCGGGTTGTAGGTTGCCTTTGGGAGGGAGGTGGTGACTTCCAGACGAACTGTGTGGTTTATTTAGCTTAGGACCCTCAGGAACCTGGCTTCTCATAGCCATAGAGTTAACAACCACATTGTGCATCTGGTGAGGTTCCGCACCAGCCGCATTACCAGACACGGATTGCTTACTCATAATGGCATACTTACTGTGTTCTTGAACGGTCTCAAAGGCGAGATGGCTCACGAGAAACCGGATTATATTGTTCTGCGCAAAATGGTCTTGGCATTTGGGGTAATGCGCTGCTAATTCTGATACAGCCCAAGCCACCAAGGACTGAACCTTCATGTCACCTTCTTTGAGGATTTTCGCAAACACCGAGCCAGCACCAGCATTCACAATCTGTTCCACGCATTCCGGATCAAGTCCCAGCAACCCAATAGCCCTTGCTGCGTTCTCCTGACCTTCTGGCTTGGCTTCCTTCAACAACTTCAATAAAGGAGGGATCCCTCCTTCCTCTACGATCAGCTTACCGTATCGATCATTGTCCCGAGCCAAGGAAACCAAGGAAGCAGAAGCATCAGATCGTTCTTCTACTGTACCTTTATAAAGAATGGCAATCTGTTCCCATATAAGGCACAATATTGGTTCGTTAGCTGCGATAGGTGGAAGCCCTAGATATTCATCATCATGTTCACCATCCGAGGATGACACGCGCAACAGCCACGAAACATCTCCTATAGAATTCTCGAGTTGTATAGCTAATTTCCTAAAGGCTCCCGCAGGGATAATGGTGAAAACTCGCTTTATGAAACCGGTTGCCCCGCACTTGAGGACCAGAGCTAGGGCCTTCTCCAGGACCTGTTCGGTGTCGTCCACAATCCTGCGTGTGGGGCGTTCGTAAAGTTCATTGCTGGCACGAGCAGCTTGACGGAGGAGGGCTGATATCTTCTCGGCCTTGGTTTTAAGCTCTAGGCATTCTTGTTTGAAAGATTGTGCTTCATCTGCGGCCTTGACTATAAGGTCTGCCACTTGTATTGGCCTTGCCAAGATCTGTTTCACAATGTCCTCCATGGCCAAAGCGGACTTGGAAACAAGCAAGGGCCTTTCTAATCACAAAATATCAAATTATGATGAGGATCCTTTTCCCAGGAAGATAAACACAAGGACCAGGCTAATGACAAAACGGCGAATGTTTTGTTCCCAACTTTCCCTGTAAAAAAGGCAAGGTTCTAAGGAATGCAAAGAAAGATGGACAATTCTAAATACGGGGTTTGTATTGATGTTTTTTTGCGTATTACCGGAGCTGGAAAAAGAAAAAAACTAGTTTGGGTAGAGGAAAAGGATCTTTTCATAATAATTGAATCGCATTGTGGCAGGGGCGGTGGCCGCGATGGAGAGGTGGCGCCGCCGGTGTATGCAAAGTGGGAGAGGGGGGGAGACAGAAAGATTTTGTAATGGTGAGACGAGATTTTCTCCAGGTTTGATGTCCAAACGTAAAACCACCGTTTTTCTTGCGTTATATATAGTAAATCTAAATCAATTGGTTGGTTCATGAAATAAAATAAACAAGTCCAAGCGCGTTGTCTTCTCCGTGACTCTCACGCTCGACGCCAAGGTGTGGAAATGAAAATTACCAAGGAGTGTGGAAAGGAATTCAATGTATTGATTGACGCTGTTTCCCTCCTCCTGTCGTGCGTACTATAATGCAGGAAACAACCTCTCTTTTTGTTGCACAAAGTCATCAGTGAGACTTGCAACTCATTTTCTACGTTTCAACTCATCAATTCTTGACTATCTCTTCACTCCTCCTATATTATGGGTCAAATTTCCTAATTAAGTCAAGTTCACCCCCGTCTGATTAATCCTGGATTAGTAGGCAATAAAAAACACTTTTATTGAAACCCATTAAAAGATATTTTCTTAAAAATTTACAATTTCAATCAATATATTGGAATAACTATAATCATAACCAAACTACCTAGGACAAAGAAAAACACAAGATTATTTGGGTTTAAATGTAGTAAAATGTTTGACCATTTTGGGGATAAAGTATGGTTGGGGAGGAGGTGTTTAGATTTTGAGACTTGGGCTAGGCTTTCAAAGGATTTGCAAGAGAAAGGCTAGTTTAGGGGCATCAAAGTTAGCAATCAGAGCCAGAAATAATTAGAGGAGGTGAACAGAGAAGCAACTAGAAGATAAAGATGAAGATTATACATAGAGAAAATACCTAGGTGTACATGGGGGTTACATCATTCCCATTGTCCTTAGCCGACAATCCTTGGCAAGTGCAAGTGCAGGTGCCGGCTTGGCAGGACTACAATAGGTCTTGCTTCTTGTACCACTATGTTTGGACAGCTACGGTTTGCATCTTCATTTGCTGCTACTCGTAACTTGTTAATGTGATGGGCATCTTGGACCATATACATCTTGTGTTATCTTTTATTTTGATGGCCTAAAAGTAGAATAAAATCTGTAAGATTTGAAATAATACTCTCAATCAAATTCGAGTAGTGTTAACTGTTTCAAGAATTGATGAGGAACAATGAAGAATATGCGTATTTAGGATTTAGATCACTCTCTTTAAATTTTCCCTCTAAAAATTTAGGATAAAAATCGAGTATTGTTGGAAAAATAGGTTCAAAAAACAATGTTTTTAGGCACAGTGAAAATTTGAAATTTTCCTTTAAAATCGAGTCATTGTGATATTTATAGTAATAAACTTTAATTAAAATTATATTCATGTTTTATATGATGCAATTAAATGGATCCAATTTTTTATTGAACGACCTTTTCCGCTATTCTCGAATCACATATTGCTTTGAGTGTGGCCTCAAAGAATCATGAATCAATTGCACAAAATAAAATTTTTATTAACTTTCAATAGGAAAACTAGTTCTCTATTTAATCGATAACTATGTCTTTTTCCTAAAAAATAACATTTATTTTGTAAAATAAATTTCCACTATTTTATGACAAAATGGCTACGTAAATAATGTGTGTAATAATTAAACATATAGTACCTATTTATAGAGAATGAATACAATAGTTCTATTCAAATAAAGTCTAATTAAATAATAAAATATTTTTATAAAAAATACAACTTTTACTCTAAGTATAAGAGGTAAGGGGCAATGACATGCTCTATGGATTACTTGCGTTTACCGCCCCTTGTGTTCCACAATGCCTATTGGACCTTTCATGTGTTGAGTCCAATCATATGTTTATCGACATTGATCATTGTTGATCAATGTTGATTGACTGTTAACTATTCATGTTGCGCTATTAGAACACACCACATCACCCGTTCTTTTTAATATTATATATAATATACTATTTAAAAATGTAAAAAAAATCATATATAATATATAAATAATTCAAAAAAATTAAAAAGTTTAAAAAATAAAAAAATATTATAAAATTATAAAAGATATAAATATAATTTTTTTTATTTCTCAAAGTATCTTACTAAATCGAGCTCAGTAATTAACCCTTCACATTCTGTAGGCCCATTAAGGGGATGGATGCTGATCACGAGTTTTAAAGCTGCTTCATACCCAGCGCGAGGATCGAACCCACAATTATTGATTAAGGTAAGAGAGATCCTTGCCATCTCACCTAACTCCTGTGGTTTATAAATATAAATTTTAAAAACTAAAAATAATATATAAAAATTTATAAATATAATTTTTTTAAAAAATCAAAATTTTATATACAAATTAAAAATTTGTCACAATTTTTTTCAAATGTTATAGATAAACTTTTATTTTGTGCATTCTTATACATAACATTTTGATTTGATTTAATTTTCACAAATCACTATCAATATTATCAAATTAGCATTATTTTACGTTGTTATATTAAATATAAAAATAATTTTATTAATCCAATATGAAAATAAATGTATGTATTCATTTATTTAAATGTTTACAATGGAATCAAAATCAATGTTTTATGTATGCATATGAACTACAATTTACGTTCATTAGTATAATTGCACAAAATCAAAGTTTATTTATCAAATTACACATTTGATCAATTCAAGTTGGTGTCACATTCGATTGGGTTCTAACTCAATCAAATATTTTTAAAAAGCAATAAATATAATTTTAAAGGTATTTTTTATATATTTTTAAAAAAAATACATGCATATGATGAGATTAATCGAAGAGTTCAAAAATTATTGTTCACTCAACTTTACAATTTCAGCAAAAATCATATTTATAAATTAGATACATAATTTTCACTTACATCGTGATCCATAATTTAATTAAAATAACATAATAAGGGGATAAATAATATTTTTTTTTACAACATGCCTAGAACTGCCCATAGTCTTTCCCTAACTCATAAATAAGAACATAATGTATTTCAACGCACTTGAACTCATATACTTCTACATTGATAACAATGCTCATACCAAACGAACTAACACTCAATCGGCAGGTGATTAATAATTGAATATCCCTCTACAATTAAATGTATCTAATTGAACGGTTATAGAGACTCACCAATAACCTATTTTTCATCAAACGAATGAATCGCTTGATTGAAAATATGAATCGATGATAAGGACACTGTTGCAGACATAGTTCCCAAGCTACGAATGTAGCCGTTTCTGTGAGTTTGTAAGGCGAGAAAAAGGTGTTTCAACTTCAACAGCATTATTCTCCGTTTTCAACCCATAAAGACATAAGTATAGCTTCCTGTTACGATAAATAGATGCAAAGAAAAAAATCAAAATTGGTGGATGCATGTTTTCATCATTTATAATGCTTGAAAGGATTGGAGTTATCCAAGTGAAACAGTAGCTTCATGATTCAATTTCTGACTATATGCAGAAGCTTTCAGAATCAAAGAAGTTTACGTTGTTGTCTCTAATATCAAAGAAATTAGTATCCCCATCCCCGTGCTTAGGTTGAAAAAATCGTTTAGGTTAGGTGAAGTGGAAATCCACTTCACTGAGAATTGAAATCCATTCAATGTAATTAGATGGCAATGGATACAAGATGAAAGTTCTAAGTTACTGACATTGTAGGCCAGATGTAGGGAAGGAAACATGGATAAGTCACGGGTCATGCTATCAAAATTCTCGAATAACTACGGAAATCGCAATGAAGATTCCAAGGAGCAACGACAAATCAACTTTTGAGACTTTGTTGTGGAAGGGGTACCCTAAACTTTGCTGGAACCAGTTGTGGGGCATCCTGAATCCTGCCTCTGAAACTGATATCGCTTGTTCAAACTCCTTCCCAATATTTTTCTTATAACGTATGGAGTCGGGGATCCCACGGGTTTTGGATAAACCAGCATACATATATCTATATAAGTGATCTGCTGCTGGCATGATAATTCATACGTACCTATTATCTGCCATTCCGCTACTCCTACCTGTTTATTTCCATGTGATAGCAGCAAATTGTTCTTATTGCTGTCTAGAATTTCTCTTCCAGCTCTTGCACAGATGACAACAGGATGTTGTCACGTCCTAGAACTTTCCCTCCTGATTTTCACTTTTGGACTATGCTACACTACGTTGGATATTTTTTTGGTAATTCACCAAGAGTTTAAGGAACACTTGTAACAGTAAAAGTAGATGCAGATATAAACATAAACAAACTTAAGAAAATGTTAAACAAAGACACCAATTATGCTTGTTTGTTGGGGTTGCCGTCAAGCACATGGAGTCCTTTTATCTTTTTGGCCTGATAAGCTTGGTCTTAACATTGAGTTTCCTTCTCTGCTGGTAAAAAGAAACATTCACGAAACAAGTGAATTCTATATTCACTGAATACACAGTTTATTGAATGATCAAAGCTGTTTTTATACAATAAATTTTAACAAAAAGATAGTAACAACATTTCAAAAAAAAAAAAAAGAAATCAAATTTAAATTTTGAAAAGAAAATTTGCTGCAATCGCATATCTTTGACTGGTTCTTAGCAGATTCTCAGACATAACTTTCAACATTTCTCGTAGAAATTCAAATCTTATTCTAGGAAGAGCTTTAGTTAAAAATATTTGCATTTTTTACTTTTAGTATTGCAGTAGACAAGCTGTAGTTCTGTTTCTTTTTGAACCTCCATCCTTTTTGAGTTGAAAGAGTCAGTGACATTCCTATAGTATCCAAATGAGCTATCAGTGCGAATGTATCTGAAAAAACTACGCCAAACATTTGTGCATATACTTTAATGACCAACCTTGCCTTATACTTGTTTACAGAACCGCTAGGGTTGAATTTGATTTTGTAAACCCAGTTAACCCCGATAGGTTTATTGTGTGAACGTCTGTCCACTACCTCCCAAGTGTCATTTTCTCAATCATATTTAACTCCTCATGCATTGCAACCCTCCATTTTTCAGGTTCAATAGCTTCAACAAAAACGGTTGGTTCAAAAACAACCTCATTACACCTCTGGTAAATATCAAAAAGTCTCCTCATGCCTCTAACTCCAAGATCATCAATGTCTTCATCAAAATACTACTGACATGATTCATTCCAATTCAGTGGCGGAGTTAGGATATCAATTTTGGGGAGCAAATTAAAATTAGAAGTGCTATGTAACAGCCGATTTGAATATATAAACAATTGGTTCAAAAGAAACAGTATTAATATTACAACATGATAATTGATTTCAACATATATGTAAAACTTTTAATACACTTGATAAAACAAAAAACTATTGATACATATATATGTAAAAACAAGTTTCAAATATTTAAAATCTATGAAAAGTTTGAAGAAAAACATTCTCTTATATTTCAAATTTGGAGGAAAAATGAGAAGAAATTTTTCTTCTTCTTTTCTTGCTAAGCACCAATATGAAGAAGAAAAATAATAAAAGTCTCTTCATTTTTTCTTTTCTTTTTATATATATTATTATGTTACTTATAAAATATTATTATCTTAAGTAAACTATTAAATAAACATTAATTTATTATTATTTAATAAAAATATCATTCAAAAGTAATCATGAGTAATTTAGTTTCTTCAACATGATTTTCTCATTGTTTTTATCAAGAATAAATTTTTTAATATTATTTTTAATCTTATAAAAATATTGGAAGGACTCACTTATATTTTTAGGAGGGCTATAATATATATGCAAAGGAAAAAATTGCAAAAATCTTAAACTTTGAGGGCTTACTTATATTTTTGGAAAAGCCATAATATAAATTTATAAAAAATTAAATTGAAAAAATTTAAACTTTAATGGTACTATGACCCCCTGAGCCTCAACATGACTCCACCACTGACCTAATTCCACTCCTTTATTTCCAAAAACTTGACATCTTGCTTACCACAATTTTATTAATATATGACAAGTAGATCTATAAGCTTTTGAAGTGCTGCTATATCCAATAAAAACCCCAAGTTTTAACTTTTTATCCAACTTGTCTCTTTTCACCTAGGAACATAAGAGAAACACAGACAGCCAAAAGCCTTTAAATTCATTAACAATGGTTTATAACCAAACTAGGCTTCAAATGATGCTTGCTTCTTCAATACTTTTTGTAACAACCTAATTTTCAGTAGGGTCAGAAATGGTAGTTTTGAAACTCCATTTTCATAAATAGAATCCGTAAGTATTAATATTTAATATTTATGAGGTTAATATAGAAATATGTTAAAGTTTAGTCTAGTAATTTTGTCAAATTGATAGTTAATTAAGGTACAATGATTAAATTGTAAAAGTTTATCGCTATAAGTTTTTGATTGGCCAAAGACTTAGGGACTTAATTGTAATTAATCCAAGGTTTAATTTGAAAAACAATCCATCTTGAATATGTTGAAGTGGACGGTAGGTGAATGTTTGGTGTTTATATTATTAAAATTATATTTAAGTTAATTAAAAGAATAAATTTTATAAAATAAACAAAACAAATAAAAGTGGGGAGAAAGGAAGAAAGTTTCATCTTCTCCATTCACCACCCAAAGTCATAGCCAAAGATTTAGAGAATCAGCCTAGGGGTTCCAACATTTAGTCCATCAATTGGTGAGTTCAATTAAGTTTTTTTTATTTTATAATTTTTATATTTTTAAACTCATGAAAGCTTAATTTAGCTAGTTCGTGTACCAATTTGTGAAATTGTTAAAGTTTTAGAAAGTTTCTATTAATGATTTCTTGAAGAAATTGATGTTAAACTGATATATTTTAAGTTTAGATGTGAAAAAAAACTAGATTGTAAAGTTTAAATTGTTAGTTTTGTTCAAAAGGATCAAAGTGAATAAATTGTCAAATTGATGTTAAAATTATATGATATAATAGGGAGTCCTTAAGGGATGTAATTGAGATCGATTTTGAAATCAAAGCTCAAAATTGAAAGTTATGGTAATTTCGATTTTAGAGACTAAATTGAATAAAATGCAAAACTTTAAAAAAAATTCAAAAAATGAAATTGAATTGGTATGTTACACTCCTTACCCAATCCGATCGTCAGATCCAAGCTTCATAGTCCTATAGACAAAGCCGAAACAGAACGCTTCTAATTCACATCAATTATTTCAATTAATTACTTCATAACTACACAATTAACATTTCCATATAACATAGCACTAATTATAAACATGATCAAGTCATCATTACAAAAACTGTTCAACTGCGTGTGCATTCCCAAATCAAACTTAATATTTACAAGCAACATAATAAACCATAGTTACATGCCATATATAATCGAAAACAAACGATTGAAAATGTACTGAATTTGAGGTTAGATAGTGTGAGCTTCTCGAAGATTCAAGTGACACGTTCTGAAAATCAAAATCTACAAGAAAATAAATCAGGTAAGCATTATGAAATGCTTAGTAAGTTCATATGTAAATAACACTTAACTTACCTCAAATGACAATCATGAATGTAAAACTAATCAAACTAATTCCAAATCATTCATAGGTATGCATATAAAAATTGACAATTGATCTTTCGCGAGGATATGTTTGAGCACATACACGATACATCTCATTTACGCTTCACCTTTCATATTTCTGTATTACCCGATGAAACTCAGTAAACAACTTGATTACACAGGTATTAATTTCATCAGAGGCTCAACTGAGCTGAGCATATAATTGTGTTAGGCTACCGGTCCGGGCTAAAAATTTATATCGACATATCAAATAGCTTGGCTAGAGCTATAAATGCATGTAAGGTTACTAGTTTAGGCTAAACCTTTAAAATGATAACAGATTACCAGTCCAGACTAAATTTGTATCACATGTATCTTCGAGTCCACAATAAATACTAAAGCTCGATATAATTGGAAATCAACCTGTAACCATTTGTAAGATATGTTTACGAAGTTTCATCAAGGTAGTTTCCTTCGTACAATTTCATAGTTATCTGTTTACAAATTAAATCTAAGTCTCACCCATTTTGTACTAAATTGTAATTAAATCAAGGTTCATTAAATTATAGATATTCACATTATAACATACATAAGGTTCAAAACAAAAATATACCATATGACCATACCTGATAAAATCGACAGACTAGTTGCTCTTAAAGACTAATTAGTGATTTTCCCTTTTTTCCAATTATCCTCAACTAGAGTCAAATCTCAATCTATATAGTACTTAATTTTAAACTGTCAATTCCAAATATCATATGACATCATTTTTATGTGTATATGACTATGAATGCTCACTTTATAGAAATTCCCTTAAATTTTGCATTTTATTCATTTCAGTCCTTAAAACTAAAAATGCTATAACTTTCAATTTTGAGCTTCGATTTTGAAGCTAATATCTATTTCATAATTCTACATCCCTCTAGTACTTATAATTATAGAAATTTCATGTAAAATTCGAATTATTACACTTTATCTCTAGGTTCAAAACTAACAATTTTCACTTTAGAAATTAGTCCATTTTCATAACTAAGCTAAAAATTCTAACCAAATAACATCAAAAACTTCAAGATCCATCAATGGTAACATTTAAACACTTTAACATTTTTATGATCTAATCCCTGGTTAGCTAAATCAAGCTCTCGGAATTCCAAAAACATAAAAATCACAATAAACAAACTAAAAACGACTTACCAATCAAAGACTCAAATCTTGAAACCCTTGAAAACTTTTCTCCTATTCTAGAAATGGCAAAATCAGTGCATCTAGAAGATGATGAAGGTGTCTTCTCTTTCTTCTCATGTTTTGTTTTCTTATTTATTTTATTAACTTAATTTATAATGTTATTTTAATGAAATAATAACGAATGGTTCAAGTGGAAAAGAAGATACTGTTCATCCTAAGAATCCCGGGTTCGAGTACCTGTGTGTGTCTTGTCAAAGGGTTAAGAAAGTAGGAACAGATACTATCATGTAATCACACCAGTATATTAAAAAAAAAAATTTGACCGTCCACTAATAGCTAAAGTGGGCTATTTACCATTTAAACCTAATAAATTTTCGACACCGCTAAAAAACGAACTGTTAAATCACATTGAATGACTTTAAACCTCAAAATGAATAGATACTCAAAAAAAATCAAGTAATAAAATAAATTTTCAAATTTTGGTCATGGACCTCATTCTAAGTGAAGACCTGCTAACAACCAACAACATGTGGAGTCCTTATGTAGTGCAAAAGTTTTTAAGAAATCGAACTTCTTTGTACACGATGATCATGTTTATGAAATGAAAACCATTAAACATGAAGAGAATGATCTTCTCACTTAAGAAGATGTTATGCGAGATGTTATTTCTAGGCTTTGGAAGACAATGTGGGGAGAGAAGAAAGAAAAAATAATAATTAAATTAAAATTTTCCACATGCACCATTAGATCTTTGAATCGGGCCAACTCATATGGGCTAAATGATCTCAATGTTAATGATAGACCTCCATGAGACTCATTGTGTGTGATAGTCACGAGCTCTGAACTTTGGCCCGTGACACTAGCCATGTTTTTTTAACAGAGTTACAATTCAAGGGTCAAAACACGTAAAGAAATAAAACATTAGGGATTATTTATGAGAAAATATTAAAAACCAATCGTATTTGGATAAATGGAAAAGTAAAGTGAAATATTATAATAAATTATTTTCACTATTTTTTCAGTTTTAATTAAACAAGATACATATGTATACTCTCTTTTACTTAACCTTTCTCATTTCAACTAGCACATAAAAAGACTTTTACCGTTTTTATTTAAAAATTTTGATCATTAAAATTAACAATGTCAAAAGTAAAATAATATTTTTAGCCCTCAACATTTACAGTTTTTTTGTCAATTTAGTCATTACCTTTTAAAAGTACATAAAAATTTAAAATTTTAATTTTTTATATTTTAAATAAAAAATAAATTTTAAAAATTTAAAAAAATTCTAAAAATAAAAATTATGAAAAATAAAAACTCTTTAAAATTCAAAAATTAAAAATATAAACAATTTAAAAATTATAAATAAATTACAAGATTCAATATTATCTAAATTGGACTAGACAGGCTAGTCAAACCGAGAACAATTGGGATATTGGTTCGGTGAGAGGTAAAAAATCAGTTGACCCGTAAACCAATACAAATTGATTAAACGGAGCTAAAAAATTGTTTAAACCGATTTTAAACTGATTTAATTAATTGGTTCCTCAAACGATCGGTTCAACCAATTCAAAGCAAATAAATTATTAAAAAAACAAAAAACAAAATATTAAAAATTATAATCGATTCAATTGATTTTTTAACCCAGTTCAACCAGTTCATACCGATTCACAAGTCAACTAATTTTAAAATTTTTAAACTTTTTTAGCCCTCAACATTTGCAATTTTTTTATCATTGTCCATAAGCTTTAACAATAAGTAATTTTTTAAAAAAAATAAAGTTTAAATTGTTTTTCTTATTTTAAACAAAAAATTTCAAAAATTATATTTTTTAAAAATAAAAAATATTTAAAAATATAAATTTTTTTATCTAAACCAGACCGAAATCAATTAGACCAAGAACCAACTTGAGTATCAGTTTGATGCGAGGTGAAAAACTAGTTGACCCGTAAACCGATAAAGACTAGTTAAACCAAACTAAAAAACCAATTGAATTCGCAGTTGAATTAGTTTTTATAATTTTTTATATTTATATTTTTTATTTTTAATAATTTATTTGATTTGAACCAGTCAAATTAGTCATTCTGGGAACTAATTGGTTAGACTAGTTCGAATTTAACTGTTGGTTCAACAAATTTTTTAGCTCAATTCAACCAGTTCGTACTAGTTTGCGAGTTAACCTATTTTTTACCTCTCGTCGAACTAATACCCCAGTCGATTTCCAATTTGACCAGCTCGTCCAATCCAATTTAGATAATATTGAATTTTAGATTTTTTTTATATTTTTAAAATCATTTTATTGGTTTGTTTTTTGAATTTTAAAGAGTTTTTTTCTTAATTTTTTTAAAATTTTTATGTTTTTATTTAAAATATAGAATAAAAATTAATTTTTATGTACTTTTAAAAGGTAAGGACCAATTGACAAAAAAATATAAATGAGAGTTAAGAAAGTTATTTTACCTTTGATATTGTTAACTTTAACAACAAAATTAGATGGAGTGGCCAATATTTTTAAATAAAAAAGTACAAGATTCAATGACTCGAAATTAAAGTATAAAGACTAAATTTTAAATTTCAAAAGAGTACAGGGACCTCTGATTTATTTAAACGATAAAAAAATATTTTGAGTTGCTAAGATGTGATTAAGGAAGTGTCTACTTCCTTCATCACTACGACATGCAGCAATTTGCCATATTTAGGAGATTGATAATTTATTGAACCGTATCTTTGGGTTAAGTTAATATTGTTGAGTATATCAAGTCCATCAATAAAGATCGTATCACTTGGAGGAATTTATTTAGAAAATCGAATCAAGTATATCAAATCATTTTGATCGAAGAAATTGGATCGGATTGAAATATTCAAGATTTAGCTGCCAACAATCCATGTTTACCTTGACTGTTATTATTAAACTATATTCATCTTATTTAGCTAATGTTTAATAGAAATGATTATAAATTTCATTATGTTAGTAAGTCTCGAAAACTCCATATAATTAATAGACTTGCATAGATTAATGTAGATAGATGGATAGCACTTTATCTATTTAAGTAAGAAACATTATTTGTGAGAATGTATTTGATTGTATTGTAGTTTTATAAGCTAAGCTCAGAGAGAGAATTTAGGCTTAGTTTAGTATTGTTTCTTAAAAGTGTTTTGGGACCAAAAAGCACTTTTGAGCAAAAATTTAAAAAATATTCTTATGCTTTTGTAAAGCATTTTTATGTCCCAAAAGTAGGGATGAGTATTCGATTGAGTCGAGTCGAATTGAGTAAAAAATTTCAAGTTAGTCGAGTTAACAAATCATATTTTAGCAACCGACTCAATTTGAAATTTTTTGAATAAAGTCGAATCGAATCAAAAAATTTCGAGTCGAGTCGAGTTAATGAATCCTATTATTTATACTCAATGTTGTATTTATATGGACCGATTATTTAACTAATAGACGAAGTCAAACTTTTAGATTAATTTTGAGTAAAGGAAAAAGGAAAAGTGGGACAATTCAGGAAGGAAAATAAGACTAATGGGTAAATATTTATCAAAACTACGTAGTTTTTTTTTTATTTGAATTTTTGAATAACTTGAATTAGGGGTGAGTATTCGGTCAAATTGAGTGAAATTGTTCGAGTTGAATTTAAAAAAATTAATAATGTTAAATTAAAATCTTGTTACAATATAATTATTTTTATGTTAGAGCATATTTGAAAACTTTTTTAAAGCAAATTAAAAAAATATATTTTAGTAAGATAAACATAAATCATTAATCACTTATTTAGATTACAAAATTATTATTTCATAAAATTTTTAAATTTTTATATATATTTACAAATTTTAGAATTTTTATAAACATTTTGAATTTTAAAAATTATTTTCAATTTTTGAAATTTATTTTGACTATTTTGTAATTTTTGTTAAGAGAAAGATCAATTTGCTCATTTTCAAAATTGATAGGGACTAAAAGGGTGTTTATATTAATCTATTATTTGAATTATTCGAATTGTAAAACTTCAACTAGACTCGAACTAGAAATTTGAAATTTCTTATTCGAATTATTCGAGTTAATTCGATTAACTCTAAACCCTACCCAAAAGCACTTTTGAAAAGCATCTTGTTTAGCTTAAAAAGTACTTTTAAAAAACACTTTTGAATAACTCGATTCAATTAACTCGAAATTCAATTTTTTTTTATTTTTTCAAATCGAATCGAGTTTTGCTCACCTCTACTTAAAAGCACTTTTAAAAAGCTCAAAAGTATCTTGTTTAACAATGTTTTTATCTTAAAAGTGTTTTTTGTCCCGAAAGTATTAATTAGAAGTAATGCTAAAATGACATTGATGAGAGTTCCACTCTTCAAAAATACAAGAATGAGGAGATTGTCATTGGAGTATGATAGGTTTATAATCATTGATTGCAAGTGTTCGAAGATATTAAATAAATAAGTTTCACAAATTAAAGAAACTGAATTAAATAAACAAACTTTGATTTTCCTTTTCACAATACTTACAAAAGTGTAAACTTTCCAAATTGCTCATTAGCTTATTACTTAACAAAATAATTTCATTACAAGAAAAATGTAGTTATAAGTAAATTGGTTTGAATATAATATATTAACCAAAAGGGGGAGGGGGTAGATCCCTCACCTAATACCTTCTAAACACATGTGGTCAAAGGAAAAAGGAAATCCACCAACAAAGCAGCCCCACAGCTCCAAATGAATTGGATGCATCCATCACTGTATTTGCATTGAAACCTTACAAAATACATGTTACATCAATGATGAAACCCTCCTTACCCATTACATTTCTTCAAGTGAGAATCCATCCACCAACAGCCCTCTTTTTTACCATCAATCTCATCTCCACACCTTGGGTTGATTAGAGGAGAGATGAGTAGGCACAATCACCTATGGTTGAATCAGAAAAGATTAGACGGCCCACAATCTCTGTCCCTCTATGATCACGTGACTCACACACTCATGATTCGGCGTTTTTCATGATCATACTAATCAACCATCTCCCACCGTTTGATCACAACCCAACCTCCATTTTCATCCCTTGATCACCTTCTTATCCTTAATACTTTCATTCTTCCTTTGCCTCCCTAGTCTGTCTCTTGTTATAGTACACAAACCCCTTTTTTCCCCCTTTTCTCCATCTGAAAATCACCGCAGAAGCAAAAGGACCAGGTAACCTTGTGGTTTATTTAATTGCCCATCTCTTTTTCTTCTTCTTTTATCATTTACATTTATTGCGTTAATCCTTTTTTAAAGTATGAACTTGGGATCTTATTTGTTTTGGAAAAGATGATGTTTCGATTCTGAAGAAAGGCAACGATCTATTTTCTTCCTTTTAACATGTGGATCAATATTGCATTTTTGTGTTCGGGTTTTAGGAAAGGATGGGTTTTCGTTTTGTGGGTGTTTCTTATATTTGATTCTTTATTGATTATTCTGAAGTTTATTGGTTATGATGGGCTGTTCTCTTTTTCTTTTAATGTTCTTCGTGAATTTAGGCTTTTGAAGCAACATTTGTGAAAATGGAAAATGGGGTAGTAATGGTAGACAATAAGATTGCGGAAGAAAGAGTTGCCAATGAGGAAGTAGAGGTGAGGGTTGCTGGGGAATCCGGTGAAACAGAAGAACCGGTAGATGAGGTTTTTGGGGAGGCAATTGCAACACAGGAGATTTTGCAAGAACAGGCAGAAAAGCCTGGAATGGATGACAGCAGTTTAGTTGACGATGCAATTGGAAATGTTGAGACATTTGGCGATACTGGTTCGGAGGTAGTTAAGGAGAATTTGAATTTAGAACCTAAAGAAGAGACCTTTCAGGAGGCTGTTGAGGTTCCAACTGAGGTTGGAGCTCAGGAGAACGCGGTTCCACGTGAGGTTGGAACTCTGGAGGTTGTGGCAGAGTCGGTGGACCAGCAGAAAGGGGAGAGTGTTAGTGGTGGTGTGGTGTTGGATAAGATTGACGAGGGAGGGACTGAAATGGGCGAAAGGACTGATGAATTGAATAGTGGGAAGGAAGTACCTGAAGTCAGTGGTACCAGAGAAACAGAAGTTCCGAGGGATGAGGAAAAAAGAAATCTCAAGTTTGATACAGTCATGGAGATGCCTGTAAAAGGAGATACTTATCAGGGAAAAGAGAGTGCGGAAGTAAAAAGTGCCACAGCTGATCTTGTTTCAGTAGATGTTGGTGACAGAGATGAAAAAGCAAATAAGGCTTTTGCTGCTGTGGAGGATACCATGAATGGAGAAGTAAAAGATTTATCTGATGCTAGGGACATGAAGAATAATGGTGAGATTGATGAACTGAGAGATATGCTGTCTGAGCCAAGTAAATCTGTTGAAGAGACAGTTGCTTCTGCAGTCAGGAACTTTTCCTCTTCAGAAAAGTTTACAGATGAGAGGAATGAGAAGATTGAGGTTGGTAAAGCTGATTTGAGAACAGAGTTTCATGGTAGTTTTCAATCTCGGCTCCCTGATGAAATGGTGGGTAATAAATGTCAAGATGATGATTTTGTGATTGAACAATCTGATGATAAAGCAGAGAAAAATCAACAAAATAAGCAAAGCACTCAAGTGACCCTAGAGCAGGAAGTGCAACATGCTCCAGGATCTTCAGTGTCTGCAAAAGCCGAAGAGATTGGGAAGAAAGCAGACATAACTCAGGAGCCTAAGCCAAACACCTCTGTGACTAAAGAATGTTTTATTGTTCCTGCTCCGGCATCATCATCATCTGTTAAATCTACAAACCCTGCTACCCCTTCTCATCCTGCTGGCCTTGGGCGTGCTGCTCCGCTATTGGAACCTGCCCCCAGGGTGGTTCAGCAGCCTCGTGTGAATGGAAGTGTCTCTCAAGCACAGGCAATGGCACAGTCACAGCAAATTGAAGATCCTAGTAATGTGGAGGCTGAGGAGAATGATGAGACTCGTGAAAAGCTTCAGTTGATTAGGGTTAAGTTTTTGCGGCTTGCAAATAGGCTCGGGCAGACTCCCCATAATGTTGTTGTGGCACAGGTTTTGTACAGACTAGGATTAGCTGAGCAGCTCCGGGGGAGAAGTGGGGGCCGGGTTGGTGCCTTCAGCTTTGATCGTGCAAGTGCTATGGCTGAACAGCTTGAGGCAGCTGGAAATGAACCCCTTGATTTCTCCTGTACAATTATGGTCCTTGGGAAGACAGGAGTTGGTAAAAGTGCTACTATTAATTCAATATTTGATGAAATCAAGTTTGGCACTGATGCTTTCAAGACTGGTACCAATAAGGTTCAGGATGTTGTGGGTACTGTGCATGGTATTAAGGTTCGTGTAATTGACACACCAGGCCTTCTTTCTTCCTGGTCTGACCAATGCCAGAATGAGAAGATCCTTCACTCTGTTAAGCGTTTCATCAAGAAAACACCTCCAGATATTGTGTTGTACCTCGATAGGTTGGACATGCAAACGAGGGATTTTGGTGATATGCCCCTTTTGCGTACCATAACCGATATCTTTGGTCCATCTATATGGTTTAATGCAATTGTGGTTTTGACTCATGCAGCTTCTGCTCCACCAGATGGTCCAAATGGTACTGCTTCTAGTTATGACATGTTTGTCACTCAACGTTCTCATGTTGTACAGCAGGCTATTCGTCAGGCAGCTGGGGATATGCGACTCATGAATCCTGTTTCGTTAGTGGAGAATCACTCTGCATGTAGAACAAATAGGGCAGGCCAGAGAGTATTGCCAAATGGTCAGGTCTGGAAGCCTCATTTGTTGTTGCTTTCCTTTGCATCTAAAATTCTGGCAGAGGCAAACACACTTTTGAAGTTGCAAGATACTCCTCCAGGGAAGCCTTTTGCAACTCGAACAAGAGCACCTCCTTTACCGTTCCTTCTTTCATCTCTTCTTCAATCGAGACCGCAAGTTAAGCTTCCTGAAGAGCAGTATGGCGATGAGGATGGATTAGATGATGATTTGGATGAATCCTCGGACTCTGAGGATGAACCAGAATATGATGAGCTGCCACTTTTCAAGCGGTTGAGTAAAGCACAAATAGTAAAGCTTAGTAAAGCTCAGAAGAAAGCATATTTTGACGAGTTGGAATATAGGGAAAAGCTTTTTATGAAGAAACAACTGAAGGAAGAGAAAAAGAGGCGAAAGATGATGAAGAAAATGGCTGCTACAGCAAAGGATCTGCCTAGTGAGTACAGTGAAAATGCAGAAGAAGAAAGTAGTGGTGCTTCTTCTGTTCCAGTTCCCATGCCAGATTTGGCGTTGCCTGCTTCTTTTGATTCTGATAATCCAACTCATCGCTATCGTTCTCTTGATTCCTCCAACCCTTGGCTTGTTAGGCCTGTTCTAGATACACATGGTTGGGATCATGATGTTGGTTACGAAGGTATTAATGTTGAAAGACTGTTTGTTGCAAAAGAGAAATTTCCTATTTCGTTTTCTGGCCAGGTTACAAAGGACAAAAGGGATGCCAATGTCCAAATGGAACTAGCCAGTTCTTTAAAGCACGGGGAAGGTAAAGCAACCTCAGTGGGTTTTGATATGCAGACTGTTGGAAAGGACTTAGCCTATACACTGCGCAGCGAGACCAGGTTTAGTAATCTGAAGAAGAATAAGGCAACGGCTGGCATCTCAGTTACACTCTTAGGTGATGCACTATCAGCTGGAGTGAAATTTGAAGACAAACTGATTGCTAATAAGCAGTTCCAGGTAGTCATGACTGGGGGTGCTATGACAGGACGCGGCGATCTTGCTTATGGGGGCAGCTTGGAAGCACAGTTGAGGGATAAAGATTACCCTCTAGGTCGCTTCTTATCTACACTTGGTCTATCTATCATGGATTGGCATGGAGATCTTGCCATTGGATGCAATATACAATCACAGGTACCTGTTGGACGGTCTACGAACCTAATAGCTCGTGCCAATCTGAATAACAAAGGCGCAGGACAAGTCAGTTTACGAATAAATAGCTCTGAGCAGCTTCAGCTTGCTTTGACTTCTCTCTTTCCATTACTGAAAAAATTATTTGACTATTTCCATCAAGTGCAGTATGGACAATGATGAAAATTAGGTTGCAACGGAAATGACAAATTTTTAAAAATGGCCATATCTCTGTGGTCTTTCAAGAGGTGAGTGAAACATTGAAAGTAAGGTGCTGAAATTTCTATAATATTTTTCTACCATTTCTTTTATCTTTGCTGGATATGGTGATTGTAGTTTCTTTGGTTAGATATTTTGCATAATAAGGTTATTTTTGTTCCCATGAAACCATCCTCAATCAAGAATTGCTCTTTTCTCACTTGCCTACATTATTAAAATACTATAGAATATATATAGCCACAATATTCTACAAGTAGGTGATGATGAGTGACATTTCAATCTTCATCAGGGCCGGGATTAGAAATGTAGTGGCACATAATAAAAGATCACTTGCACGGGGTTAATTTGCAGGTGACATTGCCTGCCTGTGAATTAGCTTTTATGGAGCGTAAAGCAGTGATGAGGACGCCCCTAGTGGAACTCATGAGCTGCAATTGAATTGTAAGGGAGTTGAAGGCTGTTGTAGGAGTTGAGAAGGGCAGTCGTGGGTTCCCTCAGGAGAGTTTTATAGGGGTCTCCTCTCCCTTGAAGGGTCATATCAGTCCCATTTCTATTGGCGGCCAGTGGCCCATGAATAAGAGCAACCTTTGACTTAGGGTTCAGTACTCTCCAGTATTATTTGTACTCTGGCATTGCCCAGTATTCGGAAGATATGGTCACAGCAGTGTCGTTGATAACTTATGCTGTACATCCAACACAATACCAAACACGATATACAAACATTCAGCTCCATGTTCATCATTGTATGTTTTAGGCCCTAGTTATATCTAAATGTTGTTTACCCAATGGTTCCTTTATTGGCTGAGATCAAGCGCTACAGTTTCATACGATAGGAGGGGGTTTTCTTTGAAGTATACTGTATACACGATGGTATGGAAATGAACCATGGCTGATGACCACCCTTAAATATTAAAGATTCCGAAGGTATGTGAACAAGCCGATGCTTCTTAAGGGCAATGGTGGAGCCATGGATATTGTGTTTTTACTACTAGTATTTTAACTCTTTTTTAAGATAATTAAAAGCCTACTTTATTATTATTATTATTATTATTATTATTATTATTATTATTATTATTATTACAGTTGAAAAGTGATTTTAAAAGAAGTGTTTTTTGAAAAGCGTAGTAAAAAAGTGCTGTAAAAAATGTAATTGAGGTTACAAAGTATTGAGTGCTTTTGAAAAGTGTAATAGTGTTTACTATTATTGTTAAAAAATACTTTTGGGAAGATAAAATGTCAATTCTAAACATGATATTGTAAAGTAGAATATTTAATGGGAGATAAAAAGATAATTTCATTGAAAAGTATTTTTTTCAAAAGTCAAAGTTAAAAATTTTGATTTTTTTGGTTTGGGTTAAAATCTCAATTCAAAATAAATGTTTGGTTTGAAAATCGGCTTGTTTTTTTTTTGTTTGAAATCAAGGTTTGGGTTGAAAAGTGTTTTTTAACCTCGATTGTAAGTAAAGCTTATTGTTTTCTATTGTTGCCAAAAAAATGCGATTGAAAGTTAAAACATTCATTATATACATGATACTGATATGATATTTAAATAATTTAATATATGAAATATAAATTTTAAATATTTTTAAGTAATTAATATAATTTATTTGTAACATTAATAATATGTAAAATATTTTTTAAAATCAAATATAATAAGTAAGATTTTAAAATTTAATATAATAATATTTAAATAATTTAATATAATGATACATAAAATACAACTTAATCTAATTTTTATATGCCTTAAAGGTATTTTGATCATGATAGAAGATACCATTCTAGTATTGCTCGTACTTATTTGATAGCTCCGTTCCGGTAGTAAACCGAAACAATAAATTTTAGGTTTCATTCCAATGCAAATTTCGGTCGATATCAATTGTATCGGTGTGTACCTATTAATCTCGTCCATATCACTTGGAATATGCTATATTAGTCAATACCAAAAAATTAATTTCAAAATATATTTTAAATTTAATTTTTTATTATTTATTATTTATTTGTAGAAAAATAATTTTAAAATATATTTTGAATTTAAATATTTATTATTTATTTTGAATCTATTGAATTATGAATTGTTTTATGTATAATATGGAATGATCTTATTGTTTAATTTATGAAATAAAATTTTCACTTGTTTATCTTTAATTTGTTTAGTGATAGATTGCATTTGTGAAGCTTATCAAATAATATTTTATATAATTGATGAGTATTTCTTTTGTCATCTTAAAATTTACATAAGATTAAAACTCATGCCACCAATGTTTTTAAAATATTTTCTTTTACCATTTCAATCAAAACTTTATTTTTATGAGAGTTTTATATTTGAGATTTTTTTAATCTCATTATTTGATATTTGTAAATATTTTTTATATACATACATCAAATGTTTTTAAAAATAATGATAACTCCAAAACGATACACCGAAACAAATTAGTATTGATACGTACCAATATAATAGAAAAAACAATACTTCCACCGGTATAGTACTGACTACCATGATTTTGATATTTTTCACTTTCAAATGCAAAAGCCAAAAGCACCTGAATCTAACCATTGCGTTTGGATGGAAAAACATTTTTTGACTACACTTTTGACTCCAAAAACCAAGTTTTTTTCATTGCTTTTGTGATGGAAAGTACTTTTAGCTTGAAAGTACTTTTCTACTGTAACAAAAAACACACCCTAAGACGATGTTTCAGGAAGTTATACTTCCAAGAATAATAACAAAGTTAACTCGAAATAAGCATTAGTCTTATTTCACTTAATATCTCTTCTAAATGAAAAATATGTTTAAAATAGTTTTTTTTTTCAAAATAATTGTTGTTTGATTTGTTATTTAGTTTAAATATATTTTTGAGCTTGAAGGGAGATCTAAATTTATTTTATAATGTCTTGGAACTTATGGAAATTATATGGAGGTGTTTGGGCATGTTTTTAAGTTTTTTCGGACTAAATTTCAGTTTCAGAAGTTTAGATTTTGATACTCTTATTATAAGTATCAAAATAGAGCAAGTCAATAATTAAAAAGTTTCAGTAATTAAGTTAGGTATCAATACATAACCTTAGGTATTGAAAATTGGGGGTTATGTACCGACACCTAAGTCCCTAAGCTATACTACCATATTTTTTGAGTTTTAAGCTCGTGCGAATCTCATTTTTGACTTTGGGTACTTTTAATTTTCTACAAAATGATTCTAAATGGTTTTAAGATACTTCTAAAATCCTGAAATGGTTTCAAAATAAATTTTATGATTTTATAAGACTTAATACATACTTTAATCCTTGAAGTATATCGTTTTTTTCACTTTAATCTTTAAAAATTTTTTTGGCCCACTTCAATTCCTATCATTATTAAATGTTCCCAATTTAATCTTTTAGGTACTAAAAACTAACTATTGACATATTCAGTCAATCATACGCTACCACATGTCATATGATGATATCATTATGATGTTATCATTCAAAAAACTTTAAAAAATAAAAATTTAAAAGTTATAAAAATACAAAAAGTTATTTAGAATTAAAAATTATTAAAAAAATAGAAAAATATAAATTTACAACATTTAAAAAAATTACTATATTTTTAAAAAACATTTAATATTTTTTAAATCACATTACTAGTGCTTGAATAGGATTATTGTCTCTTAGAAGGATAACACCTATAATAGTTATTTTATAATTCCCCGTTAAAGGTGTTCATGGGTCGAGGTGGGTTCAATCAAAATTTTAGGCCTGTTTGCTAGGCTCGAGCCTGGTCCGAAAAATAGACCTAAAATTTTACCTAAGTTCGGTCCGGATAAAAATGCTAAAACTCAAGTCCAATTCTATCCTTCTATTTTAATTTTTTATATTATTTTTAAATATATATAATGCATTAAAAATACTAAAAACATTAAAATAATTATTTCCCAACAAATTGAATAACATTAAAATAGGTGCAACTTAACAAGCAAATCCTTCTAAAATAGTAAAAAATATTAACAAATGCTCTAAAATAATAACAAAATTAACAATAAAATAAATTTTATACAATATCCAAACAATAACAATAAAATTATTACTAGTAAAATTGTAACAAAATAAAAAAAGATAACAAGAAAATAATATATTTTTTATCTTTTTATGAATTCGGATACACCGAGTTAGGACCAAAAATATCTTACCTAAGACCTGACAGACCTTATTTTTTTTCAAGTCTATTTTTTGATATATATTTTTACCCAAACTCTAATACTTCTCAAGCAGATTTTTCAGACCGGGCCGCGTGATCTGGCCATGAACAGGTCTATTCCCAGCTAGCTATCCCTCTGGTTTGCGAAGCCTATGGACTCAATGGCTTTGGGATTCTATTCCATGTCCCACGGTTCTGTCCCGCGGAAACTGGGTTTAACGTCTGCCAACTCGGTTTTGTCTCCTTCTTTAGCATCTACCTAAGCTAACCCACTTTCTCCTTTTCATCTGTTTTTCTTTTACATCGAATTTGAAGCCCAAATTTTTATTTTTAAGGTATGGATTTCAATTAATTTGTTGGGAGCTTTGCTTGCTCGACTTGATTATGTTACTGATGGCACTTCATTGATTATAATAGCAGAGACTTGTTTTATGATAATTTGGAGCGAAAGAAAATGCCGTCCAAGAAGAGGAGAAGAAAGGAAGAGAGACCCAAGATCCACCCCAAAAACAAATACTCCGATAACCCGCCTGATTTCGCTCTTTTAGCCTCTTTATACCCTACCTTTAAACCCTTTGTCTTCTACACTCGCGAAGGCCGACCCAAAATCGACTGGACTGACTTCGATGCCACCCGCGAACTCACCCGCGTCCTTCTCCTTCACGACCACAACCTCCATTGGTGAACCCTCTAAGCTTGCTTCTTCTTTACATATTGCTGTTATTGTTTATTAACTGGAAATGGATTTTAACAGGTGGATTCCTGATGGGCAGCTCTGCCCTACAGTGCCCAACCGCTCCAACTACATCCATTGGATTGAAGATCTTCTCTCTTCTCACATCATTCCCAGAGATAACACCAATGGAGATAATGTGAGGGGATTTGACATAGGAACTGGAGCCAACTGTATTTACCCTCTTCTTGGCGCATCGCTATTGGGCTGGAGCTTTGTTGCATCAGGTATTTTTTAAAAAATGTTTTTCGCCTTAGTTTGCTTAATTATTCTGTTCATAATCCATCAATGTCTCATGTGAAATTCTGGGTTTTAAACATTGCTCTACTTGATTGCAGATATGACTGATGTAGCTCTAGAATGGGCAGAGAGAAATGTTAAGAACAATCCAGATATTTCAGAATTAATTGAGATTAGAAAAGTTGAATGTTCTCAAAACACCCTTTCTCCTGAGGGGTTAAATAGTGGTGAGTCTAGCCATTCTGAGGAAAGAGAAGGTTTGCCGTCTTCTTCCCTTGATATGCCAGCAAGTGAAGATAAGAGCTATAATGGACCTGCTATACTTGTTGATGTGGTAAGGGATGGTGAGACCTTTGACTTCTGCATGTGTAATCCCCCGTTTTTTGAAAGCTTTGAGGAAGCAGGATTGAATCCAAAGACTTCTTGCGGTGGAACTTATGAGGAGATGGTCTGCCCTGGTGGTGAGAAGGCCTTTATTACACGTATAATTGAAGATAGTGTTGTGCTGAAGCAATCTTTCCGGTATTATTCTCAGGGATATCTCCACCTTGTTTAGCTTAAGTTGTTACATTCACTTAATGCTAACCTTTAAGTTTGTGCTTAGGTGGTATACTTCAATGGTTGGAAGGAAAGTGAATCTCAAATTCCTAGTGTCAAAGCTACGAGAGGCTGGAGTTACTGTAGTAAAAACAACTGAGTTTGTCCAAGGGAAAACATGTCGATGGGGACTTGCTTGGTCCTTTGTGCCTCCTGCAAAGAAGATAGTTACACCTCATGTGACTGAAAAGAACATTCTCTCTTTCATGCTTGAGGTTTGGCTATTTTCTTTAGTTTGTCTTAATAGTGTTCAAGTTTCTTTTCTCCACAAGCTTATTTGGAGGTATTATCTGACATTGACATCGGATGGATATCTACATTGCTTTTTGCCCTGTTTCTAAGTTAGACCTTGATGCAGCTTAAAATTTAATAATACAACTCAAAGGCATATCTGAACCATTGTGAGATTCATTATTCAGAATTTTAAAATACATAAAAGAAATAGCTGTACGAACTTTCATATTAAACAATTTTTCACATTAGTCGACACATTCACAAAGTAACTTCAATTCTTATTATTATGCATCTCCAGTTGCTTGTATGGAGATATATTTAAATCTATAGGCTTTTTTTTTTCTTTTATCTATATGTTTTTATGAGATTTTGCATTTTCTTTTTCTTAGTTTTATGACATTGCTCTTTTGAACTTCTCTTCTTCCTAGGGTATTCAACGCCAGTTTGGTGCAATACATGTACTCCAGTCGGTTGAATCCTATTTCCTAGCTGGTGGAGCATCTTGTAAATTGAATGCCTCTTCTTTTGTGGTTGATGTAAGCAATATTTCCGTCCACTTATTATAGTGTCTTTTGACGTTGTATGAAAATTTGCTCTATGCTTACTTGCAGACAATCTCATTTTAATAGATTACTGCATCAGCTGATCACTGCAATGCTCTGCTGAACAATGACGTAAAACATATTGATGAAGTTGCTAGTTGCAGCAATGTGCAAGAGGCACCCTCAAACCTGTGTTTTCGTATTTCGGTATGGTTACCTCGATTCTCTTGAATACAATTTGTCCTGTGGTCAAGACTCTATACATGATTGCAATATTTGTTTTCAGGTCTTTCAGCAAATCCCAGGCACACTACTTGTTAAAGGATCATTACAGCATAGAGATAGCGCACTCTCAGGTTTTCACTTACTGTTTTCCTGATCTTTATGGAACTCAATGTTCTTACCTTTGATGGAGTTTTTGAAGCTTACCTGACCACCACAATAATCCTTGATCTATCAAATCTGAATTGGACATGTGGCCATTAACTTGCAGAATGCTTCCTGTAATTGATTGCCCAAACACCGTGAAAAGGAAGTCATTAAAACCTATCATTTTTACCAGAATAGTAGACCTGTCTGGCCAAGGCCAAGTCCAAATACTTATCCCTGGTTCAGATCAAGTAGCAAGAAATAGAATGTGAAATTCTATCTCGTTTTTCTTTTCTCAATTATACGTGAAGTCTAGAAACCCACCTTAGTACCCAAATATTGGCCATGTATATAATATTTTACTTCTAATCTCTGTGAGTTGCTCCATGATAAGAAAAGTTCCTGTTATGTGTGTGTGTGGGGGGGGGGGGGGTTATATACATATATATTTCATAGTCTTCATCAATCTTCATTGATGCTATTTGATTCCCAGCCATTCTGTTATTTCTGTTTAGACTACTCAAACTTGGACTATAATTTTTCTCTTATTCACAGGATTGTTCTCCTCAATAATCCAACAGTTGGAGGCTTCACTGAGACAAAAGTTTTGCAAAGAGAAGACTGGCACCAATTATATCTAGGCTCCTAATCACATTATTCAGCGATGCAACATTTAGATTCCATAAATTTGAAGCTCATATTTAGGACACAACTGCTCCTACTGGGGGCTCGCTACTGCCCTCTGAAAGGCAATGTATGTACTTACTACTGAGCCATAAACACAGTACATGCTTGGAACCTTTAAATCATAAACTTATAAGCATCTTGAGCCGAAAATGTGCCTTTTTCTTTCTCTTTCTTTTCCTGAAAAGTTAAGGCCTGTTGGCCCTTACAGCTTATTAGGGCTTTCAGAATTGCAGAAAAACCTATAGCTGAAAGTATCAAAACTAGCCAATCCAACAAGAATATAAATATGCAAAATGTTATACACATTATATACTGCATTACAAGCAAATAACTGGATAGCCGATTGCATGCTTGTAGAAACTAGGTACTGCAAAAGAAATGTCTACCGAAGATGAGAAAAAGTTGACAGACTCATCAACACACGCCATTGACCCGGGCATGTGTAAGGCCAACACAAGCATCAACAAAATCCTCACCAATAAAATCTGTAGAGAATACTTGCAACCTATTGGCGCAACCTTCAGCAAAGCACCGATTGATGAACAGCCTAGCATATCCATGAATTCGGCCTGTTACTGGTCTAACGCATACCACAGGATTATCTGGCTGTGCTGTCACTGTGTTCTCCACTCTGTAGAAGAAATTCCTTGATGAAACTGGTGCTTGGTCACTCAAATACTTCAAATTACTATCAAACTTTGTGGATGGCAAATCTGTGTCAATCCAATCGTCCTTGAGATATTCAGCACTCCAGAATGGAGACCCTGGTTTAGGCTGAGGTGAGTTTCTTGGTTTCCAGACACAGATAATCCTCTTTGGCAACAATTCTGCAATTGTTTTGCCAAAGACGAAATCATCCTGGTGGATGAGGTACATGCCGAGTTTTTCCTCCAAGTAATCGTCAAATTCAGGAGGATCTTGGTGCCCGTATTCAGTGCGGATCTCAAGAATTATGACCTCGGACGTTGTCTCGCTCAAGAACTTCTTGACATCATTTATGACAACATCGATGCTATACGTCAACAAGATACCATGGCAGATACGATTGTTTTCATTAACTCTAATATCCAAAACTCTGGTGCCTAGAACAAGCTGTTGGTAAACAGACAAAGTCTGGCATTGCGCAAAAGGCCGAGAGATGCAGGGAATTCCTATCCTGTCGGTAGCAGAATTATGAGTTCCAGGCCATACAATGTTGTTTATGTGAAGGTCCTTAGGACCAAGGCTAGCCATCCAATTCTTCCTGTCAGTAGGACGGTAGTCACAACCAGGGAATGTTTCCCCGCAATTTTCATTAAGGTCAAAAAGCATTTGCGTTTCCATGGAGACTGCCTTACGCCTTTGGATCTGTTTAGAAACCTGAGAACCCATTTAGAAGAAGAAAAAGAAGATTGCAGATTCCTTTCAAATCCTTCCTCCTCCTCTTCTTCTTCTTGTTGTTGGTATTTCCCTGCTTTTCCTTGTCTTTCAAGTTATAAATTAAAAGGTTTTGTTTATGGGATTGAATATATAGCATCATGATGTCGGATAGATTGTGTTATATTGTAGGGTCGGCCTTCTAAGAGAGACAGCTTTCTCAAAATTGTATTTTCCTCTCAATTATTATCTGCTATCTATGTTTTTTTTATTCAAACAGAAGGTGAAAAAACTATTTTTAGTCATGTGAGCGGCTTTGAATTTCATTGCTTTATTGGTTGAGAGTTTAAGATTTATTTTCTCTGGGATTCTTCCACCTGTATGGCTGTCCGACATTCTGTCGAACGACGTGGTTTGTTGGTCTTTAACATTTCCAGTTCCTCCCCATTTCTTTCTAAAATCTACCTCTTTCTTCACTTGTCTCTTTTTCATAAGGTGCCTGACTTTCTCAACCAATTCCCATTTCCCAATTGCACCATATATACTTGAAAGCAATGCACACAGGCTGCTTTTCTCCCCAGTTCTATATTTCCATGGAAACTAGAAACACCGAGAAGGGCATTCCATACCTGGCTATCATGCTCCAGATGGTTCATTGTAGATGCTCCATATTGAGAAGTCTGTGGAGCTAAGCTTAAGAAGGTTAGCAGGATTCTTGGGTTTGCTCCACTATTGCGACGTTTTAAAGAGCATGGCTTGAATAATCAGATACGGATATTCTTAAGAATTCTACTTCTTATCTTTCTCTGGAGTACAAGTATTTTTCTCTCTCCCTCTCTTCGTTGATCAAACTGTGCACTTGTACTTAAGTTTGCAAATAGGACTCTCCTTGCTAAAATGAGTTATGAGTGTAACTTCCACTAAACTACTATTATATACACTCTTTTCATAACTAGTCTTCCATTACTCTCATTATCTGATAATTCATAAACACGTTCTTGTAAATTAACTAACATCTCTCCCACGTTCTATAAAAACGTCATAATCAATTAGCTATCAAGCTTCAGACGGTTCATCAACTGATTGAAACAACCAGCTCCACGTAGGAGATCAATCAAACATGTATAATGTTGTTGGTAGTAAAGTAGGCCATAATCAGAAGAAATGCATTGAAAATACCTACTTGAACAAGGCCGGAGTGTCTGGCTACATGCATTGACCATAACAGCAAAAGTGATCCTGTCCTATCTGGCTTCACTCCCATTTTTACCATGTTATCAAACATTTCACTGCCTGTACACTATGGCCATACTGTGCCAATGCAGAAAACTGTGTTCCACAATACAGGAACCTGCGCTTATTACGAGTAAGACCAAAATTCCTTTTCCCAACTTTAAGACAGTCGCATTTCGAATACATATCAATGAGAGAATTGAGTGCACTTTAACTCCTTAAAAATAATAAAAATTTGATTTAATATTTTAAAATTTATAAAATTATAAATATTAAAATGATAAAATTATGTTTTTATTAATGTAAAAATATACATTTTAATTTTGACCATTCAAAAAATTTTCTAGCTTCGTCCTAATGCTGCTGTTGATGTTGGATTCAGGAGGCAAATTTGGACTAGTTGATGCTGAATCTGAGACTTGTTGAATCAAATCCAAACCCAACTTATTAGGTTTACATGTCAGCATTGATTACACACATTAAAAAAAAACTTTATTAGGACTTAGGATTTTATTTTTTGTTTGTAAAGGTTGGTGGCATTTACGGAAGTCTGATTTTACGGATTGGGATAAGTGGAAAAGTAAAGTAAAATAAGGAAAATTTTGGACATTTCTCCACAAATATTTCATTATTTTTATTTAAATGAGATAAGTAAAATAAAGAATTTTTTTTATTTTTAATTTTGTTTCTTTTAAAACATACCATTTTTGTTTATTCCAATTAAGAGGAAAAGGATATTCGAATATTCGAATTAAGAGGAAAAGGCAGAAAAAACAATATATTTTTATCCATAAACTACTTTATTAAAATTTCATAAAAAATGTTATAATTGGAAAGAATTATTACAACAAATCATTCTCATTTTAATTTTTTTTCTAAAAAAAATTAATTTGATCCAATATAGACTCTTTCTTTTACTTACCATTTCCGTTTTTTTTTTGACACATTATAAAATATTCAATTTAATTTTGGAATATGTGATTTAAATATGCTGGAATAATAAATAAATAAATAAATAAAACTAAAATTAAATATTGGCAAATTTATATCTTAAAAAAAATGTTTGCAATTTGGGTTACTCAAAGGCGCAATCAATCAGGAAAGATTGGACGGCCCACAATCTCTCCCTGTCTGTCACTCTCGAATAAGGTATGATCACGTGACTCTATCCATTTGATAGGCTAACTTTCCTTTTATTTATTTTTTTCTCTTGTTCGAGCTTTATTTTTCTTATCACCGTCATTCGGCGTTTTTAATGATCAAACTAATCAACCATCTCTCACCGTTTGATCACAACTCAACCTCCATTTTCATCCCTTGATCACCTTCTTATCCGTAATACATCATTTCTTGTGCAGTTGTAGATATGGAAATAGAGGAAAATAGAAAAAAGGCATATATATAAACCAACCACAGATCCTTTGACTCTCTAATCTGTCTCTCATTATAGTATAGAAAACCCTTTTCCTTTTCTCTATCTGAAAATCACTGCACCAAAAAGACCAGGTAACCTTTTTTTTTTAATTAAAATTACTATCTCTCTTTTATTGTTATTTATATTTATGAACTTGGGATCTGATTTGTTTTGGAAAGATGATGTTTCGGTTCTAAAGAACTGGACCGATCTATTTTCTTCCTTTAACATTTGGATTAATATTGCTTTTTTATGTTGGGGTTTTAGGAAAGGATGGGTTTTCCTTTTCTGGGTGCTTCTTATAATTGATTCTTTATTGATTATTCAGATGGTTAGTGGTTATAATGGGCTCTCTCTCTCTTTTCTAATTTCCTTCGTGAGTTTAGGTTTTTGAAGCAACATTTGTGAAAATGGAAAATGGGGTAGTAATGGTAGATGATAAGATTGCGGAAGAAAGAGTTGCGAATGAGGAAGTGAACGTGAGGGTTGCTGGGGATTCCGGTGAAACAGAAGAACCAGTAGATGAGGTTTTTGAGGAGGCAAGTGCAACATTGGAGAATATGCAAGAACAGGCAGAAAAATCTGGAGTGGATGGCGGCAGTTCAGTTGAGGATGCAATTGGAGATGTTGAGACATTTGGCGATACTGGTTCAGAGGTAGTTAAGGAGAACTTGAATTTAGAACCTGAAGCAGAGACCTTTCAAGAGGCTATTGAGGTTCTGATTGAGGTTGGAGCTCAGGAGAACGCCATTCCAAGTGAGGTTGAAACTCAGGAGGCTGTGGCAGAGTCGGTGGACCAGCAGAAAGGTGAGAGTGTTGGTGGTGGTGTGGTGTCAGATAAGATTGACGAGGGAGGGACTGAAATGGGCAAAAAGAATGATGAATTGAAAGGTGAGAAGGAAGTACCTGAAATCAGTGGTACTGGAGAAGTAGAAGTTCCGAGGGATGAGGAAAAAAGAAATCTCAAGTCTGATTCAGGAATGGAGATGCCTGTTAAAGGAGATACTGATCAAGGAAAAGAGAGTACGGAAGTAAAATGGGCCACAGCTGATGTTGGTTCTGTAGACGGAGATGACGATGAAAAGGTTTTTGCTGCTGTGGAGGTGGAGGATAACATGAATGGACAACTAAAAGATTTATCGAATGCTACTAGGGACATGAAGCGTAATGGTGAGATTGATGAACTGAAAGATAGGCTGTCTGAACCAAGGAAATCTGTTGAAGAGACAGTTGCTTCTGCAGATAGAAACTTATCCTCTTCAGGGAAGTTTGCAGATGAGAGGAATGAGAAGATTGAGGCTGGTGAAGCTGATAAGATTGATGAGGGAGGTACCAAAATGGGTGAAAAGACTGATGAATTGAATGGTGGGAAGGAAGTACCTGAAATCAATGGTACTGGAGAAACAGAAGTTCCAAGGGACGAGGAAAAAAGAAGTCTCAAGTCTGATACAGTAATTGAGATGCCTGTAAAAGGAGATACTGATCAGGGACAAGAGACTACAGAAGTAAAAGGGGCTGCAGCTGGTCTTGGTTCAGTAGATGGTGGAGATGAAGTACCTGACATCAATGGTACTGGAGAAACAGAAGTTCCAAGGGACAAGGAAAAAAGAAGTCTCAAGTCTGATACAGTAATTGAGATGCCTGTAAAAGGAGATACTGATCAGGGACAAGAGAGTACAGAAATAAAAGAGGCCGCAGCTGTTCTCGATTCAGTAGATGGTGGAGATGAAGTACCTGAAACCAATGGTCCTGGAGAAACAGAAGTTCCAAGGGACGAGGAAAAAAGAAGTCTCAAGTCTGATACAGTAATTGAGATGCCTGTAAAAGGAGATACTTATCAGGGACAAGAGAGTACAGAAGTAAAAGGGGCCGCAGCTGGTCTTGATTCAGAAGATGGTGGAGATGAAGATGAAAAAGCAAATAAGGCTTTTGCTGCTATGGAGGCGGAGGATAACATGAATGGTAAAGTAGAAGATTTATCAGATGCTAGGGACATGAAGCATAATGGTGACATTGATGAACTGAAAGATACGCAATCTGAGCCGAGTAAATCTGTTGAAGGAACAGTTGCTTCTGCAGTTGGAAACTTGTCCTCTTCAGAAAAGTTTACAGATGAGAGGAATGAGAAGATTGAGTCGGGTAAGGCTGAATTGAGGAAAGAGGTTCATCATGGTTTTCAATCTCAGCTCCCTGATGAAATGGTGGGTAATAAATGTCAAGATATTGATTTTGTGATTGAACATTCTAATGATAAAGCAGAGAAAAATCAACAAGATAAGCAAAGCACCCAAGTGACAATAAAGCAGGAAGTGCAACATGCTCCAGGATCTTCAGTGTCTGCAAAAGCCGAAGAATTTGAGAAAAAAGTGGACATGGCTCAGGAGCCTAAGCCAAACAACTCTGTGACTAGAGAATGTGAAATTCTACCTGCTCCAGCATTGTCATCATCTGTTAAATCTACAAACCCTGCTATCCCTTCTCATCCTGCTGGCCTTGGGCGTGCTGCTCCATTATTGGAACCTGCCTCCAGGGTGGTGCAGCAGCCTCGTGCAAATGGAAGTGTCTCTCAGGCACAGGCACAGGCACAGGCGCAACAAATTGAAGATACTGGCAATGTGGATGCTGAGGAGAATGATGAGACTCGTGAAAAGCTTCAATTGATTAGAGTTAAGTTTTTGAGGCTTGCAAATAGGCTTGGGCAGACTCCCCATAATGTTGTTGTGGCACAGGTTTTGTACAGACTAGGATTAGCTGAGCAGCTCCGGGGAAGAAATGGGGGCCGGGTCGGTGCCTTCAGCTTTGACCGTGCAAGTGCTATGGCTGAACAGCTTGAGGCAGCTGGAAATGAACCCCTTGATTTCTCCTGTACGATTATGGTCCTTGGGAAGACAGGAGTTGGTAAAAGTGCTACTATTAATTCAATATTTGATGAAGTCAAGTTTGGCACTGATGCTTTCCAGACTGGTACGAAAAAGGTTCAGGATGTTGTGGGTACTGTGCATGGTATTAAGGTTCGTGTAATTGACACACCAGGCCTTCTTTCTTCCTGGTCTGACCAATGCCAGAATGAGAAGATCCTTCACTCCGTTAAGCGTTTCATTAAGAAAACACCTCCAGATATTGTGTTGTACCTTGATAGGTTGGACATGCAAACGAGGGATTTTGGTGATATGCCCCTCTTGCGTACCATAACTGAGGTCTTTGGTCCATCTATATGGTTTAATGCAATTGTGGTTTTGACTCATGCAGCTTCTGCTCCACCAGATGGTCCAAATGGTACTGCTTCTAGTTATGACATGTTTGTCACTCAACGTTCTCATGTTGTACAGCAGGCTATTCGTCAGGCAGCTGGGGATATGCGACTCATGAATCCTGTTTCGTTAGTGGAGAATCACTCTGCATGTAGAACAAATAGGGCAGGCCAGAGAGTATTGCCAAATGGTCAGGTCTGGAAGCCTCATTTGTTGTTGCTTTCCTTAGCATCTAAAATTCTGGCCGAGGCAAACACACTTTTGAAGTTGCAAGATACTCCCCCGGGAAAGCCTTTTGCTACTCGAGCAAGAACACCTCCTTTACCTTACCTTCTTTCATCTCTTCTTCAATCGAGGCCGCAAGTTAAGCTTCCTGAAGAGCAGTATGGTGATGAGGACGGATTAGATGATGATTTGGATGAATCCTCTGACTCTGAGGATGAACCAGAATATGATGAGCTGCCACCTTTCAAGCGGTTGAGTAAAGCACAAATAGCAAAGCTTAGTAAAGCTCAGAAAAAGGCATATTTTGATGAGTTGGAATATAGGGAAAAGCTTTTTATGAAGAAGCAACTGAAGGAAGAGAAAAAGCAGCGAAAGATGATGAAGAAAATGGCATATGCAGCCAAGGATCTGCCAAGTGAGAGTGGTGAAAATGCAGAAGAAGAAAGTAGTGGTGCTTCTTCTGTTCCAGTTCCCATGCCAGATTTGGCATTGCCTGCTTCTTTTGATTCTGATAATCCGACTCATCGCTATCGTTCTCTTGATTCCTCCAACCCATGGCTTGTTAGGCCAGTTCTAGATACTCATGGTTGGGATCATGATGTTGGTTATGAAGGTATTAATGCCGAAAGACTGTTCGTTGCAAAAAAGAAATTTCCTATTTCATTTTCTGGTCAGATTACAAAGGACAAAAGGGATGCTAATGTCCAAATGGAACTGTCCAGTTCTTTAAAGCACGGGGAAGGTAAAGCAACTTCAGTAGGTTTTGATATGCAGACTGTTGGAAAGGACTTAGCATATACACTGCGCAGCGAGACCAGGTTTAGTAATCTGAAGAAGAATAAGGCAACGGCTGGCATTTCAGTTACACTCTTAGGTGATGCACTATCAGCTGGAGTGAAATTTGAAGACAAACTGATTGCTAATAAGCAGTTCCAGGTAGTCATGGCTGGGGGTGCCATGACAGGACGTGGCGATCTTGCTTATGGGGGCAGTTTGGAAGCACAGTTGAGGGATAAAGATTACCCTCTAGGTCGCTCCTTATCTACACTTGGCCTATCTATCATGGATTGGCATGGAGATCTTGCCGTAGGATGCAATATACAGTCACAGGTGCCTGTTGGACGGTCTACAAATCTAATAGCTCGTGCCAATCTGAATAACAAAGGCGCAGGTCAAATCAGTTTACGAATAAATAGCTCTGAACAGCTTCAGCTTGCTTTGATTGCTGTCCTTCCTTTACTGAAAAAACTATTTGAAAATTGCCATCAAGTGCAGTATGGACAATGATGAGAATTAGGTTGCTACGGATAAGACAAATTTTTAAAAATGGCCATCTCTCTGTGGCTTTTCAAGAGGTGAGTGAAACTCTGAACGTAAGGTGCTGAAATTTCTATAATATTTTTCTACCATTTCTTTTATCTTTGCTGGATATGGTGATTGTAGTTTGGTTGTTTAGATATTTTGCATAATAAGGTTATTTTTGTTCCCATGAAATCATCCTATCCTCAATCAAGAGTTGCTTCTTTTCTCACTTACCTACATTATTAATAGGATAAATAGCCAAAATATTCTACAAATAGGTGTATTTACATGTATATAATTGATGATGAGGTGGCTTTTCAATATTCATCATGGCCGGAATTAGAAATGTAGTGGCACATTATAAAAGATCACTTGCAAGGGGGTTAACTTGCAGGTGACATCGCCTGAGCCAGTATGAAGCATAAGGCAGTGACGAGGATGCCCTTAGTGCTGCAACCTGTGAGGGCCCTATTCTTATGGGGGATAACAACTGCAATTGCATTGTAAGGAGTCTCCTCTCCCTTGAAGGCCTTCCCAAAGGGTCATAGCAGTGCCATTTCTCTTGGCGGCCTGTGCATAGATAAGAGCAGCCTTTGGCTCAGGGTCAGTACTCACCAGTAGCATTGGTGTCTTCCTTTTCAACCCTCATCTGCCAAGACTAATGAGGTTAGGAAATTTGTTTATTCTAGATTATAGCAGTAAAGGTGACATATTTAAGACCCTGAGATTACAGAGCGGATAGATTTAACTGTTGTAGGGATCTTCTAGTGCACTTATGATCTACAATGTTAGAATTTCAAAGTTAAAGACAATGGCCCCAGTAAAGGAAAATCTGGTGTCTGAACTATAATAATAAATGTAGGCTTTTCATTCCAGTACAAGAGTCCATTAATCCCAAATTTTAAAAGACTTGGTTGGTCTGTATAGACGTAAGATTTTGAAGTATTGGCATTTGGCAGGTCCAGGGAATTAGTTGGCCATAAAAGCAAAGAGGGGCATTGATAAAGGAGGCGTGAGCAAAATTCAAACTTGTGAAAAAGCCAGACACCCAGTTTTCTTGCCCACTTGAATTCAATTCCTTTTTTTTTCAGCTGCGTAACACATGTCCTGATGCGGTACCTTTCATTTTTAATAATTGCTGGTCTGCCCGTATGAGGGGGAACTGATTGCTGTGTTTAAATTTTAGACCAGAAAGAGCCGGTTATGATTTGATTAAGAACAATGCATCATATAAATGTGGTAAACATGTCTGGGGAAAGCTGCTGCAATGGCGAGCAACATCCAATTCATATCAATTTTTTTTCTTTTTACTAAAATTAAAAAATCCAATTGGCTTCCTGTAGGCCCTGCAATGGCCAGCCAATTTGCCTTCAATCATGCTCCCCACTTGCACACTACCCCCTTTCTTCCAGCATACAAATTCTAGATGCAGTTGAAAACAAAGCATGTGCAGTGCAAGTTGCCAATACATCTCCACAACTTAAAAGATGAGGGTATCAAGTTGTGCTTTGTTACTCTAGTGGGAAGAAAGTAGTAATGACGGAATACCTTAACTTTTCAAAATATAAGATTCCATTCCAATAGGACTTGGAAAGACTTCTAAATGGTGTAAGTCATATGGCATCGTCTAATGTAAACTTGAAATATAGTCCAGAGTAAGCACATCATCTCATTGTTTTATCGTAACTTTAAGGTCAATGCAACTTCAATCTTAATCCATGAAGCTTTTCCAAGAAAAGGGAGAATCTCCTGTCAAGAATTGAAAAAAAAAAACAAAACCCAAAAGTATGATCCGATACCATACATTAGGATTAAAGATATCAGATGGCAAAGACCAGAGTAGCTAAAGAGAAACAACTAATACACAAACCTTAAAAATAGGATTTATTTGGTCACCAATTAAAACAATGATGAAATGAACTCACGCTCACAAGATCAACGAAAACTAAAAAATAAAATTAATTAAAACTACACGAAGCAACGTTCCTGCTGCAAACAAGACATGTTTGACCAAAGCCAATGCCACTAATTAGAAGCCTACCAAAATTGTTTAAATACTGCATTGACAATAATAACAGTCACAACAAAAGACAAACAAGTCTCAACAAATTAGACATCCAAAAATTTCAAAAGAAGTTCTTCTCTTCCCTTCCTTCAGACCAAAGCTTCATATTTGTTTTCCCTATCTTCAATTGTCCGCAACATGGCCATTCTCTGTCTCAGAGCTGGATTCAGAAGAAAACTAGGTCAAGAGCAAACACTTGTCATGTCGTTCTGACACAATAATAATTAACAGACAATACACTCCCCGAAAGAAAACAAGAATTCAAAAGTGGAATCTGACAGGCCAGGGGTTTTCCTGGAAAAGATAAAACGTGTGTGCGATTTCAGGGGTTTGAAACCAATCATCACTTAATTACCATGATTTGATCATATAGAACTATAGCAACTAACAATATGTTATTGACATTTTCTTATACAAGAGGCTTACTTGAAAGTACTCGCAGCAGTACCCATGCTTTACACTTACCAGTTACAATAAATGTTGATACATTACTCAAATAGGAATAAAAACACGAGAGATGAAAAAGATGCATTGCTATTTGTCGATTTAGGTAGATAAATTCAATTTCCTTTCCCAGAATCCCTAGCTTAAAAGATATAAAGATCAGTACTGCCACATACATAGGAAAACAACGTCTATAGCAATTGTGGCAAGCATAAAAATGTAGTCGTGCTACTTAATTACACACACAAACACACCAACGCAGTTAATATATATATATATATATTCTCAAATCAACAAGCAATGAAAAATGAGATAAGTGAACGAACCTTTGGGGTTGATCAGCAGCAGCAGCAGCAGGAGCCTCATCAGACTCATTCTTCCTCCAGCTCCTTTCAACCGGGGCACGCCCATTTCCACCAAAGCTTGCCTTTCGTCCTCTCTCTTTCTCTGCAACCGCAACTGTCTCTTTAATCTTAACAGCTTCCAGCTTCTCATCAATCTCCTTCCAATCTTTCCCCTTTTCCTTCAACACTTCCTCTCTCGGCCTCGCCTCGCCAAAAGGATTTGCTCCTTTGGGCTTGGGCGCAGTCAATTCTTTTTTAGCCTCCTCGGTCACAGGAACCGTGCGTGGCTGAAGCACAAGCCTTGGTCTCACTCCACCACTACCAGCAGTACTGCCAGTCTCCTCCTTTTTCTTTCCCCAATTATCCAAATCCCTTGGGGAATCCCTTGATTGAAGTGAATCGAAACTGCTTCTTCTGTCAAATCCCCCACCAAATCTCCGTGGCGGCGCAGCAGCATTCACGCTTTTACTACTCTTATTAGATGCCCAGTTATCTACTTCATCGGCTTTCGATTGCGAATCAAAAAACCCTCCCCCTCCTCTCTCTCTCCTCTCAAATCCACCCCCAAATCCGTTCCCAGCCGGAGTCGATTTCTTACCCGACGCCCAATTATCTATCTCATCGGCGCGTGAGGGAGTCATTTCTTTATTGGAATCTCTATTTGAAACCCTAGAAGATCCCCATCTACTATTACTTGAGGAATCGTCGCCGTTGGAATTGTATCTGTTCGAACCGTAGGATTTAAAACCGCCGCCAAGACGGTTGCGATCGAGTTCCTCGGGAGAGTGTTGGCGAGGGCCGGTAGGGAGTACGAGGACGGCCTCGTGAGTTAGGCCAGTTGGCTCACTCGGCTTAGCAGAGCCGTAGGCAGCAAATTGGGCGAGAGATATGGGTTGGCCCTTCTTTTTCTTGGTTTTGGTGGAGGCGACGGCGGATAAAGAAGGGAAATCCGCGAGCTTTTCAGCGGAAGAATCGACGCGGCTCTGTTGCTGGAGTTCAGCTTCATGTTCTTCTGCATCAAGAGCCCAGGCGCCGGCTTTGCCCCAAGGAGACGATACAGTTGCCGCCATGATTGATCGTCGTTTGGTTTTGGTTAGCGTAGAATAGTGTAGTAGGATGGGATGGATTGCAGCGAACGCGAGTGGGGAAACTGGGAAGGGGTTTTATCTGATGAGAATTGAGATGATCAGATTCAGATCCGACGGTAGATGAATAAAAACATGGGACGATTGGGATTTTATATTACGGGAAAATTGTTCCTTATTCCACTGGGAAAACTATATTTTATTTTTCATTTAATCCATTGGAATCCAATTCTACTGCCAAAGTTTGAAACCAAACAAATACTGGGACCTACTATCTTTTATTTTATTTTTTATAAATATAATAATAATTTGTGGATAGAAACTATCTATATTTCTTTTAGTTGTTTTTCTAAAAAAAAAAAAAAAAAAGGCTGAGTACAAACTTCCCAAGCGTAGAGTTAGAAACAATATTTTTAAAATCAGATCGATTGTTAAATTAATTGGACTAGTGATTCAATTAATTTATTTAATTAAATTAAATAAATTATTAAAATTTATAAAACATTTAGAATTATATTAAAAAATTATAAAATTTAATTTAACTATCGATTTAATCAATCATTTAATCCAATTTAATTAGTTCATACTAATTTACGAGTTAATTAACTTTTTACTTTAATACAATTTAACGTAACAATGGTTATCAATTCAATCAATTTAACTAACCAGACAGTTGAATTCTAAAAACACCAAAGCAAAAAAAACGTCCTGGAAAAAAAAAGTTATTCCCATATTATTATATTAAAAAGTTAAATTATACCATGACTCTATGTACTGCTCATAAATTAAAAGTTTAGTTTATGTACTTTTATTTTTTAAAATGTAGTATTTAAAAATTTTAAAATTTATATCTAATTGTTAACATAAAAAAATATTCACTAAATAATCGTGTAATTAAAAAAATAATTTTATAATAAACTTAAATTTTAAAAAATAATTTTAAAAATATTAATAATAAAATCAAAATCTTGAAATAAAAAAATAAAACAATTAAATTCCAAAATAATAAAACTTAAAACATATTTTAACCTATTAAAAAATAGAAGCTAATAATATAAAGATACGTGGAATCTTATGTGTGGTTATTTTTTATTCCACTACAAGTTGGATATTCATGCTTTGGTAAAATAAGAAACCAAGGAATTTGACTCAAAATGCCATACACTTCCAATACCTACAAACCAAAATAGCCACTTCAAAGAAAATTTCGAGCTCATATTGGTCATGAGTGAAGAACGGGAATTAAAATTTATGAGAGTTAATTTCTTGTTGTTTCTCAGTAGCTCAACAGTAGAAAGACCGACTATTAATTGATTGGTTGTAGGTTCGAATCTTAAGGAGATTTGATTCATTTCAAATTAAAGAATTCAGAATGTCATAATGAAAGGATTCGTTTTGACCGTTAAGAGCATGTAACCCTTTCTCTGTGTCTTTGTTTCTATTGCATTCTATCTCATCGTATCACATTTTGTTCTGCGATATTTGAGAATCACAGTCAATACTTTTATGTAAACATTCGATATACATTAAAAAGTATTGATTAAAATCCTGCAAAGTTGTATTATCATGTTTGTTTCACTAAATATTTTCTTGAGAATGTAATGATAACTTACAAGTTTACCTTTATTAAATTAAAATAATATTGATGTATTTAATATTTTACCATAAATTGTATTAATAATAAATCTTTGGACTAAATATTTAATAATATTTTAATTGATAAATTTATATTTATTATTTTAATTTATAATTTTAATTGAAATCAAATTTATTTCAATTTTATCTTGCATATATTTTCTAAATATAACAATGCATATATAAAATCTTTTTATATATAAAACTTGCTTTGAAATGAATACTATAATAAAATTGAAATTTCAATCAATATATTGAAAGGAAAAGAAATGAATATAATATGTAAACAATAAACCATGTAGATGAATAAATATCTATATCGAAAAAAAAATAGAAAAAAAATTTACTTCCGAAGAATCATTCGAAATAACAAGTGAGTTGGTAGTGGAAATAAGGTAATAACCTTTTTTTTTTTTTATTATGTTTAACAGATCAATGCTCTAAACCAAAATAAATTAGGGTTACTTTTGTTTTAATATCTTTTTAGTTTTCCAACTTACATAGGAAAAATAATTTTTCCACCATAGGAATTACATTACCATATTTATGATAAAGTAATTCACAAAAAAAGAAAATTAGATTCCAAAGAAAATAAGATTTGTTGATCTACAAAACATTAAAATCACTTTCTAACTAATTAAATTCCTAAAAGAATCATCACTTTTCGACCCACCACACGCTACCTTAAGGGGAGACATCATGCAAGAGCCTTAGCCCCCTTGATATGGTTAAATTGCCCATTCAATCCCTTAAAATTTGCAGAGTTATAGCTAATCAAATCGTAAAATATAAATATACCATAAAACTACCTCATCATCGATTCAATTGAACTTCCATATCTTCTCAAAGCCATTTTCATTTAAATATGATTGGAGAACAATAACTCTAATGCCCAATACTTTCATTTGAGTTTAACAATCTTAGCAAGTAAATAGTATTCAAATTTACCTTTTTTTCCTACAAAACAATCATCTCACACACACACTCACCCACACATTACACATTACATTATCTTGACTTATTATCAAAGAAGTATTCAAGCAACTATAGTTATAAATAAATTAACCAAAAAAAAACATTTGATATATTTATATAATTACTTTAACATTTCATATTTGTGAGGCTATTACTTCTCTAACACAAAATTTATACTCATTATCATCATCAGTTGGTCTTTGACCAAATACAAATAGTTTAGGCGTAATATAAAATTTGATACTTGAACTTGACACTTTTTTTTAATTTGACATCTAAATTTTTTTGACCTAATTTGATACCTAAACTTGACACTTTTTCCTAATTTGGTACTTAAACTTTTTTTGGGCCCAATTTGACACTTGAACTTGGCATTTTTTCCTAATTTGATACCTAATCTTTTTTTAGATTCAATTTGGTACCTAAATTTATTAAATATTATAAAAATTACGCAAAACAATAATAATGTTGAATTTTTTTTTGTTATGCTACAAAAATATTGTCAATTTTAGAGAAAATTCATGTTAAAAATAGGTATTAGGCTATGCTTAACGAATTAATATTAAAAAAATTAGGTATCAAATTAGGAAAAATAGTTAAGTTAAGGTATCAAATTGGGCCCCAAAAAGTTTAAGTACCAACTTAAAAAAAAGTGTTAAGTTTAGGTACCAAATTAGGAAAAAGTGTCAAGTTCAGGTACCAAATAAGAATTTTAGAGTATTTAGTGAATAAAAATTTAGAAAAAGTTTAAGCCCTGCTTTTATTAAAAAATATAAAAATATATAAAAATTAAAATCAATAAAGTTTATAAATAATATTAATTTTTAATAAAAATTATTAAAATAGAAAAAAATAAAAATTGTAAAAAATTGTAAAATTGTAAAATTTATAAAAATCGTAAAAAAATTATAAAATATATAGAAATATAAAAACTTATAAAATCTTATAAAGTCGTAAGAAAACTATACAGAATATAAAGAAAAATAAAATTCGTAAAAAATATTTATAAAAAATATCGTACCAAAAAAACATTTTATAATTTTTCTATAATTTTTATTGATTTTTATTTTTTATCATTTTTCGCCACATGTCACGCTATGTTGCGACACGTGATGACTTTAATTGAAAAAATGACCAACCATTAAAATTAATTATTAAAGGGATTTTTCGATGCATTTTATAATTTTTTTATGATTTCTATAAAAAAAATTTATTTTTTATTTTTTATGATTTTTATAAAAAAGTTTGATTTTTTAATAAATTTTAAAGTTTTTATATTTTTATTAAAATTTAATAATTTTTATAAAATTTATTTTTTTATAACTTGTTTTTTCTAATTTTTAATAAGAGTAATGGTTTAATTACGTTTTTGAAAATACATTTTGAAAATTCAAGTCTCTAATTGAGTGTAAAAAAAAAAGGAAAGGCTTAATTGCTTTTTTTTAAAGAAGTTTAAAGATTTTTTTTATACATTTTGAAAGTTTAAATGTTTAATTAAGTGAAAAAAATTAATTATTTTTTTAAAAAGCTTGAAATATTTTTACACTCTTAAGCCTAAAATAAAATTTCCCCAATCGAAGACTCTCCGACGCCTCAAATCCAAGTCCCATTTCTAAATTCTAATTTCCCAAAAGCCAAAACTTAAAATTTCCCTAAGACCCCTTAGGCCTCTACTTTCAAGCTATTCCAACCACTGTCTAACACCAGTCAAGCACCTTTGACCATCAACTGTCAACCGTTGGCCATTGACCACCGACCACCGGCCTTCAATTTCTCGTTTGACTGGTTAGTTTTTTTTTTTGCTCATTTGACAGTTTATGTGCATTCTTGTAACCTTGTTTCTATTTTTTTTAGTTTCATTACTTGTAAAAAATAAACCTATTCATGATTTTTAGTTTTTTTTACAGTTTTGTTTGGATTAATATTTAGCTTTATTTTGTTACTTTAAAATGAAAAAATGTAAAATAAATTGATTTTTTATTTGATTTTATATTATTTTTTAAATTTTAATTTTTGCGGATTCAAATTTTTGCAATTTCAAGTAACCGGTGAATTTTGTTATTCAATTCGGATTCAGATTTTGATAGTAAGGGTCTGCTTATTTTCATGTAAAAACTTTTACAGAAAATATTTTCAGCCATTTTCAATGTTTCTTCGGCCGAAAATGATTTTCCATGGTAAAACCTTCTCCAAAACTGACTGCTTTTAGGAAAATGTCTTATCTTTTTTTTTTCGGTACGACATTTTCCAATCATCCTTCTCTTCACATCCTCAGCAAACAAATCAGAAAATTCACCCGTCCCTCCAATCCCTCCGTCACCTAGTCTTCTCTTCCTCCCATTTTACCCCTCCCTTTTGTGACATCCTTAACCCGATATAACTCTTAAACTCACATATTCAAACAACATTCATTACAAATAACATTAATTGTTATCAATGTTTAACAATTCAACATTTCAACATTTCAATAACCAAATATCCGTTCAATAAGACTTATAGAATTAAACAAAACATGCTTGAACTTAAAACCATCATACAAATTTCTATATGAAATTATATTGCTACCGATATATGAACAGGTAAGTATCGGTAAAACATACAATAAATTAAGCAGATAAATCATAGCAATAAACTATCGGAACTGTAAAAGTTCTACCGATACAAAGGGTCTAGATCTATCGATACCAAATTAACTTCTACCGATACCTGAAACCACAGTAAGCAGCACTATCTAGCCTATAAACTACTACCGATACTTCTCTTCTAACTACCGATACCAAAATTAACAGTAAGCAAGGTTGACAAGTCTAGCATATTTCTACCGATACATTTACTATTCTATTGGTACTACTTTCATAGTTCTATCGGTAATCTAAATTCCTTCTACCAAAACTAAATATGTCAGTAACTAAAGTTTCAAATCCCCTACACTTCTACCGATACTAAGTAACAAAGTACCAACACAATACAAACTATTACCAAAAATTCAATCCTAATTTCTCTCAAGTCCAAATGCTATTCACAAAACGCTATAAGCTTCCTATCTAAACACAGATTTAAACACATCAAGCATGCATCAATCATAAACATGTCTTACAACCAATACACAAGTAATATGTTAAGATCATACTACATTTTCCAAAATCATTCATTGTACCAAATTCACATCCACAACTTTTACATATACATACTTCAAAAGATGCTTAAGTTTAAGTATTAACAAAAACTATTTCCCATTAAAGTACTATCCAAAGCATCCTATATACATGTCACTCTTAAACCCAAAACGAGTTACTCAAAAATCTATCGAGGATGAAGGTGATAGTGTGTGCTCTTGACTGGATCCAATCGATGCTAAGATTCCTCGAGACCTACAATCATGAAAATCAAACGTAGTAAGTCATTTAAGACTTAGCAAGTTCGAAATACAAGTGATAATGTAACGAAGGTAAACTAATGACTATAGTTCAAGATTCGATACTCGTTCTTGGATCACTGTCATAAAGCCTGCTAAGCTCATAGCCTGAATACATCGGCACGAAGCCTACTAGGCACATAGCCTGAAACTAGGCACAAAGCCTGAAAATTGTGTAAGCAAACCAATCCACAAAGGATTATACATGTCAACAACAACCATTATATATAAAAATAAATTCTAACATTTATAAAGTGAACTTATAATTATAAGATAATGAAACGAACTTACTTGTATAGTGACCACGGTATTTAGCGTACATTATTCAACCACTTTCCCTTTCCCACGATCATTCACCGGAGTGTCCGTAGTTTGATCTAATTAATAAGCACTTAAGAAATTAATTTAAATCTAACACCTTTAATCATTATGACAAAACAAATAAAAGGATTTCATTACTCCTAAACCATTGTTCTTTACTACTCGTAAGTCCAAAACTCCTTATGCCAAACATTGAATTATAAGTATTTCATAGCCCAAATTTCAATCGAATGAAGAGCATTTAAGTAAATAATTAAATATATATATATATATATATTTCTTTTTGTTCTAGCAATATCATATTCATCTAATTAACAACTAAGTCTTTTTGGCTACTAACCACTCTCCCACATGTTATGAAACTCTCAAATTTCAAAACCTCACTTTCATTTCATTCAAAACCAGCAGCTAAAACCAACGTCAAACATGGCAAATTTCACAACTCTAATTATTTTTGAAAAAATATTATTTACTAAATTGCATGCACCAAGCTCTAAGGGTCAAGAATATACGAAAATTAACAAGAAAGGATCTCATTAAAGCTTACATGCAAAGGCTTTAAAAAAAAACAAACTTGAAGCTCCTCTTCTATGGTGTTTTCGATGGAAACAAAGATGAAAGCAAGGAAAGAGAATAAACAAACTAACTAAAAAAAATAAGTACTAAAAATTCCCTTTATTCCTTTACTAATTTACCACTTTTCCTATTTACTCAAATAAAAATTTGTTTTTAATTTAGTCAAACCATTCCACTAACTTCATACATGCCAATTTACCCTTTAAGTCCCTCACTATTTTGTCTTCCTTGAATAACTACTAAATGTTATTTTAACAACTACCAATTATAGCACCAAAATTTCTACTTTCCCAATTTAGTACATTATACTAATTAACAAATAACTTTAAAGATTCAGCATACCAAATACTTTATACGACTTTAAAAGCATAATTTTAAAATAATAAAAATCAACTTATTTGTAATTTAATTTCTAAATTTTGCTACCGTTATCACTGAAAAATAGGTTATTACACCTTTGTGTCACGAGACGAAATGAAGTTAGGCAAAAACGGGGCGTTTTGGTTGTTTAAATGAAACGGTGTACTGAAGCTTTAGTGAAACGGAGCGTTTGGAGACTTAATTAATTACAGTTTAAATTTCAGTTAGTATTAACCAACTCACTTAATTATTATCTGCTACTGTTTATATATGTAAACCAAAGAGGAGTTATTTTCAATGATTTGAGAATACAAACAAAGAACTTCTTCTCTCTCTCTCCTTCTATTCTCTCTGCAGTTTTTTTGAACTTTCAGTTTTCCGTTGAGCTTCTGTTAACCATCGTACCAAGGGTATCCGAGCTACCGATCGGTGATGGCAAGTGACGGTATGAGCACGAGGTTGCAGAAGGAGGTTGCTGCACTCCAGCAAGAGGTGGGTAAGGTCCAGAGTGAGATCAGTCAACTGGACTCAAAGTGGGACACTAAGATGGAGGCAAGATTTCAGTCATTCCAAGAGGAGTTTGAAGGGAGAATGCTGTCACTCTTCGAAAAATACTTTGGCAGTGCATCGGCTCAAGCCATGGGCAAGGGCATTCTGGGAGGTCCTCCATCGGGACTTACAACCAAGGAAGGTTTGGACATGGCTCCACCATCGGCAGGTTACTCACATGCCAACTCAACAAGGACTAACACGTCTATGGAACGGTCCTACAGACACGAGTGCCCACGTTTTGATGGAACCGACTTTAGGGGCTGGTGGTCAAAACTAGAGCAGTACCTTACAGCTGAAGAAGTACCAGATGAAGACAAGTGAGAACAGTGATGCTACACTTGGAAGGACTTGCGCTGGGTTGACACCACTTCCATGCTCAGAAGGTTGGTGGTCATCTTTTCCTTGACCGGCCTGGCTATGCTCAAACCTGTAAGGATCGTTTCGGGAAAAGTACTTACAAGGATGCTATGACTGACCTGGTCACCTTGAAGCAACAGGGAACTGTGGAGCAATACCATGATGAATTTGTAAGTCTCTTAAACATGATGCAACTGCTTGAACAATATGCCCTTAGCATTTTTATTTGTAATCTGAAACCAGAGATGAGGAAGTATCTTCAGTTGTTCAGATCTCAAACCTTGGTGAAATGGTTTCACTTTGCCCAACAAGTTGAAGGTGTTATAAGTGAGCTTCCTAAGAAAGGTTTTCTCGATGGAACCCCAGTTGTGAGCAGAACCCAAAACTCCATGTCTTCTCGAGCCCATATATCCACCCAATTTAGCCCAACAGTTCACTCATTAGCTAGTGGCCCTGGTAACACCAAATCCAACACTAGAAATGTTAGTCCAACTTTGATGGCAGAAAGAAAGCAAAAGGGACTATGCTTTTGGTGTGATGCAAAGTACCATGTGGGGCATAAGTGTGTCAAAAGCCAGCTTTACAAAATGCTACTGGAGTCTTCTAAGGAGGAGGAAGTAGAAGAATTTCTTGAGTGTTCCTATCAGCTAGACGAATCTACTGTTGAAATGGAACAGAAACAAGAACCAGTCCTATCATTACATGCTATTAAGGGCTCTTAGGATCCTCATACTATGAGATTTGAAGCAAGAATTGGAACAACAAAGGTGATTTTTCTTGCGGATTCAGGAAGTACACATAACTTCCTAGATGCTAAACTAGCATCCAACCTGTCCTTACATGTGAGCCCCCAACAAGCTTTAAGGGTGACAATAGCTGATGGAAGACAATTATTCACCGAAAGGGTTTGCAGAAATGTAGAATGGGAGGTGCAGGGATCTGGTTTTGCCGCTGACTTTATGGTCTTGGCCCTTAAGGGATGTGATGCAGTCCTAGGAACACAGTGGTTACTCTCACTAGGATCTATTAACTGGAACTTCAATTCCATGACAATGCAATTTACATCTAAGGGCACTCCTTGTGTCATTAAAGGCATCACTCCTAGAAATATCAAGCTGATGGACCAGGGTCAAACAGCGAAGCAATTTTCATTAGTAGAGAATGAAGTGAATCCTTGTGCCTTGGTGCTGATCAGTAACCAGCAGATATCATTGTTAGCTGCAACAGTGCAAACAGTCCCAGAAGAACTTCAACTCCTGCTTGATGAGTTCCAGGACATCTTTAGAGAAATATTAGGGCTTCCACTTGCAAGGTTGCAGGATCATAAGATTCCTCTTAAGGATGAAGGAGCAGTAGTCAAATTGAGGCCATACAGGTACCCCATGTTCCAAAAATCTGAGCTGGAAAGGATGGTGAAAGAGATGCTCAATGCTGGAGTGATACGAGACAACTCTAGCCCTTTTGCTTCACCAGTGGTCATGGTTAAGAAGAAGGATGGGTCATGGAGGCTGTGTGTTGACTACAGACACTTGAACCAGCTTACCATTAAGGATAGGTTCCCTATCCCAATCGTAGAAGAATTACTAGATGAGCTTGGTCAAGCTAGGGTCTTCTCCAAATTGGACTTGAAATCGGGCTATCATCAGATTAGGATGAATGAAGCTGAGATTGCTAAAACAGCATTCAAAACTCATGAAGGGCACTATGAGTTTTTAGTGATGGCATTTGGGCTCACTAATGCACCCTCTACCTTCCAAGGGTTAATGAATAGCATCTTCAAACCTCTACTAAGAAAGACAGTACTTGTATTTTTTGATGATATATTGGTGTACTCCCCCACTTGGCTAGATCACTTGAGTCATCTGAGGGAAGTGTTTGCTATTCTAAGGAAGAACCAGCTTTCTGTCAAAAGGAGTAAGTGCACTATTGGGACTAAACAAGTGGAATACTTGGGACATGTTATAGCTCAAGGTACTGTTTCTATGCACAAGAGAAAGGTGGAATGTGTAGCTCAATGGACAATTCCTACCACTATCAAGGAACTTAGAGGGTTTTGGGGGCTATCTAGATACTACAGAAGGTTCATTAGGAACTATGGGCTCATCGCAAGACCTCTCACCAATTTGCTCAAAAAGGATGCTTGGAGTTGGAATGGTGAGGCCACTGAGGCATTCGAGGAGTTGAAGCAAGCACTCTGTTCAGCATCTGTCTTGAGCTTACCTAATTTTACCTTGGAATTCTGTGTGGACACTGATGCTTCTAGATACGGAGTAGGGGCAGTGCTTCAACAGCAAGGGCGACCAATAGCCTATTTCAGCAAAGGTTTAGGCATTAGACACCAAGCACTCTCTATTTACGAGAAGGAAATGCTTGCTGTGATGCTAGCCGTGACGAAGTGGCATTCTTACCTGGTTGGGAGACACTTCAAGATCAGGACAGACCACCAGAGCTTGAGATTCCTTGCTGATCAAAAGGCAGTTACCGCCTTCCAGCAAAAATGGGTGGCAAAGATGCTGGGATATGACTATGAGGTGGTTTACAAGAAGGGATCTAGGAACTTAGCGGCTGATGCATTCTCTAGGAAACCAGAATTGAAGGAAGGCCAGTTTTTTCAGCTCTCAGGGAGCTTAATCAGCTCTGACTTATTGGCAAGGGTGCAAGCTTCATATGTGGTCGATTCCAAGGTTCAGAAACTGTGTGCAGAAGTCCAACAACATGGTCATAATCACCCCAAGTACTCCTGGGATGGCAGATTTCTCAGAAGAAAAGGAAAAATTGTAGTAGGCAATGTTAATAGCCTCAAGATTGAACTGTTTCAGCTGTTCCATGAGAGTACAATAAGTGGCCATTCAGGGGTACATGCTACCAGGAGAAGGCTGACTAGTTTAGTGTACTGGAAGGGACTCACAACCGATGTCAAAAGGTGGGTGAAGGAATGCCTTGTTTGCCAAAGGTGCAAGTTAGAAAACAGTGGCTTCTCCTGGACTACTACATCCTCTTTTAATACCAGAGAGGGCATGGCCTTCCATCTCCATGGATTTCATGGAAGGGCTCCAAAACTCCAAAGGAAAAACTGTCATTTTTGTGGTGGTAGACCGTCTCACCAAGTATGCACATTTTATTGCAATGGCACATCCCTTTACAGCTGTGACAGTGGCTCAAGAATTCATGGACAACATATACAAACTCCATGGAATGCCAGACTCCATTATATCAGACAGAGACAAAGTCTTCATTAGTCACTTTTGGCAAGACCTCTTCAAGAAGCTTGGTACCATGGTGCACTTATTCACAGCCTATCATCCGGAGACTGATGGCCAAACAGATGTGGTGAACAAATGTCTTGAAGGATACCTCAGATGCATGACAGGAGAAAGACCCCAAGACTGGCAGAAATGGCTTCCTTTGGCCGAATGGTGGTACAACACCACCTTTCACTCTTCGATCCGAGTCTCACCTTATGAGGCCCTCTATGGGCAAAACCCTCCAATCCATCTACCATACTTAGCTGGCACCTCCTTAGTTGCCACTGTCGATAGGAACTTGCAGCAAAGAGAAGCTGCCAAGAAGCTACTATGGTTCCATTTGAAGAGTTCACAAGATAGAATGAAGCAGAGGGCAGATAAACATCGAACTGAGAGGGAGTTTAAAATAGGTGATTTCGTCAACTTGAAACTGCAGCCTTACCGACAGCACACAGTAAGGAGAGTATTCAACCAGAAGCTGGCACCAAAGTTCTTTGGACCCTTCAAGGTGATTGGTCGTGTGGGAAAAATAGCTTACAGACTTGATCTTCCTCCGGGCTCTCGCATTCACCCCACCTTCCATGTCTCACAATTAAAGAAGCATGTGGGCACAGCACCTGTTCAAGCTCACTTACCCCTTATTGATGAGCAAGGGACTTGGTCAAAAGAACCTGCTAAAGTTCTGGAAAGAAGAATGGTGAAGAAGGGCAACGTGGCAGTCACTGAGGTTCTTGTAGAATGGGCTCACTCCTTCCCAGAAGATGCCACCTGGGAGCCACTACATCAACTCAAACAGAAATTTCCACACTTTGATCCTTGAGGTCAAGGATTTTTTCGAGCAAAGGCAATTGTCACGAGACGAAATGAAGTTAGGCCAAAACGGGGCGTTTTGGTTATTTAAATGAAACGGTGCAATGAAGCTTTAGTGAAACGGAGTGTTTGGAGACTTAATTAATTACAATTTAAATTTCAGTTAGTATTAACCAACTAACTTTATTATTATCTGCTACTGTTTATATGTGTAAACCAAAGAGGAGTTATTTTCAATGATTTGAGAATACAAGCAAAGAACTTCTTCTCTCTCTCTCCTTCTATTCTCTCTGCAATTTTTCTGAACTTTCAGTTTTCCGTTGAGCTTCTGTTAACCATCGTACCACTTTGCCGCCTCCCGCCCCTGACCCAACCATTCTCTTGCCTTCAAGTTTCCAGCAACCTAGCTAAAGACCCGAAAAACAAGGTAATCTTTGAAACCCTCAAACAAGGTAATTTTCGAAACCTTCAAACATTTTTGTTTTTCGTTTCTCTTTCTGTTTACAGCTTAGTCCCAACATCGCTGATTTGGAGACCCAACTCGTCAATTCATTAGCATCGCCGACAAGGGCACAATTGTCGTAGGCAGCGGTGCAGTCTCAATTTGCAATTTCTGGTTTCCGAGATTACTCCTGTTCAATCCTCTTTCTCAAGCCACACAAAGTCACTTCAATTTTCCTTTTAAACTTCTTTTTAATGATTTGAAGTTTTAGTTGAGTATTAGATATCAGTGTTCGTAGTTTTATATTTCTATACTTAGTACAATTTAGCTGGATCAGAAATTAATTCTTTTGTTATTTTGAACTTCTAATTAAGCAAAAAAGAAATTATTTGCAGCTAAAAGAAAAAATGGCAATAAAGTTTCTTGATTGGTATTTGAAGATTGCAATTGGGTCAGCTATAATTGGAGGTTCCATGGAGTTTTTCATGATCAAGACTGGCTTCTGTGTGAGAACTCTGCATTTCCCCCCATTTCATTTATGCATTTTATGATTTTGTTCTTCAAAACCCTAGAAAGGGTAGTTATTGTTTTTTCCTTTATTCGGTTGCTTTTGAACTTGTGTCTTTGAGATTCATAAAATCCCGGTTGAGTGTCTGATACATGTATCCAGCTTATTCTAATATATTCGGAGGATTATATCCCATATCATGTCGGAATTTTTGTAAAAATAATGAGTCGGAGCAACATTCGACATTAGTTTCATATTATCATTGTTAATTGGTGGATTTTTCTTGGGAGTTATTTTGATTTTCTCAAATCTTAATGCCAATCAAATAAACTTTTAGACTCCAGGGTGATTTTCTTTTGAACATTTTCAAAGTTTTCTCTTTGTAATGTATGGTTAATTTTAAATTCTAGGTCATATAAATGGATATCGAAAGCCGGTTTCCTCTGTGAAATCGTAAATATGGATCTAATATTCTTATTTCCCAAGTGCTAATTTCTTATATTTATGTTAAGAGTAGGGCTAATGTCATGGTCTTAATAAGATAAAGTAGTGTCTTTCTCTATTAGCCTATGGTTGTATGATTAGTGACAACAAGCATTGGTGGATGTCAGTCTGGATGGATGCTTAATGATGTGTAGAAATAGATCTGGTTTGAACTGTATCTTCAATCCTTACTAATCAACGTAAAGGAAGCTGGATAAGGTATCTAACTAGGTCGTGGAAACATAAGGGCTCGACTTGGTATGTTTGTAATGCCATGTTGATGCGTTTTGTGTATTACTCTTGATTGAACCTTTACTTTTCTTATGTTGTAGATGACGAAGTGACTGTTCTGGAGTTGGAGAAGTGAGCTTGGGAGAATTCCCCTGAAGCTCAGGCAATGAGAGAAGCTCTTAATCCTTGGAGAAATCATGATGCACAAGGAACAAAAGTTCGTAATGGAGGCCACCTCTGGGGACAGATTCTTGATGCTATTTGATTTGTTTTGAATAATAGATGCACCTGGCACGAAGTTTGACGCACAACTAAATATGTTCACTGGCATTGATAACAAACTGATCCTTCCGAGTTTTGATCCCTTGTCTGAAATTATTTCGGTTAGAAACTTTCTTACTACCTGTCTTGTAGATCAGTTTTATTTATTGATAGGCTAAATTTTGGAATGAATATAGTCATGAAGGTTGATTGCCGTTTTCTTCATATTTGTGGCTAGGATCTTTATCCGAGTGATTACTTATACTACTTTCTTTGGTTTCTTTTGTTCGTACCTAGAAAAAATCCAACATACTTGTGTCAAACACATGTATACGTACATGTAATATGGGCATGCTCCTTTGCTTGTGTGTTTTAATGGATTTTTGTAATTTTTTTCTCTTCCTTCTGCAAGTGCCTTGTGGAACATGTTTATATTTATGTGTGTATACGTAAAGGTAAAAAAAATTGTGAATTCAATCATAACGCCGGTGGTCTGGTTTACACATTTTGTTTAGTGAATTTAGCTAAACAATTAAAAAAACAATAAAACTATATTTGATTCATTTAAAACAATTTTTTTTGAAATATTTTCAAAAAATCTGCTAAAAAACAAAAAAAATATTTTATACAAATTCATCTCAGCACTAAAAAATATTAATTTTTTTAAAAAAGTAAATCATTTTTCAGAAAATATTTTTTGAAAATCATTTTTAGTCAAAAGAGCTTAAAAGTCAAATATTTTGCGGATTCAAAATTTAAGGCAAATATGAATTCGGATGCTCCAAAATTTGCAAATATTCAACCCATTGCCATCCGGCATGAACTTGGATACATGAGTGTCCAAATTCAAATGTCTCTGAACAATTATTTATTTTTAACGTGAAAAAATTTATATTTATTATTTATTTATATATTTTAAAAAATATTTTTTTAATTTCACATGACATCACCGGATTGATCATCAATGTCACGCCAACACAAACAAACAATGTTAGTGCAAAGGTACTGGGTGATAAATAAAAAAAATTGTAAATAAATGTTCAGCTAGACAAGTTTAGGCAAACCCCATTTTAACCCTCAGTTTTTCTTAAAGGACATCTGTTTGCTCAGGCTCTCTTTTTCTAGAAAAGCCGACGTTGCTGCTTACTTGTAAAGCTGATTCCTGGAATCCAAGGGTTTGGACAGAATCAAAAGCTGATTTCAGTTCAACAAAAGCTATACTAGTATGAAACATGGCAAAGATGTTTTGTATGCTTGAAACCTAGAACACCACCAACTCCAAGACAGCGTTTTGAGTTTTAACAATGAAAAAGAATCGACAAAACCCCAATCATTACAACTCCTCAACCTCAACAAAATGAAAAAAGAAGAACCGCTTTGTCTATCTACAAATGTAAGTGAAAATGAGATCACCACTGTCATATGGGAACTGATACCCAACTGCTCAACTCCTCCTTCCAAGTTCACAGTGATGCAAAGAATTCCACATGCATTAATCCATTAACTGAATAGTTTGCAAGTCGTCGTCAGGAAAAGATATAGCATGAAAACTACCTTTCTGGCTTTTGCCAACACCTGCAAATTCTCACATATTTCTATCCAGGTCAATGGAGGGAGATCAATGCACTCATCTTAAAAAGAATACTCATGGCTCGTAATACTCCGAACTGCGTAGAGTGATTAAATGTTCATCCTCAGGACTCTTTATTGAATCGCCACTAACATACCAAGTAACTGTTCCTGCAACGTAAAAGCTCTGCCATAAGCTCAACCGAAAAGAGAAACATGCAAACAATGTACTTAGAATAATTGAAGAAGATTTTCAAATAGGTTGCATGAAGAGTTGAACTAACTCCAGCTTTGCAGTCTCACTTTACAGTAAAAGCGCAACATGTATGGCTATCAATTATCAGGCACATATGCGGAGTCAGATACAGTTTTGCTCAACCAAGGGAGCAATACATGGATGGGTAAATGGTGCTCTTACCTCCATGGAATATGCCTACTAAATTGTAAGAAAGATGGATTTCTTATATACCACTTTGTATGACCGTAGAAATGATATACCAGATAAGATCAATAGGTCATTCTTTTTTGCAATTTTAAGGCTAGCTGTAAACGGACTTGGGGCAATACCAAATCAACAATGATAACAAAACCAAAGGAAAGTTAGTAATAGCAGATAGTTGTTCACCAGGTATCCACTTCGTTATCTAATTAAAAGCTTAAAAAAGGTAAGGAAAGAGCGCAAATAATGAATGCATAGCTGCAAATTTTCTCACTCGTATATAACCGCCCAAAGAGAAGCAAAAAAGAAGAGAGTGGAATATAAATTTCTACACTTACCTACTGGAGGAGGTGGTTCCTGTTCTCTCGTGGCATGAAGTATGATTGTTCCAGAGAGCACAGTGATGAATCCACAGATCTCAGAGGCAATACTACTCACGTTTTGACCTGACCAATCCTGTAAAAAGGACAAGATAACAACACTCAATTTGTGCTCAGTTACGCTAGTTGTTGGTAAATCACAACCTCAATTAGGTGCCAGAACCAAGTTCAAGAGGGATGAATTAAATAATTTACCTTGAACATGATTATGCTAGCGATAATGGTCAAAGTTGTGAACATGACATAATATACCGGAGAAACAATTGCGGCATTGAATGTATCCAAGGCCTATAACAGAGAGACATACACATCAGTCACACACAAAAGCGAACCAGCCATCTATTAGAAAGATGAAATGCAAAATTCGTTCAACAGAGGAGACTCTGGAAGAAGCTACACTTTGCATGTATATTTCTTAGTAGAAATATTCAAAAACTGTATGTAGTTCTCAGATAAAGAATAGGATATTGCCATCTAAATCTTCAATTATGAATTCAATTGATTAAGTTGATGTTCCTGACATGCAATAATTAAAGCATCTTATGACAAAAGTATGCTAGCTACCTATGTAGAGGTATGTTTTTCAGTACATGATGCATCGACCCAAATGTAGTTAAAAAAGGAAAGATAAAATTTTATAGGAACAGACAACCACCAAGGCATAAAAATCAATAATACAAACCTTGTTGAGGTAATTTAATTGTGTAATGACACAGATTGCGGCAACTGTAAGAAAAAACCAAGTTTGAGGATAAGCCATCTGATTTATCCCATCCAATGTAAGCTTTATAGCAATTCCGATGGCTTTGATGCTTACAACCTGTGATAGAAGCAAAGGGATGCTTTTACATAGTGCATAGAGCATGATAACAACTAAAATGGTCCTATTCAGAATTATCAATAGAAATTAACAGAGACATCTACATACCGTAAGAGAACCCATTAAGGAACATATTCCCAAATAAACCAATATGTTTGTCTGCCCATAACGAGGTTCAAAATGCAAAATCAAAGCTAAAACTATCGAAAGTGTAGCTGCAACATAAATTAGAAAGGCTGCCAACAGAAACATGTAAAAAGGATCAATAATTAATTAATTGTTACAACTGACTGAGTATTGAGCAATAAATAAAAAGGGAAGGACCAAACCTGGTTGTGTCGCAAGACTCCAAATTTCTTGTACAGAACTTGGGGTATGCTCTTGTGGTGCATGAATTACAATCACCACTGAACCTGCAATGCAGGTAATACATCCTACAATCCCCATTTTCTGAATTCTTTCCTTCAACATAAAGTGTGCCAGACAAGCACTGCTCAAATTTATCAAGCATGCTTGTTAATGAAAATGGATTAATGATTTCCAATCAAATCCATAGAAATGACCACAAGCAAAAGAAGCATACCTCACAATTATACTTAGTGCCCCAAGAGGGGTAACTAGAACTGCAGGAGCGTACACATAAGCCACGAAATTTGCAACCTCCCCGACAATCACTATTTGTACAACAAGTTCACCAAAATGAAACTCAATAACCAATTTAAGGTGGAAAAGGATTTGTACTTATATTGGAGGCCAAAATCTAAAATAAAAACAATATTCTTATTTCAAGTAATATACTTACTAGTTATCATGCCGACCCACCACAGTGGCTCGAGTAAGTAGGTATAACCGCCAACGCCTACGTTAAGCCACACAGATTTAAAAATGAAGTCATGTACATAGATAATACTATCTATTCTTATATTGCACAGTTCAGAAGCTATGTATTGATCGACACAATGCAGCACTTACGAATCAAAAACAAATTAAAACTTACTACTTTACACCATCAGATGATAATTATGTTAATGTTGTTGCTACAATTTTGTTTTCTTTTGAAATTTGGAGAAACTCTTTACTGATTAATGATCCAATGAATTGATACGAACAATAGTGAATTGTTACATCAACTAACTTTCCATTTTTTTGAAGAGCATAAACAAACTTCCAAATTGAAGGATTTGTATCTGAATATCCCAAATTCAATAATAAATTCCTAACTAAATGCATTCAAGATTCATATCCATCGAGTGAATTCAATTAACAAAATCCTAGCGTTTCAGTAAGAAAAACTAAGGAGTCAAATCAAAATTAAGCAAAGGAAAAAAAAAGCTAAATTGAGTAAAAATTGGAAGCGACAGTAACGCAGAAAATCAGGGAGTAAATAAAGAAAACAGACCTGCGCGAGTACCCGAAGCCCCAGCACGCTTGAGCCCTTTCTTCTTCAAAATAAAACTGGACCCAATAAACGCGCTAGACGCCATTGCTAATATCAATCCCTTGGAATTATCCGACAATCCCATATCTTCCACTAGTTGATCACATCAATCAGTGGTTCAATTGTTGTTGTTTTCCAAAGATCAAAATTGGAAGCTGGGGGATCCAATTCCCGCCAATCGGGTTTTGACTCTGTAAAGCAAACGTCTTAGTCGAGATTTTTAGTTTAGCTGAGATTTTCCAGAGAGAAAAAGAGAAAGCGAAAAATATAATAAAAGCAAAGGAGAGAGATCTAAAATCCCCCCCCCCCCACCCCACAAGTCTTCTTTATCTGAAAACAAACGAGACGAGACGACAACTCTTTACATACTTCAATTCATAAATTATTATATTTTTCTTTTTACTTCAGCCGTGTTTCTGTCGGAAAGTTCTCGTTTTTCCTTTTACGGCCGCCAAATAAGCATTAAGTAAGTAGGTTAAATGATCCTCTGCTTCACACGTTTTCTACTAGCGTACACTTGACTTTCCTTTTGTCGTTGACTAGGATTACGATTTGATAATAAGTTTCAAATAAACAACTCTTTCCCTCTTTTTATTTAGTTTTAACGAAAACCATGGCACTATGTTTTTATTTTGATTACTTTTTGTTTATTTAATCTTTACTGTTAGAGAAATTGTTGAAAATAATCATTTAACCATTCTCTTATTAACGATTTGTTAACTGGATGTATCAAATTAGCACTTTTTTTCAAATAATATGCATGATATTTTGTTGAAAAAATTATAAATAAAAATTATTCTTTTATTCCATTAAAAAAATTCTAAAAGTTAAAAGTTAATCTTTTGACCCATTAACCCCACTCGTGTGAAAAAAAAATTGAAGCTTTTGTCCATGGGTGCCTCTGAATCTGCTCTATTAGGTTCTTCATCGCTAAGTTTTTTATTTTTCTCCACTTTTTTCAAAGTTTTTCTTCAGCTGGATTTTGTTTATAGCTTTAATTTTTGTTAACATTTATTATTATTGGGTAATGAATTATTCAGGGATCAAATCACTATTATTTTAAAGTGTTATATTTCAGTAATCATTAATCTGAATATTGAAAATGACCCAAATCGCGAACATGGCTTGCAGGGAGACCCGCGAGCATGCCCATATACTCTGCAAATTGTCTAGCCATGTAGCCAACAAGTATGGAGCTCACAAAGAATACCATCCTAAGAACTAAAAAATTCACGTGCTCTATAGACACATATCCAACTAATGAGCTACGAAGACCACAGAAAATGTCAGTGCATAAAACCAAAACAAAACAACGGATCTTACTATGAGCAATAACAGTACTCATGAAGATATATATAAATACCTCAATATTTATATCGATAATATATAAAAAAAATATTACTCAACACAAATCAATCAGAAAACGGTGGATCCCGTTTTAGAGAGGCTCAAATCCATTTTGTCAATATTTTATATAAATATATTTTCTTTTTTTCTTTGGATATGAGAAGAAAAACCCAGAAATAACTTGAAAAATTAATGAAAAATATATTTTAGTTCACCATGTCCGAAACCCAATCCAAATCGGGATCTCCAGAACCTTGACCCGTATTAGTCCTTTCCAAACAATTCTCTTTACTCAGTTTCTCAAATAATTTTGCACGTAGATCCCTTCTCAACTCAACTCTTTCCATGGCTAGTTCTTCTTCACACCATTTTTCAAACAAATCCAAGTACCCGCCGATCCCATGACGGTTCAAGTTCCGGGTCGGGCTATTGGGGAGGCTACAAAACCCGGGTCAGATCATTGTTTCTCTAGGAGACCCGAACATGGAAGGGAAAGACCCGACCCGGAAATTTATAATAGCAGTTGGCTAGTTCTGTCTTACCTTCGCTGCCTCCTCCCATCAGTCTTTCCGGCGATCCAGTCATTCCGATCCAGCGGTTGGCTAGTATGCCCATACAGATGTCGTTGAAAGGGAAGTAAAGGCCAAAGGGATACATTGGGGACCACCATCATGGAAGATGACGACGAGGACAACGACCTGAACGCCGGTAGTTCGGTTAAGCGAAAATCCCGGAATTATAGGGTAAGTGGTAGTGGCGGTAGGAGAAGGAGGGAAGTGGAGGAAATAGTGACGTCGACCACGGTTCAAGCGCGTGCAATGCAATCACAGCCAGCTCAGGACACGTGTAAAATATGTAAAAACACACAAAGGTGACAAGTCCAGTGAGTAATGAGATAGTTTAACCTTATTTTTATTGGACTATATTGAATACACAAAGTTACAATATTGCCCCCAAGATGTGTTATGTAATTTGTCCGTTGAGGTTGGAAGGAGTAAAAAATGTAATTTATTAATTTATTTAAAAAAAAAACTCATTGAATGATTAAAATTTTAATAACAATGATACGACAACCTGTTGCATGATAATTTGTATATATTTCATACAAATTTTAAAAAAATATATTAAAAATAAAAAAAAATCATACTTTAAACTATAATATGGACTAGCACGTCACTACCAAATGATCCAATCAATTTTTCTATTACATTTTAAAAGTCGAAGACTAAAATGATAAAAAAAAGAGATTAAAATTAAAATAATAGGAAATAAATATTAAAAACTAAAATTTTTTTTATGGAGAAATTTTATTTTTGGAGGAATCCACTTTCATGCCATGGAATATTATTTTGTGATGCTCTTTTTATTTTATATATATTGAAATCAGACAAAATCTTGTAAACAATTTGCAATTCAATTATTCAAAGCTGTTGAAGAATAATGAAGAAAGAGACAAGTGATGGAGTTATACAAAGTTTAAAGGTCCAATTCAATGAGAGACTAAACCCCAAAATTTTGCTATTAGTTGTTAGACTAAAAATAAATTATGGATTTCATACGTGTACTTTAATTTGATAATTTTTAATCATTATATTTTTAGAATTTTAAAGTTTAGTCCTAACTAAATGATAGAAATTAAATTTATTAAGTTCTGTTATTTTTAAAACTTGATTCAACAAACACATTATCACATATGTAATATCATCTTAAGTTGCTATTTCCATATATTACTTACAAAAAAAATTAATTTATAAAATTAACAACTGTCGTTTTACACTGAGATCGAAATCTCGAAATTTGAAAGAAAAAACGACAAAAAATGATTGAATTGAAAAATATGGACTAAATGCATAATATAAAACTAATAGGTCAAGACTAAAATTTTAGAATTCAAAAATATAAAAATTAAAATTGACTAATTCAAAAAATATAAAAACTAAAATTGATGAAACTAAAGTACATATATTAAATCTATAACTTACGCTAAGTATATGATCTAATACAAGAATTTGACCTTTATTTTCCATCACTAATCAACGGGCGTATCGAAGGGAGATAGAATATGTCATCAATTAATTCTCGCTAATAATTACATTACATTGATACCAACATTTGGCACAACCACAAATTGGTACCATTACTTTTCTATGTTTGCTTTAAATAAATTAAACAATGTTGATGCAAGGAGGAGGAAGTTGTGTTGGATGGAAGAGAGCCGTAAGATGAGTAGGATGGGAAATGTTTAGGTGTTAGGAGAGGATTAAAGAGAAGGAAGAGATGGCGTTATCTTACATAGTTTAGTGCTTGTAACCCTTTTTCAGGGTATTCTCTAATAGTTCTTGAAGTGTCGTGTGTCTTTCATATATTAGTTTCGATCTTTTTGGAAGTTAGTTGATCTATTGGTGCCTTGCTGTTGTAGGGATGGATTGTCATGTTTGGAGAATGAATATATTTAAGTATGAATATCAGATATCTCATTCTTGTTAGGCATGATCCTCATAGTTCAAGCTTACGAGGTCTTGAGCTCACAGGTATCTCAGCTCACAAATTGATAATTCCTAGTCAAAGGAGTTGACCTATGGGGTTATGGGCTTGTAGGGTGGACTAGTGAGGCTGATGTGTCATATTTATATAGGACAAATTAAGCTCTTTCAACACTTAAAAAGCTTAGTCTTGAGTATTTTGTAGTGCCTTTCATTACTTTTCATCGTTTATGACATTTGATGTTTAGTTTTAGTTTTTTTATCATATTTTTATGATTTTCCAAATAAAATGGCTAATGTATGTCATTAGGGACTTAATCTTTGAGTTGAGCTTGTTCCAGGTACTTAGTTGATGCAAAAAAGGAGTTGGACTTCAAGAAATTGCACATCAAGGTCGCCAAGGTCGCCACATCAAGGTGTTGATGTCGCGACACCAACCTTATGGTCATCAGGGGTGAAGTCAAAATATTTTTTTAGGGGGGGTCGAAATTAAATTTTAAAATTTAATAGACTATATCCTTATAATTTTTAAAAGATTAAATAAAATTTTTATAATTTTAGGGAGCCAAAATACAATTTTACCTTTATTAATTTTAAATTTTAAAAGTTTCCAAAGGCCCTAAATAGCAATTTTCTATTTTAGGGGGACTGGTGCCCCTGTCAACCCCCTAGATTCGCCTCTCATAGTCACAAGATTGGCTTGATGATGTCGCAACATCAACCACAACCACTGAAGATGAAGAAGTTGAGTCTGCTTGAGTATCATGTCATGACACCAGAGACCATTATCACGACATTAAGGGGGCAAAAGAGCCAAATGCTTAATTTCTCGAGGATGTTGGAACACCAATATGTGGATGTCGCGACATCGACCCATGTCGAGGCAAATTGGCTGAAAGATAATTTGCAATCAAACAAACTTCAAATCAAATTTTAAGTGAGGGCATACTTGTCTTTTACAGGTCAAATTGTGTTAGACTATAAATAACACTTTTAAAAGTCATTTTAGATAGAGAATTTTAGCTGTTGTCATTTTAGTTTAGGTTAGACCTTTTAAATTTCCTTTAAATTTTTCTGCAGCCTTTCTAGTCTTCTTAGCAAAGGTATAGTGACCAGTTTGTACCGTTTCGATTTCTTTAAGGTTTCTTTAGATTTTGTTCCTTTTTATACACCAATTACACATTTTAACTACCGGGCTTTCAATCTTCGTAGAATCCAAGCATTAAATTTCATCGATTCCAGGATTTCGACGATTACTTTAAATATTTCTAGACTTGATTTAACTTCAGTTATTTTCTTATTTGATTTTAGCATAATTCTTTGTATGGTTATTAATAGAAGTGTCAATTGGTGAATTATATGTTTAGGGATTAGATCGTAAAATTTGAACTAAATTGAAAATTTAGAATTAAAAATTTTAAGGGACTATTTAGATAGTCGAGAGGATAACTTATTGCGTAATAATTCGATTAGTTTGGTTTAATCTAGTGTAATCGAGAGGTAAATTGATTAAATTACTTATTTAGGTAAACTGGATTAAATTACTTATTGTGACAAGGCGATTCGAGACGTTGCGACGTGGGGATGTATTCCTCACATAAATCGGAGTTTTCCCCCAGTTAAACTCTAATTATTCTAAGGATATTTTAGTTATATATTCACAAGAATTTAAGCCTATAAAATGGCATTAGTAATCCTAAAATTGATATCTTCATCACATTAAGATTAAGAGAAGATAAAAAGAGTTTTGAGAGAGCTTTTAAGGGAATTTTGTGTTTTAGTCAGAGAGTTTTGTTTTCGGGTTCAATGTTTTTTTTTTTTGGTTATCTCCATATTGTACTCTTTTAGATTATTTGTTCGTTAGTGAAGACTTCGTTTGACCGTAATTTTTTATCCTCTTCGGATGAGTTTTTTTAACATAAATATTAGTATACACAATTTGTTTTTCTCTTTTCATTCTTGTTTGCTGCTTATACGAGTTTACTCCTAACAAAATATAAAATAAAAATTTAAAATTTAGGAGATTAAATTAATTGACTTCAATATTATAGTAACAAATTTGTTCACATTATTGAGGAATAAAAAAATTTCAACAATTTATTTACTGCATTTTGATGCATTGAAATTTAAAATTTAAATTTTAAAATAAAAGAAATTAGAATTTTCGAGAATAAATTATATAAATACAATTTGAGTGTTATTTTTGTTTTTACCTTTTTTTGTAAAGCAGTGAAATGATGTTACAAAATTTGTTTTGCTATACAATATAAGGTTAATGTTTAGGAATAATGCAAAGGGTAGGGCATGAATTTGTGATAAGTTCAATTTTTGTTGTATTTGTAGCTAAAAGAGAACAAACATTGTTTCAGCCAACACCATTCCAATTTGGTTGAATTCAACAACATTGAGAATTGAAATAGATTGTGATTTGGTTATCAAAGGAATCCATAGAGATCATAAAAGACATTCAAATAGAGATTTGATTTTGCGTATCTAAAAACTGTGCAAGTGTAAATGAAAAGTGCTCATAAAACAAGTACTTAAAGAGGTGAATTTTGCTGCTGATACCTAAGCTAATCTTTGGTGTGCGAATTTTTCATGTAACTCCTCCATCGGTTGATGATCAGATTCGATTTGATAAATGTATTTGGTTATCCAACCCGATTCCCACTTATAGCTCGTAATTGATATTGTTTTTTCCTAGTTACAAAGAAAAAATGAATAAATAAATTTAAACTAAGATAGTGTATGATGTGAGTAGTTAAAATGGAGCTTCCAAATGCCCACTTTTCATTAAAAATTAACCACCTGCCCATCATACAAAATTTACCATAAATTTCGATTTTATCAATCAATCAATCCTTTAAACTGTTGGTTAATAATGTGGTTATTTCTATGCATAATCATAAAACGCGATCTATTTATTTAAGTGTTTTCATTCAATACACTATCATTTAATTTCTCAAGTTTAATCATTTTTCCTTTCGAGATAAAAAATTCCCATCATCTTGCTTCTTTAAACATTTTTTCACAGCTATTATCAGCTATTTCTATTTTAATTTCCAACAGTTTTGTTCATAAACTGGGTTTTAGGTGGGTCTTCTAATCTGAATTTTCTTAGAAAGCGGGGATCCATTCTACTACCACGATAAAGATTAAAACTTGTATGAGCTTAACAGATTTAAAATAGAGTTTATTCATTTTGAATTTTCTAATATTTTTCCAACTTTTTGTTGAAATTTGAAGAAGCTTTTATGATTTTTTTTAATATTTTAGACTTCTTTTAAAGTTTTTTTTTTTTAGATTCTTTTGAAGAGTTTTCTTTAAAGAAAAAATTGGACTTATTTGTTCAAATGGTACTTTCTCAGATTGCATTCTAGTATGGATATAGTATACACCAATTTCATCCCATCACAGTGATGGAGGCACCAGACTGTTAACTTTCAGAACAGAGTTTTGTAAAGTGCAGATTATTTGAAAAGAAAGCCTATCTTATTTATGGCAGTTCATGAAAAAGCTACATCCAGCAACTTCTTAAAAAACACCAAACCCAGCAGCAGAGCATTAAAAAGACCAGATATTAAGAAGGAAACACAATTAGACAAGCCGTTTTTCAAAGCTGTCCACAGTCAGCAATAACAACAGGCTTCGAAGTCCTCCCACCGCTAGACCCCACCTTCTCTATCGCTTTCACCACATCCATCCCTTCAACCACCTGTCCGAACACCACGTGCTTTCCATCCAGCCACTCCGTCTTTGTCGTGCAGATGAAGAATTGAGATCCGTTTGTTCCGGGTCCAGCGTTCGCCATCGAAAGGATGCCCGGTCCCGTGTGCTTCTTGATGAAGTTCTCGTCCGCGAACTTGGCTCCGTAGATGGATTCACCTCCGGTACCGTTTCCGGCGGTAAAGTCGCCTCCCTGACACATGAAATTGGGGATCACCCGGTGGAAGGATGAGTCTTTGTAGTGGAGAGGTTTGCCGCTACGGCCGACCCCTTTCTCGCCGGTGCAGAGAGCACGGAAGTTCTCCGCAGTCCGGGGAGTGCAATCGGCAAAGAGCTCCATCACAATCCGACCAGCCGGTTGGCCACCGATGGTCATATCGAAGAAGACCTTGGGATTAGAAGCCATTGCTGGAGAGGGATATTTTTGAGTAAAACAAGGGCTGCTTCGGTGCTTAGTTAGGGTTCTAAACGGGATCGAGAGGGTTTATATAGGAGGGGAAGGGATCTGGACCGTTGATAGATAGACACGTGGGAGGGGGAAGATTAATCAGGGTTGAGTTAAAGCTGGACTCGAGTTAGTCTGTAGGGTTTGGTCATGGGTGGCATATTCTCTGTTGTTATCCTTAAGACAGAGCGTGATTGAAACGACACCGTTTCTCCTTGTTTAGCAGTAGTTCCAGTACAATTTTCGTTTCTTGTCGGGCCATTTTTGAATTTTATCCAAACAGTCCGCATCTTCCAGATCCGAACAGCATAGTTGACCTTTCTCTATTTTTTTTTTCTCTGGTACAAACCGTTTTCTATTTTTCTTTCGGGTAAATTCCAAAACTAGTCATCTAATTATGTCTCTACTCCTATCTTGGTCACTCAACTCTTCTAAATCAAATATTCTAGTCATTGAGTTTTTATTGATCTAATAATAAATTCAGTACACATTTTATCAATTTGATCTTAAATCTAAAAAAATCAACAAATTTAATTCTCAATATTTATAAAATTTATCATTTTAGTTCTAATTCTAAAAGTTAAAAAAAAAGGAAAATATTAAAAAATTCCATATATATTTCAACAAAAAAAGAAACGAGTTGCATGACGGACAGTTCATATCTCTCATAAAAATAGACAAAATGTTGGCAGTAGGAGAGGTTGAATAAGAAAAAAAGGGCCAAGGGACAAATAACCGATATCCAAAATCATCACAATATTTCAATAAAAAGGAGGGAAGACAAAGTTCATATCTCTCTTAATTTCCTTTTGAAGGATGTAACAATTCAATATAAGCAGACAAGACGTTAGCCGCGGCCGTGTCTTTACGGTGTGAATGGAGGTGGTGATAAGAGAGGAACAAGCACCACATACCCCCCCCCCCCCACCAAAGTCAATATAGCAGTTAATACTGGTTGTTTTCCAAACGTAAGCTTTTACCTCCACCAAACTGCACCTGCCGGGGGCGTTCGTCAAAGCCATTAATTCGAAAGCTCGATACCAAGGGGAAGTTAGAAAATATTTTAAGAATTGAAATTAAATTATAATTTTTACGATAGTAAATATGTAATTTTATTATTTTAATAATTTATATTTTCATAATTTTTAAAAGGTTAAATCAAATTTTTATCATTTTTAAGAGGACAAAGTGTGATTTTATCTTTATTAATTTAAAATTTTAAAAATTTTAAAAACTCTTAACGGTAAATTTTTCATTCTAAGGGAGACAGGGCCCTGCCAACCCTCCTAGCTATGCCCTTGCACGATACAATTCACAAAATCTTTCCACTTCTATCACTTTCGATGTTAATTTTTTTTTAAACATTTAGACTTAAAATTAAATCGATAAATTTTGTAAATGTTGAAGGTTAGATTTATTAAATTTTTATAACTAACAAAATTTGTAAATATCTAAAGTTAAATTTGTTGAGTTTTTTAAATTTAAAATTAAATTTATATAATATGTAAAATATTGGAGGCTAATTTGTTATTACAACAACAACAAAAATGCTCACAATTAATTTTCCGTCACTCATTTAATAGAAGAGATTAAAATATTTAATTTCGAAAAATTAAATAATTAAATAGAAAATTAATGATTAGATAATCAAAATATAACGTGGAAAACAGAAAATGCGCCACTTGGAGAGTTGTTAATACCAGCTTTGACACCTCCAACAGCATTTTCCAAGTGGTTTTCTTTGACGAGAAATAAAGCAGTTAAGTTTCCTTTTATGATGTTAGTCTGTTTTTGGGGATAATTTTAACGACGATAGTTAATCTAATATGGCTCCTAATTGATAATAATAGTTATTTACTTGTAAGCAGTTACGGTAAATACATACGCACATAAGTTATCGTATTAGACAAATAAAGTATTTGTAAATTCTTTGATTTGTAAATTTTAATTATTTTATTTAAAAATATATGAAAAAAATGCAATCCTAATAATATTAGACTAATATTTGGCATTCCTTGATCGTAATAATAAAAGATTAATATTTAGCATTCCTCAAAACTGCAAGATAAATAAAAAAAAGTTCCATCTAGTCTCAAGAAACAATTATCCTTTTTGTATTTATTTTTTTGAAAAATAAAACTCAAGAAAATATATTTAGTTAAAAATTTTATAAGTAATTTTTTGAAAATAAAAATAAAAATTTGTTTTCATTGTTCACTAAAAATATGTCGTAAAAATAAAAATCTTGAAAACTAAAGTTTTTAATTTTAAACCCCTCGTTCAAATTCAAACACATTTTTTTTTCAGTAACTTTTTAAAATATTAAACCTGATACATTTTCGAAACCATATAAAAGTAATTTTTTTATTTTATTTCTCATATTTCTATTAAAAAAAATAAGTACCAAATATGTTTTTATTATTAAAAATATTTTTTTATTTTTATACGTTTTTAATTTAAAAAATAAAAATTGTTTTCTGAAAATGAAAAAAAGAAAAAAGAAAATGATTTTAGAAACGAAACAGAGCCTAAAAGTAAAATTGTTGGGATAATCCACTTTGCCTTGTACGGTCTGCTTTCACTCACTGGAGATTCGACCGCTCATCGCAGTCTTCGCCATTACAGATTAATAAATAAAGCGGAAAATCGCATTTAATTTGCATTAAAAAAAGACTCCATAGACAAAGAGAGTTTTTGTTGAATGACAACGAATCAGATAAAACCAATCCTATTCAGAAGTAACCACTTGCTCATGATGAAGTTTGTGCTGCTCTGGGAACCATTTCATAATCCCACGTTTTACACGACCTCTGGTTTTACACGCTTGAAGGGGGGCCCACCCAAATTCATCCACCCTCAACAGCTCAGCTAGAAAAAAAAAAAAAAAAAGGGAATCACAACACTTGAGGATGACTGGGGGAGTATCTCGTCCTCGTCACAAGATAATCACTAACGGAAATAAGAATGGCCGGGAAAAATGGTATCAATTATCAGTGGAACAAAGAATATTAAACATACAAAGACATACGTACCATGATCATCATGGCAACATTCGGAATATTTACAGAGTTCTCACATCACATTCTAAAAGCCTACAAAGGTCCGTTGCGTTCATGAAAAAACACCACCCATATACTTGGTTTATGGCAAACCAGGATACACAAGTGATATTATCTGACTCAGGGACTTCATTGATCCTTTGAGAAAAGCATGCCCCTCCGTAGCTGGAAGCCAGAAACAAAAACCAAAAGGAGAGTTTCTTAATGATCCCAGAAAGAAATAAGTTTCATTGTTCTTATGAAAATGTTAGGAACATAACATTACCTTTCATCAATAGTTTGACTTCCTTTGAAACGTCCTCCACACGACCTAGCATAGGTTTTATTCCACAAATCTGTAAGACACAAAGTTCCAAGTACAAGGCCATCTCAATTGTTTGAAGCAGTAGGAGACAGACATGCTGGACCTCTGAATGAATCTGCTTAGATCTGTTAGTCTCACATAATTCCGTGACGATAGCAATTGCTTGGTCCTGTGCTCCCAAAGGACAAAGAAAACAAAATCCACCAACAGGTAATATTAAGAAATGAAGTTTAGACCTCTACACAGACCAAAACAGAACACTTCACTCATTTGACTTTTTCTTTTCTTTTTTATCCCCTTGACAATTTCGATACAGATTAGGAACTACAATGATGACTTGCATACTATTTTCTTAAGCCTTGGGAGTAAACAACAATCATCACTTTCTGTCTCATAATTGAAAAGAATGGCTAACAAAAACCCATATCACAATCATACCTGTATCCCGTGTAAAATCTCAGGCATTGGAAGTTCTGGAAAATGAGCAAGATCAACATATCCCAACTCTTCAGCCCGTTTAGCAGCACCCTCAGCTTGTAAACAGAGAAATTTCAATAAAAGAAATGCATTCCGGTATATCTGAATGGCAACTGAGTCTGAGAAGTATGTTTGTGAAACATGGTTGTTACTTTCAGTTGCTTGATCTTTGATAACAAGAGCAGTTGTTGATATCCCAGAAAATTTCGGCATTGAGATGCAACCAAGGGGTGAAAGAGCAAACCATCCATTTTTGCTGTTTACAAATGAAGGTTTATTGCAGCAATCAAGCTCGTCCTTCAGAATAGGAGGGCATAAGAGAGGCGGAGTCTGGCTAGGAGCCTCTCCAAGGCGCTGGTTTCCACGGCTAATAAAGGCCAGGAGATGAATACTCATCTCTCTTACCTGTGAATCTGTATCCTTCATAGCCTTAACCCAAGTATTCCAATGCTGTGCCAAGACACACATTAGCATGAGAGTTTGCTCGGTCTCCATTAGTTTAGAAAGAGAAGTCCAAGTCCTTTGTGCACGTGGTCTTTTCTTGTCATGATCATCAGATGGAAAATCTGGTGCACTGAGAAAATAAGAAATAAGATGGGCTTTCTCAGAAAATAAGTATGGTATCACATTGGCCACAATATCAATACTCAAAGAACTGTCTCCTAAAGAATGAACCATCGCTGCGATGACAGCTAAGCCAAGTCCCCAAATGAGCTGAGGTTTCTCTATTTTGTCAGATAAAGTGGAGAGTTTTTTGCCAGAATTAATAAAAGAGGAAACCCGACCATCTGACATGTCAGCAAATAAAAGTTTGAGAGACGAGAAAAAACCAGCATTAAGAAGCATTTCGGCACCTCCTCTTACACGCGCAATGGTCAGGAAGAACTTCAAAAGAATGGGAACTGATCCAAAAGAATTCTTATCTTGAAGTTTCAGAACAACTTGTTGTAACTGGAGATGTTTATGGATGATGGGAAACCAAGTATCAGGTGTCAAAAAACCTTTTAGTGTCAAGTCCAAAGCAGTCAGACAGAGGGAATGACACTCAGCAACAGTAACACAATTGCACAAGATGGGTAACAGACCGAGGCTCACATTAGAAATCTCAGAATACCCTTCAACAGATTCTTTGTCTTTCACACCAGATATATGGGAATCAAGCCAGCAAAACTCCATTGCCGATAGAATCAACATTATCAAAAGCTTCATTGTTTTATTCACCCCACTAACTATCGTTCTAAGGTCACTTAGCATTTTAAGACCAGTGCCTGAAGTCTTTAAGAGGAGAAGACAAACAGACATGGACAGGCTTTTCTGCACAGATCTTGTGAGATGAAGAAGTAAGTCTGCCTGTGAAGTGAGGAAATCAAGGACATCTTCAGAAACATCAGGGATTCGAGACAAAGGTTCTAAAGTGTCAAGGAAACTTCGGCATACATGTTCCATGCATGAAAAAGTCAGCTGATCAGGAATCTTCCCTCCAACCTCAGTCATGTTTTCCAGCGACTGCAACAAAAAGTATATTTGAAATAAAATTATAATGGTAGCAAGACAAACGGGAATGAGAACTAAAGGCTTTCCAAACCCAGTGGACAGAAATTCTGAATGATACAACATACAAATCATTAAGAGAAGATTAATAAAATATTTTCAAGAAATTTTAGATGCCAGTACCTAAAAACCCAAAAGTTAAGTCTTTCTAACACTTCTTATTAGTTTGAGTGAACTACAGCTCACAACTCTATCACTTCTAGAACTTGCATTATTATCAACGCCATGTTCATTATGTTTTCGGACTTGTCGATACTTCCTATTTATTACTTTGCACTTCATTGCTACAACCCAGTCATTGGTAGGCCCAACCAAACTTCCCCAATATTTTATGACAAAGGTAATGAAGTCTAAACTCCATTAGTAAAATTCTAGTTAACAAAAGTAGGTACAGAGTCTCAGAATAAATAAAAATCTAAAATAGTTTGGACATGGTTTCCAACAATGAACTCAATTATTATCAGCCTTCACATATTATATTCATTGCTAATAGCATAACAGATAAAAACTATTTTAACCTATTTATTAGTGAGTTATCATGACTTCCGAGATCTCCTAGAAACAGATATAGTGTCACTCTCAGCATAGAAAATGTTCAAGCGGCAGCAATAACTAATCAGAACTCAGAGGACTTACACTGTCCTCATACACGGTTAAGACGGCAATTAATGCTTTCAGTGAAGAAAGCTTCGAATTTCCAACCAACACCATTGAGTTTGTTTTCTGCATGCAGCTCAGCATTGTTTCTGCAATTCCTTTAGATGTTCTCCATTCAGAATAATCCCACATATCTAATCCCAAATCTGCTTGTATGCGTCCAATATCAAACACATGGATATCATCAGCATTTGAAAAAAGATCAAGACTGCACTTGTTCTCATAAATCTTCACCATCTTTGACTCTATCAGAAACTGGGAGAGTTCTTTAAAGGGTCCAGCACTCATTTTACGACCTTCAAGCTCTCCTTGCAGATGATAATAGAGATCACTCATTATTAAAGCTTTCAGCTCCTTCCCTTCACTGAAAGAAAACCAAGAACAGAAGAAACCAGAAATGGCATTAATGAAGTGAAAAAGAAGCATAAAGAGTTACCCACTTGTGCTAACACATTCGTCAACCATGCCATTGGTTCAGTGGCAAAAAGACATCTATTGATTTTAAGTCTTGATTGACATTAGAATCAGGGTCGAATCTGGACAGCCCACCCCCCTCCCTTATAAAAAAAAAGGCCAACCCATAAATAAAATACATAAACCTTACAGAATCATTACATTTCGATTCCATTCATTTGCATCCTTGCTCAGATGGATGGTTCCCCATCTAGAGGCAGAAATAATGCTAACATATAAGTTCTAATAAATATGATAGATGTTTGTGCTTTACCTGTAACCACGCAGTGAGTACTGGGCCAGTAATTCGGAAAAAGCAGGCTGAACAGTCAACTGTCAGCAGGAAAACACAACCATACACCAGAGTCAGACATGATGTGACACAAAAGATAAGTAGGGAATAGAAAATTTCACATTAAAATTATGTGTGATTTCAGTCTCTTAGGAAATCCTCAGAAGTAACATTTTAGAGATGAAATGATACAATTAATCACTGTTTCTCAGTTTAATGGAAAGAAAGGCCACAATATATACAAAAATGTTATCACCTTTTTATAGACATGTTGAATGTTCTCCACTAAGGATACGGACAAACTTCCAGCATCACCAGCTACTAGTTTTCCCATTATGTGCACAGTGAGTAAACTCAATGCGACCTGCAAAGTAGCTTCATTTTCAACATTACCAATTTTAATAAGAGGAGGCCTAGACAAAATATCTAAGGCAATTTAAGCAACAGCTTCTTCATATGGAAGGACATTTTTCTGCAATAATTATCTCAATTTAAAGTATTGCATAGGGTTACCATTGGTGTCAAATAAACCATTTTTCTAATACCACCTCAAACATTATTGTTACAATGATAATCATTTCAGACTGCCGACTAAATAAGTGCTTTCAATGTGAATGTCCATTATCCTATACCCTCAAGAAAAGGAATGTACAGACTATAGCTATGCATGAAATATGAAAAATGAAAAAAAAAATAGAATGTTTACCTTTGCATGAAAATATATTTCATTGTCATATTTACAAGATGTATATGATTTGATCAAGCTTCCAAGAACAGAACTCTTGCACCAATTTGACAAGATACTCTTTATAACATTATTATCAGCTTCAATCTTCTTATTTGATTCATAGGGATCCTTGACAAGTGATTCAGCATGTAACAACTTTTTCATCAAGAACACATCATATGCCATTGTTTCCAAAATAGCAGATTGACATCGATATTTGTGTCCCAGGAGTGAAGCCTCTGATTCTTTTATGCTTTTGAGTACAGGAACTTCCAAGCCAGCATTTTGAGAGATAGAGTTCGATAATTGTTTCCAAAACTTGTCAGAACTCTTCAGCCTCTCCAAAATAGTTGTATACTGACCAGCCCCATGCCACAGTGCCTTTAAGAAGTTAAGTACATTCAGCAGTACACAGGGATTGCTGCAGATGATATGTTAGTGTGATTCAGGGTAATACTAATTGTAAGTGAAAAATGAAACCAAAGGGCTTCAGCAACAAAATACCTATTAATAACATCATTAGAGCTTTCAACAAATTGGAGAATGGCATTTACAAGACTACATGTTTCAGAGCCCAGGGAACCAGACAAAGGTTCATTTGTTGTCTGTTTCACACCACCAATATTAGCCAGTTGAACAGCTGTATCCCCCTTTGCGTCAAAAATAGCAAGAAGGAAAGCAGGCTGCACAAAGAAACCACCAACATAAGACAGTCTTGATAAACTAGATCAGTAATATTACAACATTGTGGTAGATCACTTGCAAACCCCTAGAACCTGGATCATGGTTCTGGTGTATCAAGAATTGATCAAGGACATAGGTATACTATCCAGATTGTGAAAAATGAAATAAAATCTTTGCAAGACCACAATCAGAAGCCATCTAACTGAATTTTTGGCATCCATGAAAAGTTACAAGCTAGGAAGAGTTCCATAAACAGATATAGTCAACCTCAAAAAAAAATTCTAATAACCAGCAGAAGGAACATAATAAAGAAAATGGTAGCCTTCAGAAGTAGTAAATGATTGATCCATAACTAACCTGGTAACAAGCTGCAGAAGCAAGCAAATTAAGTACGGCAATAAAAAGATCATCATTCAGTATCCAGTGTTCAAGTAGAATGCTATTAATAGAAAGCCTTAAATCTGTCATCTAAAAAAGGTGGTTAATCAAGATAGATTAGAAGAAAAAGATAGTTATTTAGAAGCCGCATAACAAATTAGCAAATTAATAACTTTAAAACACGAAATAAAATGCCAACCCGCTTGTCATCAGGACAGAAGCATGAATTTATAAAAGGATGTGGTTCTGCCATCTGCAACAACATTGCCAGTAGTTTAGCAGCAGCAACCTGTATCGCCTGCACAATCAAGTAACCTTGCATCAACTCCACAATTTCAGCACATGGATAAACAAATTATAAATTATCTACTAAAGAAAATTACCGTGTTGTCCCCCCACCCCAAAAAAAAAATCCCCGAAAACATATATATTTAAAGAAGAAAATGATAGAAATCCATCGTAGCATCCACATCTTAAGAAATTTATGCACTTATCCATTTTTTAACCTAATATCTTTTTCGATCCATTTCTATAATTGAATTGAAATATGAAGTTAGTCATGTTTTTGGTACATGCTGATTTACATTTTCAATAAGGATAAGCAACAACGAACAAGAAGAATTTGAATTGTGAAGGCACATAAAGAATATCTACCGGATCATGAAAAAAGGATATCAATGATATGACAGCCGCAATAACAGAAATTGGCTTGGTTGTTGAAGAGAGGATAGCTTGGTGAAAAGCTGGGATGCTTGATGTCATATCCTGCAGATAGAGGAAAAACTTTACTTTTTATTTATGAAGGTCTAAGCTGATTGACAAAATAAAATAAAGACTTCAGCAGTGATGCATCACATAAATTGTCAAAACATAGCAACAGTGACTAGAAAGAACAAAATCATAATGATCACATCATTATATGTGATGTATGATACCGTGAAAGTATATAAAGACCTCCTATCCCAAGAAAAACACAACTTTCCTATCACCATGACCATAGAGTTCTAGAACTCCCTCTTCACCACAGTTAAAACAATTAAAACAAAATGTATATAGCTACTAAAACATGCAGCATAATGATCTTGATTCATGAGAGCTTGAGAAGATGTGTAAAAACAACAAAGCTGAAAGACTAAAACCATATGTATTTCCCATTAGATAAAAATCACAACATGTTATGTCCTGCCAGTAGTGCAAACAGCTCTATAAATTTCTAAACAATACCTTTGAGATTTTGGTAAGCATCACATATGAAATATCCAAAGCAGAACTTATAGCAAGTTGTAAACCCTCAATCTCGACCAATTCTATGAGGCGGTTGAGATAAAGTCTCTGTTAAAGAGTGATTAGTAAGTAAAAAGTAAGTACAAACCTAATTTGAAAATTAAATTAAGGGATAATATGGAGAATAGCAGACCTCCAAAGCTTCAGAAGTTGTACACATTATACGAAAGAGAGTGTTGTGAATCGAAGAATCATAGAGTAGCAAATCCCGTATCACATCACTCAGCTTTTCGGAGGAAGCTGTTGCTAAAATGCACGTTTTCATCACTTCCAGCACCTAATGGAAGGCAGAAAATTAGAAATTAGTACTCCAGCATTTTAAAAAGTCCATGTCCATTGTACGGGCTCCACTTGCTTAATTACATCATTACAAGCTGATTTAGTTGGGTAAAGAGACCAATAATCCAGATTAACATTAAGAAGAACAAATCAGTTCAGCTGAGTTTTTACCAACTCAATCAGATAAATATCAATATTGGTTGCAGCTAATGTGACAGTATAAGATGTAAAGACAGGCTAAACCTGATCATTTCATGACCAATAGGAAGAACTCAAAGACACCTTAAGGAAAAAGGGTAGAAAGAATCTAGCCAACACAAGAAGAATTTTGAAAATTGAATTCAGCACAAGGCAACAAGAAATTGTACAAGATCCATAGATACACAGATCATAATGGCATATTTATGTCTACTGCAGCTGCTCTCAAAGCTGGAGAGAGTGCAACATTACTTAATCATTTTTTACTTACTAAAAATGGATGTTACATGTGTGCTAATGCTAATCATCTTCAATAATGAGAATTTTGAGTATATACAACTGAGATTTCAAACAACTAATTGCTATTCTCAGTTATTTACTCTACATCATCTAATTTGGCCATAAAAGAGAAATTTGTTCATTACCATTTCCAACATCATAAATGCATTTTATAGGAATTAAAGACAACAGTCACTGTATTATAAAAATAAAACCAACTAAACAAGTCTTCCGAGCTTACAGTAAAACCAATGCATACCTTCAATGTTACTTTCCAACGAGTATTCTTCACTTTATATTTCCAGTACTCATGATTAACTAGAATATACTGGAGGGAGAACACAATTAAAGACACAACAATATCATCTTCTACACCAGTCCTTACAAGCTCCATGGTAAAATCCAGCACTGCAGATATCATTAGAAATTGGCACGTAAGAGCAAAACAAAAATACATGAGCAATTTGGGCACTACCACCAGGTACTAAGAAATGCTAAAGTTGAAAAGTCAATACAATATAAGCTCCAGACAGATCATCTATGTTGAAACCTTGGGTTTCTAAGTAAAACAGCTAAATGAAGCAGGAGAAGGTTCAATTTAGAAATCAATTTATCATACAAGTACAAAAGCACATTGAATACTCACACACATGCGGGTCATGTGGGTAAATGGGAAAATGAAAAAGATGTAGATGAAGGGGCAAAATAATAATCATAATAATAATAAGATCATATAACCGAAAGCTACACAAATTGAAAATTGCAAAGCATACTAACAACAGAGCTTAAACTGAGTGAATACAGACCCGATATTGTTAATGGGCAGTCATAATCATTCTGCTCGCTATCGATTAAAAGCATCTTTGCCAACTTTCCAGATAGCAACCATGATCCACTGTAAAGAAAAGGTGAGACAAGAAAGAATTAGAAATCAGAAAATGTGTTTTTAACTTGAATTCTATACCCCTTCAAAAATCAAAATGACACCAACTATACCAATAAAAATTAAGTACAAAATGCGAAAGGGAAAAAAATAAAAGAAAAAAAGGGAGAAAGAGAGACAACCACTCTTTTCTATTTGAACTAGTTGGAGACTGTGACCTAGGAAGAGGACTCATTTAAGTCCCGAGCCAATTAAATGGGTCTGGCTACTTAATTCTCCTCAAAACTGTTCTATGCAAAACCACACAATTCATGTAACCTAAATTGAGTGATTATAATTGGCACTACTTTGACTTAGGCTTCATAGGCTCAGCAACCATTCAACTATCAGTTAAAATTAACCTGAATTTTTCTCTTGCAATTGCACTCAATACTTGGTCATAAACTGGAAAATAACAAAGCTAAACACATAAAAAGATAAAACAGAACACATAATTCATGCAAGGTAGAGCTTGATGGATAGCTACAAAAACAATGTAAGAAAAAGTGAAAAATACAAGGAAATCAATTTGGATATTTTCTAAAAAAGAAATTTAAGGGAGAAAAAAAAAGGCACCAAGTAAACAGTAATCAGTCGAACCTGAACTTAATGCTGGTTTTTTTTTTAGCAGATTCCACTAAAATCTCAAAGCATTATGCTCCACTTAATAAGGCTTACCTTGATAGACCATTCCAACCTATATTGAAGGAGCTTGAATTTGAAGCCACATCAAATATATTTGCTTTCAAGGCTACTGCAGCAACATTAGAAGGGCAACTGGCTCAAAACAGAAAAAGAATAAACAATGAATATGTGAATGAGTGATAACTAACAATATCATAGAAAATGCTAAACACGCTTCAATGAACTATGGCAACAAACAGATGCAGGTTTTGCATGCTTATGACATAAGAAGTTCTCTAATGGACACAAAACACATCCTTGATCAGGGACACCATCACCTAGAATCCTTCTTTGCCAGAACTAAACTCTAACTAGTAAGACAAAGACCATGCATGCATTGTATTTCTACTCAAATAAAACTAAAAATTGTTACCACTAAAGGGTTGGTACCATGGCCACGATTTTCAAATTTTAACTAGGATTAATTAATGGGCGGAGACCATGTATACAACTTCCATTCATTTATCTTCCACATGGAACTGATGGGTGTGGCTTTCCCAAATAATTCAGAAAGGGGCTTAGATTAATTAATCTAAATACTATTAACAAAATCAACGTGTTTTCAAATTATATGAACAACAAATAGAAGAATGCAAGCAACAAGTCCAGTTAGGCTATCAGCAGCTAAACAGTCTGCAAAGGTAGTCTTCTACCTATTGAAACTTGAAACTTAATCTGACATTTCAGCATTCGGAAAAACATAGGTTCAATTACCATTTCAGCATCTTTGCCAAGATTACAAAAGCCATGGACATCAATGCAGCACCACTGGAATTAGGAGACAAATTTCTAACGATATTGCTAATGATCTCAACCACCCTGCAAAAAGAGCAAAGACAAAACTATTGATATATAGCCCACAAGAGGTGCAAAACATACAATAGCATACGAAGGTAAATAAGCCCAAGTTGCTTAATTACCACACATTATTTTCTATCTGCCCGTTCATGCCAGTTGCTTGGAGATGAAAGATGTTGCAACTATCCATCAGAGCAAAACACACAGCCTATTCAAGTTGTTAGAAAACAAAGAAGTTAAGAATACAAGCTAGGTAAAACATTAATTTTAAGGAAAAATTAAGGCTAACAGGACAAACACCAACCAAAAACACAGGTCTCAATAAATTCACAATTCCAAAAATAAGGAATATTGAACAAAGACCAGTAACTTTCACTTACAACAGCTACAACAAAATATTTTCAGAACTTATGTTATCCATGGCCATCCAGAGCTCATTGGCTATCTATAATAACTACCGAAGGCAGGAGAGAAGTACCGTGTTGAAGGACACCATTCGGCTGAGTAGGTCAAGGGTAAGAAATGCTTCTTCATTGTTTTCTAAGTATGGAATCTGTGCCAAACGAAGGAGCAGAACAAACATGGCCGATTTTGTATGCTGCAGAAGAAGATCAAGGAATTAGATTGGAATTGAATACCCAATTAATGCTTCTCAGTCCTCTAATCAAGTTTCGGAGTTTCATCAATAAAGAAATTCCTATGGAATTATAAATAGGAGTACCATCATTACAGGTCAACAAACCATTGATCATATAGGCTATAGAAAACCTCATCAATTTTATTAAAAAAGAGAAAAGCTATCAGGAAATAATGGAGAAGAATTCATACATACATTATGTATATACATATACAGATTTGCACGCACATGTACGCATACCAGTTAACAAATACCATCAAGTGGAACTTGTGAATCAATGTGATAAAAGAAAAAAAATTAATTCCAGCTGCTTACTGTAGAGATATGATATATGTATTCAAGGAAATCAAATTAAATGAATATATTATGAGTCCATCTACAAGGTACAATTTTCACCCAAACATTATAATTGCATTTTGCAGGCCAAAGAATCAACTAAAAAAAAGATTATATGTCACACTAAAATTTATTATTTATAGAAAACATATATAGATAAGAACAGATAAATGCGATATAGCTTTACAGAATTCTATCTATAAAAAATAAATTTCTAGTGCTATTATTATCTTTGCATATATAGATAACAGATATTGCATGTAACATAGTTTTATATACAAAATAATCATAAAATATACATAGAGAGAGTTCATTTCTCTAGCATTTATTTTTTCAGAGATCCTTTGCTCCCAACTTCAGAAAAATAACGCTTAGCATTTTGGGGCAATTGTCCGCTAGTGTGCAGTCAACAAAAGTTAAAAACCTCAACCAAAACTTGTTCCAATAAAGTATAACAGAATCAGCATGGAACTATTGACAAACATCAAGAAAAATAGCATAAACCTCTCAATTATTTACCTCCCAGTGCACAAGAGCAGTTCTCCCATCAACTACTTTCAGAACGTGCCCACGAGTTCTACTAGGAATGTGCAAACCATCAATCCCAGGAATAGGCACTGGATGCTGAGTTTCAACAATTTGAGACACATTACCCAATAAGGATTCACTAGTAATGTCAAACAAAGACGATATACCAGTGGACTTATCTAAAAAGCTATACCTGTAAACAGCATAAGTGCAATACGTGTAAGCGAAATGGCTAGTACTTGAACATACAATTTATCAAAAAGGAAATATCAGGAAAACTGCAGAGGTCAATCTATGACATCCCACATAAAGGTGGAGACAGGAAAATATATCTAAATATATTTTTCTCAAGTTGAACTGTTGAAATTTGAATTGCACAAAAAAAAAAACCCAAAAATGCAAATAGAAGTTTTAAAACATGTCACATAAGTTGGCATGTTGAGTGTTGTATGAACTAATTCCTATCCAAATTAAATAGCATTAGCATCTCATCACATTATCTTTTCAAAGGTTAGATAGCTCAAGTGAACATAGTACAACAAACCAAAATCAATCAAGCTCACTATAAGAAAAGAAACTACTTAACAAACATTAGTCATTAAAAATATAAAGAGGCATACATACCTGTATGTGTTTCAATATATATATATATATATATATATGTATGTATTTTGAGGAGAATTATCAATTTTATACATATAAAAGTGATATAAGTTGGATCACAGAAAGGAAAGCAAGTTTCATATTGAATCAACTAATTCCCATATGAAATTAAATAGCATAAAACAAAATTAAGTAGTATCTTGTCACATGCACTTTTCAGAGTTCAGATATCCTTTCGAGTGAACACTATAACACAAACCAGAGTCAATAAAGCTCTGCCATAAAGAAGAGAAACTACTTAAAAAACATATTAGGCATTATAAATATACAGATACATACATGGCCCCATGTGCGTGTGAATGTGTGTCGGTACATATATGAATGTTGTGGTGCATTATCTCATTTATATACATGTAACATTGAAAACAAACGAATCTCAAAACAATAAAAGCAAACCCTCACTTACACACATTCGGCAGGCCAACTTCCCTCACATAGAGATGATAGAAGTCGTAGAAGTTCCACAGTCCTAAAAGGGAATTCACCCTCTAAGTTACAGAGAAGGCACCGAATAGGACCGTCGATGAAACTTGCTCTGTCCCAAAATTGAATACAAAGTGACTCCTGCAAAGAAGGTTAACAAGAAATTCCAATTAATAACCTATGGGCAACAGATAATAAAAACAAATTACTCAGAAGTAAATTCAATATTCATCCAAACCTCTCCTCGATAAACATAGCAAAGAATACCCAGTATCAAATTAAGGGTACCATCCTCCTCCTGCAAAATGGACACACTGCAATAAATAAGAAATTCAGTGTAACCTTACAAGCTACTTTCATATATGCATTAAAGTAGTCACCTGAAGACTAATTTCATAAGATGCTATAAATGCAGAAATAAAAGTTCTCAAGACACTTCGATAACCAGCAACAGGTCCCTGAAAAAAAAGAGGAGGGAAATACATAATCAAATTAGAGAGCATCACAAGATGGGGCCAAGAAATTCCAACAGTTACTACGAATTCCATTGGGAAAAAACAAAAAAGGATGGGCTAAAGTGGCATATGAGACTTCCAGTAGATCTATACTATGAGAAGATAAATTGTGTCTTACATCTGATTCCTTCAAGATGCCACTTTGAAGGATTTCAAGGAAATAACTCAAAGATGAAGCTTCAAAAGCTTGGCGAACATACCCAACATGATCAATCTCCTGGGATGTTGACCCAAAAAAAAAGGCAATGTCATTATTAGGGATATTCATTCATGTAGCATATAAAGGAGGAAAGAACCACACACCATCAATTCATTACTTCCCTCTTTTTGAGGGAGTGATGACATCAGACAAAGAAACACCGCCCAAGCAAGAATCAATGGGCCACCTTCTCTCATCTCAAAGACATCAAAGCCAGACATCAGAGCATCAATCTCTCGGACATCGGTCAAGGTGAAACCACAAGCCCCCTGCCTGTGGAACAGGAAAATAAATGCTCTAACAACCATGAGTATTTTATAAAAGAAAAAAGAAAAGGAAAAACAAATGAATAATCGAATATCAGGTAAATAAAATAAATTCCAAAATCAGCTTATATGCAAAACAGACGATTTTAGAATAATTACTTTTCTTCTCTTTCTCTTTTCGAGTTTTCCTATTTTTCTTTTCTTTTTGGATTTGGATTATTTTGGCACTAAGTACTTGTGGTGTCTAGAATGTTTTACAAATTTATGGTTTGCAAAGAAAACAAAGATAAAAAGTAAAGGCCATCCAAAAACCTGAAAGGAATTTCATCATGAACCATTTGAAGAAGACTTTCCAGGTTCAGAGCTTCTATGAGGATAAGTAACAGCTGAACTTTGGCTTGATAAAAAGAAGATAGTGCTTCAGGTGATATTGCTAGCATTCCGAAGTTATAAGACCCTGATAAGGTCCCCTGTGACACCATATTGCTCAGCATGTATAAAACCAGTAAAAATGTGGAAATTAATATCAAACAATTACGGATGATGACATACCTTATAAAGCAAGCATAAATTTTTCCATCTTTCAGCAGTACAAGTACAAAGTGACTCATAATAAATGA
>CP032254.1:10121251-10406251 GCA_005610355.1 Gossypioides kirkii | reverse complement strand
CATCCGTAAAATCCCATCGTTCGAACATCTGCAAAAAAGGAACCCCAAAAAAGGTTTTCATTAAATGGTCTATTTCGCGTTTGGTCTTTCCACTTTTTTAATTGTTTTAATTTAGTCCTTTTTGGTATTTTTAATTATTTTTAATTTTACCCGGTAATTTTGATTGGTTTTCAATTTAGTCCCTTGACTGCTGGATGCCTGTGGGGCTGCCACGTGTCACCCAGTATTTGGTTTTATTGTTTATAGGTCCTCAAACAGTCCAAAAATTACATTTTGACCCCAAAATTTTAGAAAATTCCAATTTTGACCCTGAAACTTCCAAAAATTACCATTCTACCCCCAAAACTTTCCAAAATTCTATTTTAACCCCGATTTCACCAAAAATTACCATTTTACCCCTAAACTTTCCATAATTCTATTTTAACCCCAATTTCACCAAAAATTACCATTTTACCCTCAAACTCTCTAAAATTCCATTTTTAATCCCGATTTCACCAAAATTACCATTTTACCCCCAAACTTTCCAAAATTCCATTTTAACCTCGATTTCACCAAAAATTACCATTTTACCCCTAAACTTTCCAAAATTCCATTTTAACCCTAATTTTACCAAAAATTACCATTTTACCCCCGGTATCCAAAAGTCTCATTTTTAACCCTGATTTCATCGTTTCTTCTTCCTTACCAATGTTTGCATTTATTTGCACCTGCATTTTATATTTTCGCATATTATTTATCTGCTTATTATATTACTTCGTATCTAATTTCTCTTATTAATCGCTATTAGTGTTTTAAACTCACGCATTCATTTACAAGTTATTTTCAAAAAAAAAATCGAGGCAATATTCCGTTCGAGCATAACTTCGAAAAATCACGCCCTAACGTGTCGAGTGTGATTTCTTCGTATAATTCGCGTGAACCGAATATCCTTTTCAAGTTTCTTTACGCCCGTTCACCTCGAGATTCCGAGAATGTCGTGTCCTAACGTGTTGGTCACAACTTTAATTCTTCGTGAAAATCGAAGTAAACGGGTAACCCATTTCCTAATCCTTCAAATCATATGTTCGAGGATTGCATTTTAACCCTAATACAAAATTTTCAAGTTCTCAAAATATATATATACGAATGATTTTCGTGACAAAAACGAGGCAATATTTCGCGTGAAGACTTCGAAAATCGTGCCCTAACATGCTAGATGCGATTTTCGTACAAATTACGCGATCGAATACTCTCTTCAAAATTTCCCGAAACGTCCTTCGATTTTGAAAATCCGAGAATATAGTGCCCTAATGTGTTGGACACGTCTTCTAGTTCTCATAAGAGGATCGAAATACGGGGACGAGTTTTTCTAAAAAAAGGTCTCCTTTAAAATTACACAAAGCCATTTAAAATGAACATCGCATTTTAAACTTCACTCGAATTTTTTATTGTTTTCATAAAACAAGACCCGAAAATGATCATGTGGTACCAATTCTGGGCGTACAAGGGTGCTAATCCTTCCTCGTGCGTAACCGACTCCCGAACCTATTTTTCTGGATTTCGTAGATCGACGTTTTTAACGTTTTAAACTTTTTGTGGTGATCCAATCACACCCAAATAAAAGATTGGTGACGACTCCCTTTTTACTCTCATTTTTCCAATTTTAAAATAATTTTTCGAAACATCGTTTTCGAGGTGGTTTCGACAAGTCTGATTCTATCTTTTCTTTTTCCTTCTCAAAACAGATTATTTTACTTTCAAAATCAAATTTTCCATTTTTTTCTCTTTAGGCTGATCGGCCATGATAGGTGGGGTGCCTTCCACCATTCCTCCCACCGTCGTTGTCACTCTCAACCACCATCTACGGTGGTCGGATTTTCGATAAACATAAAAAAAAACTCAATGTTTTCGATCCCATCAACTCAGATCTGGCCTCCTTTTCACCAAAACCAATTTCGATGAGCCCCCGACGAATAGACACGACGATGGTGGAGATGGAACAACACCAATGGTAAAAATCGAGTCTGTTTTCCTTTTTTGCTTTAAAAAAACAAAGAAATTATTAGTGCCAAAGTTTAAAAAAAATGAAAATACCTTACTTGACTGAGATTTACAAATGCTTGCTCGTATTTTGGTTGCTAAAAGATGCTCTTTCAATTTTTTTTGTGACTTTTTCCTTTACTTTCATATCTTTTTTTCCGTGTATTTTTTCGTAAAAAAACATACATTTAAATCCAACGTATTTATAAGACTTTTTTTACACCTAATTTCTGAATTTTCCAGTGACATACGCGAGGTGGAGTCCAGATCCGACAGAATCGGAGACGACGTGGGTGAGCTGACGGCGGCGGCTGGAGACTAGAGAAGGCTAGGGTTTGTTTAGTTTTTTTAGGGTTTGTGAAATTGAGTTTGCTTAGGTATTAGGTTAGGTTTTGAGGTTTGGGCTTAGTTTTAGGATTTGAGCTTATTTGGTTTTTTATTGATTTTTTGTAAAAGATATTTTAAATTAAATAAATTTAACTTAAAGTATATTTGCATCCAATAAGTGGCTCCAGTGGTAAAGAGGATATTGTTCATCTTCGGGGTCTCGGGTTCAAGAATCTGTGTGTGCAAGGTGTGTGTGCATTGTCAATGGGTTAAAAAAGTATGAACAGATACTACCATGTAATCACATCAATATATTCAAAAAAAAAAAACTTAAAATATATTTTTGTTTGGATTTTTTCATTTAGTTGAGCCTGGACAAATTGGACTCCAACAATTCACATGTGGAAAAATTGACGGGTGTAAACGAAATGGATGCGTCTATTATCAAGAACACCAAACTTAGATTATTTAAAACTTAACACAGTTGACAAAAGGGCTGTTTCTTACGTAGATGATCCGGTGGTTTATAATTATATATAATTTTAAAATTAGCCATAATCCTCACCATCTTTAAAGTGAATAAATTATGCGCTTAATTTCATTTATATTCACACCTTTAAATTATTACAATAACAACCATATTAATTAAATTAACATTCAATCCATCACGATGTTATGACTTATATTATGTTCAAATAGCATTATCTCTCGTTAACTTTAAGTTTTTCAAACTTTTTAAATTTTTTTAAAAAAAATTTCGATTTTTATTTTTAAGTAAAAGTAAAACTAATTTTAAATAATATTTTATTAAAAAATTATATATCAATGTTGGGTTTGATATCACAAAGTTTTGAGTTAAACTTTATATATTATATTTTTAAGTTATTTAGTGAAAATATGATTGACAATTTTATCAAACATTTAAAAAAAATTAAGGTTAAAAAATTAATTTTTATGAATTTTTTTCAAGTGTTTTCAAGCTAGATACAACATCTTGACCAAAAAGTGTGATACCTAAAAATTAGTGTGTAAAAAGGTATAAAGGTACAACATCCTAATACTAAAGGTGTTCATTAATCGAGTCGGGTTGGGTTGAGTTTGAACCAGACCTAAACATAATAATAACATATTTTATGTTTGTTCAAGCTCGACCTGAATCTTAAGCTTAAAATTTCACTCAAACCCGCTCATATATGCAAAAGATTAACCTAAACCCATTTTAAATCCACCATATTATTTTTTAATTTTTTAAAATATTTATATTATATTATTTTAATATTTAATATATTTATACATTTTTATTTTATTGAAAATTTTTATAAAGTCATCTTAACATTTTTAAATGTTTGTGTTAGAGTAGTATTATATATTTAGTGTAAGTTTTTTTTTAATGTATTCTAAATTACATAATATATAAAAAATAACATATTATAAAGTATTATAAACTTAAAATGGGTCGAATAGGGTTGGGCTCAGGATTTGAATGTTCATACCCGAGTCCGACCCATATTTTAAACGGACTTAATTTTTTTGTCTAAACTCATTTTTTGAATCTAATATTTTTAATCAAATCCTCTCGAATTTCGAACAAACTTTCAAACTTAAACGAATAATCCGACTCATAAACAGATCTACTTATCACCTAGGTGAGCAGTCCAATAACTAACAATTTAAATGGCCGAAAATTCTAACATAACCAACTTGAGCTATAAAAAATTATTTCAATACCAAAAACCCATCCAACCTCATTCCCACTAACAAATATATATTTGATCCAAATACCTCAACTCGTCCACAAATCCGCAATTAAAATTATCTGACTTTTCTCAATTTCCAAAGATCATTTGAAATTACTCCATGTTCAATTCAATAAGTGGTTTGTTGATATTTAATAATTTTAACTTACCTTTTAAAATCCGATTATTATATAAAAATTCATTAAAAATCAATTGAATCTTTAATCGAAAATAATATCTAATTAAGTTTTTAATCGAATTTGATGGAGGTGGGTTCACAATAGGAAGTGATGGAGGTGGTAGAACCGATGGTGTTGGTGGGTTCACCATTGGTGGATTGGGGTAGACTGGTGACTTTGGAGGCAATGTTGGTGGTGATTTGACCGGCGGTAGTGGATAGTAAGGTACCTTGAATGTATATGGAGGCGGCCACAACCGGTGGTTTGGGTGTATAAAAATTCCAAATTTTTTTAATATTGTTTTTATAATTTTTAAAAATTCTATTATTATTATTTTTTATTTTTTATAATTTTTTAAAACCTATCTTTTAAATTTTTTTTTTGCAAAAGGATTTTTTTTTATGATTTTCAATGCTTCTTTAAAAGAAATTATCAAATTTTACACAAACTTAAATAAATGGCAAATGTTTAATATAAAATATATTTTTACCTTTTCGGTATTGAACAAGAGTGGATGGATGGTATAAACAACCATACCCAGTTTAATTATTTTTGTAACATTCAAAACGAAATACAAGAATGTTAAGGTCTTCTTATGTTAATTACAATTAAAAAGCTTAATAATTATCATTGAATGTAGATGCATTTGTTTTACATGCAAATTGAAATTTTGTGCACTTATCAAGAATCTAGAGCTACAAAAATGACAATTGAATTACTTGTAAGAGAACTCGAGACTTATAATTTTCAAGTCCTAATTTCACTATATAAACAAATATCAAAATTTCTTTTGTTTACTTATTGGTAAAATTTAATCTAACAACCTTTCTCAAAAAAAGAAAAAGAAAATCTACAACAAAACCTTTGTGGATTTTGTTTTGGTTATAAAGAGAAAGCATCTGTTCTTCCTCGTATAATAGTTTAAATACTACATACATACATACATACATCCATGTATTTACATATTAGAGGCTCCTCTCCATCAGTTCTTGACGTCTCTTCAAAGAAAGCTGCTTCTGCAGTCTCATTTGTCGATGGAACCTTTCGATGAACAAGTCAGCTACTCGGTCTATCTCGTCTTCCAACCTGAACTCCTCCCCTTTATCTGCTTTTGAGTTCTTCACTATATCTATCACCGAACTTCCTGGATCCCCCAACTCCATTTCCCCCGACTCGAACAGCGCCGAGTGAGTAAGGTCCGGGTATTTTTCTTCCGCCTCCCCCTCATCACCATCACCATACTCTTCTTCTTCTTCTTCTTCTTCTTGCTGATCATCATACTTGGTCTCTGCTGTACTTGGAAGCCACATGGCGTTATTACTATTGTAAAGAACGATTGCTTGGCTTTGCTGATCTCCACAATCATCATCTTCCAGTTCTTTGGAGATTTTATCATTGTGCCCCATCAAAGCATTCAGCTTCTCGGAGAAGGAGCTCATCAAAAACTTCCTATTCTGAAGCAAGGAGAATATGACGAGGCGAGTCTTGATGGCTTTTGTTTTGCTCTTTAAAGCCATGGTTTTGGCCTTAGCCATTGTGGTTAAACCTGCTATTATCTGCTTCAACAACCCAGTTGCTTTGTTCTTCATCTTCGGAAATAAAATGATGGATTAAACAAAATCAGTAAGCTGTTGAAATTGAGAGATATTGCGATATATATATATATATATAAATAAAGCAAAGCTGAAGAAACTAAGGAATGGTGTGGAATGAAGGGTGTGAAGGATTTATACAACGGCTAAATACCTCAATGGATGATGAAATGATTGGCTTGGTGGGGTAAACAGAGAGCGGAAGAGTGGGGGCTAAGAAAAAGAAAAAGGCATTGTAGTGAAAGCTAAAGTTAAAGAAGAAATTAGGACATAAAGGTCGGGACAAGTGGCATCATAGCACAGCTTTGATTGTGGTTTGGTGGTTTCCTAAGCATATAATCTTGGCTTCTAGGTTCCCTGCAGTTCGGTATCCTATTATTTATATTAGATTAGTGTGTCAGTGGGGACACTTCTCTTGATACGTATGCACTCCAACATCGAGTAAGAATTCAGAAACGTTGGGAAAAATATTAGTGTCGGAATTTTCTTCATTTATCAGGTGTGTGTGTGTAAGAATTAGGATCAATGCATCTTTTACTTTCAGCTTCACGCTTATTTGTGTTTCTTTATTAGGTATAAGTACTGGTATTGATAATTTTAATATTTAATTTAAATTTTAAGATTTATTTAATAAAAGTTATTTATTAATATTATTATTTTTGAATTTAGGGTTAATAGTGTTAATTTCGGAAAATCTATTGAAGTTCAAAATGATATATTTATGGAAATTTTCAAATTGAATAATGTTGAGAATTTGACGAGCTTTGAACTTGTAAATCTTTTTCGGACTTCTTTTCGAAATTGTTGAGCTATGTTGTTTACCATGAATGAGAATCCTATTTGTAGAGAATGTCCTAGAAAAATACAAAAGTTGTTTCAATTATATTTTTTAAAAAAAGTTAATCTGAAAAAAAAACACCTCAAAGATAAATTTAAATTGGATGATTCATGAATTATTATAATTTAACTTGCTAATTTTTTAAGTTACCTTTAAATTAAATTTTATTTAACAAGTCTCAAAGTTTTTAAGTTTGGATATGCATTGTGAGCATGATATTGGTTGGCAAAAAATAAATACGGATGGTACAAGACAATTGCAAACGAGACTCGTTGCAGTAGGAGGCATTATACACTATCATAATGAAGAATGAAAAGCTTATTTATCCCCTAAAATGATGTTCATTTAATCATCAATCTTTCTTTCTCTTTTTTTTAATATATTTATATGATTGTATAGTAATATCTGTTCATATTTTTTTAATTCTTTAACAACGCACATACATCTTAAACACACAGATGCTAAAATTCGAGACCTCTAAAATTAACAACATTTACTTTTCCACTAAAATCACTCGTTGAATTTATCAATTTTTTTTAAATAATTTAGTAATATTTGGAGGATGAAGGTTGAAATCACCAATAATTTAGTTTTTGCATTGAGGCCAAAAGGCAATTTGGTCAGCAGCAATCATGGAGCAGAGCTGCTAGATATTTTGCTCCCTTCAATTATAACCAATAAGCCGCACTTTTCAGGACATTACTTTTTGTTTTTTAGGGAATAATATTGTATTTATTAGATTAGTATGGTTTAAATATATATTAGGCCCATTCACCGATGCTTTTAAAAAGTATTTTTCATGGTAAAAGTATTTTTTTTTGGCTAAAAATAGTGTTAAATAAATAATTTTTGAAAGAAATTTTTGATATTTCAAAAGTATTTTTTTTATATAGAGAAATTAAAATTTTTAGTTTTTTCATCTCAAAAGTACTTTTGACAGTTCAATTACATTTTCACTCCTTCAACACATGATATTTTCCTTTCTTTAATTAATTACTAAAAAATATTTAAAATTTATATTTTATATTTTAAAATATTAATAAAAAATATAATAAATTATTTTCTATATTCTTATTAAAATATCATAATATTAACTAATTTAATTATTATTTAAATGCTTATTTATTATTTTATAACACATGTCTAAAATAGACATTTTAATTCTCAAAAGCATTTTTTTACTGCTATATTAAACACTTAAATCTTAAACCAAATTTTTCAAAAGTACTTTTTAAAATTACTTTTTTAACGTACTTTTTAAAAGCACTTCTCAAAAATAATGTTAAATTAACTCTTAATTTATGATCACGTTGTTTTGTTATCTGTTCAACAATTTTGAAACAGTGCAATTTTTTTTTATAATTAATCAAATTGAATTAAATATAAATATACAAATATTTTAAATCTTTTATAATATAAATATAAATACAAAGGGCATGAATTTTGAATTCATATCTTTGATCAATTTTGTACTGGTTTGAGTGGAACTTGGAGTGGTGGAGGGATGGGTTTGCTTAATGCGGTTGGTTTGGGTAAGTGGGAAAGTAAGAAAGTGTGTTGGGGAAACCAATGTCTGACACCATCACTTTGTGGGGTTCTTTATGTTTGGTTGTAATTTGAATTTCAACTTCAACTGCCTCCATTCCAACCTTCTCAACTACATTCCCTCAAAACTTAGCCCTTAAGTCTCTAATCTTCTTCTTCAAGCTCACTCTCGCCTTCCCTATTCTCTCACACCTCCCATCATTATGTCTCTCTCTACTTCTATCTTCCCAATGTGTACTTATTCTTAACCCAATTATAAGTGCTCCATCAACTGTAACTTCATTTTACTGTTTACACACTAACTTCCTCTAATTTAAAAACTACTATTACCCATTATTCTATAATTTCAATTCAAAGCTAATTAATCCTATTAGTCAAACATAATTAACTCTATAGTCTAAACTCGATTCAAGCTTATACCAACAATTCCCACTATCTTTCAAGCAAGATCTTAGCCTAACCAAGCTTAGTTCTATTCATATTCATGTTTTCAATCTTCAATGCTTTATAAAATCAATGTCGAAACCACCTCGAAAACGAATAGGTTTCGGAAAATATTTTATGTTTTGAAAAATGGGAATAAAAAGGGAGTCGCCACCAATCTTTTATTTGGGTGCGATTGGATCACCACAAATCTTTTTTTTTTTTAAAAACGTTAAAACATCGGTCCACGAAATCCAAAAAAATAAGTTCGGGAGTCGGTTACGCACGAGGAAGGATTAGCATCCTCGTACGCCCAGAATTGGTACCACATGATCATTTTCGGGTCTTATTTTATGAAAACAATGAAAGCTCGAGTGAAGTTTTAAATACGATGTTCATTTTGAAAGGCTCTGTGTAATTTTAAAGGAGACCTTTTTAAAAAGAACCCGTCCCCGTATTTCGTTCCTCTTATGAGAACTAGAAAGCGTGTCCAACACATTAGGACACTACATTCTCGGAGTATCGAAGTCAGAGGACGTTTAGGGAACTTTTGAAGAGGGCATTCGATCGTGTGATTTGTGCGAAAATCATACCTATCACATTAAGGCACGATTTTTCGAGGTTTCCACACGAAGGAACATCATCTCGTTATTTAAAAATTTGGATATGGATAAGGGTGTGTTAAAAACTTTTGAAGGGGGATATTTCTTTCGTACGAATTGCGAAAATCATACCCCGCACGTTAGGGCACAATTTTCGAAGTTTTCACACGAAATAATATTGCCTTATTTTCGTCATGAAAGTTCTTTGTATATATTTTTGAGAACTTGAAAATTTCGTATGAAGGTTAAAATGCAATCCTCGAGCACATGATTTGAAGAATTAAAAGGAATACTCGTTCACTTCGATTTTCACGAAGACTTGAAGTCGCGACCAACGCGTTAGGACACGACATTCTCGGAGCCTCGAAGTGAACGAGCGTAAAAAAAACTTGAAAAGGATATTCGGTTCACACGAATAAATCGCATTCGAGGGTAAAATGGTAAATTTTGGTGAAATCGGGGATAAAAATGGGATTTAGGAGATTTTTTAGGGTTAAAATGTAATTTTGGAAAAGTTTTGAGGTTAAAATGTAATTTTGGAAAAGTTTTAGGGTTAAAATATAATTTTGGAAAAGTTTTAGGGTCAAAATGTGATTTTGGAAAAGTTTTAGGGTCAAAATATAATTTTGGAAAAGTTTTGGGGTCAAAATGTAATTTTGGAGAAGTTTTGGGGTCAAAATATAATTTCTGGATTATTTAGGGACCTATAAGCAATAATACCAAAGAATGGGTGACACGTGGCAGCCTCACAGGCATCCAGTAGTCAAAGGATTAAGTTGTAAATCTTGAAAAATTCTTGGGGTAATTTCGTAATTAAATAAAAGTTGATTTGGGGATTAAATTAAAACAAATTAAAAATAAAAAGGACTAAATGCATAAATAATCCAAAAAAGGACACGTGGCAGCCCCTGGTGCTGCCAAACAATCAAAGGACTAAATTGAAAAGAAATTAAAATTACAGGGCAAAATTACAAATAATTAAAAATGCAGAAAGGATTAAATTGAAGCAAATAAAAATACGGAAGGACCAATTGAAGAAATAACCCATTTTCAAAAAACACGCGGATCCTGAGGTCCGGGTCGGGTCGGGTCAGATCGGTCTATGGGTAAGGAGTAAAACTACGTCGTTTTGGCATCTGAGAACAGACACCAAAACGGCGTCGTTTAGAAGCATGTATATAAGTAAATTTTAGGTTAAAAAAATTTCATTTTTTAATTTAAAAAATCTGAACCCCCCCTATTTGTTTCCTTTTCTCTCAAAATCCTTTCTTCTTCTTTCCTTGGCCGGCCATCTCCAAACCCACGTCCGACCGTCTTTCCGACGGGGTCTCACCACACGCGCGACCATCGATCACTTCCCACTTCGTCGCCGTTCGCTGACCACCGCGCGTGCGTCCGTGCACCGTCTTGAACCACCCACGCGTCGTCAAAGTCCGACCACTGGTGAGTTTCTTTCTTTGTTCTTTCCTATTTATTCCATCATTTATTTATTTACAACCCAAATCTGGGGTTTAAAACTATTTTTTCATTCTTTTTTTAGTTTCATTTTTTATTAAAATAAGATCTGGTTAACCAGATCTGGAAAATTCCCCTTTTAAGCCTTTGTTCTTCCTTTTCTTTTTTATTTAAAATGACATTTGTTTCACTTTTGTTATTATTATTTTGAGACGGTCTGATTTGTACTCAAAACTGCTTTGTTCTCAGTGTTCTTGTGTAGGTGTTTTGACGATGGTGACGAGGGCTTCGTGATCAAAGGAACGCCGCTCTCGGCTCCGACGATGGAGGCTCGGACCCAAGCAGATATGTCCCTTTGATTTTCTATTTTATTAAATTTTTATAATTAATAATATTTTAATAACGTTCATTAATGCCATTTATTACCCATATTTATTAATGTTATTTTTTATTAAAAGTTATTATTATTAATATTATTTTACATTAGCTCATTTAATATTTTAGGTGAAACTGAAAAGAGTAAAAAAGGTAGCAGCCTGACTTTAAATGTAAATTAATGCATGGTATAATTCTCTAACGTTTAAGATTTAATTAAAATGAATGTATATTGAAATTACCTGATGATTCAATTACTCTAGCTTTTGAACCTGTTTGGGATGTAGAATATGCTTGCCCAAATGCTATCTGTTGAATATTACTTGCTCCTGTTTCAATCTGCCAATTGCTTTGAAAATCTATTTGTTTATATGGGTTTGTAAAAGGAGTTTGACTTCTGGTATTGATGCTTAGAAAAGGTTTGATATTCTCTGAAATGGGTTTGTATTCTCGATTTCCAGGATTCGGTCCCCTTTTACAATGAGCTGATTCTGGTTTTATAACCAGAATAACTATCATGCTAATTTGTTGTTCACCCTTAAATGCCTGCCTAATTTCTTTGCTTGTTGCAGGTTCTTCTTGGCACTTGTGATGGCAGGGCATGGTGGATGGAGCTGGTGGTGGCAGCAGCATAGGCACGTGGGTCAGATTCAAGGTTTGACCGATTACCTGCTGCTGGTGCAAGTAGGCAAAATTTGGCCCTTATTGGGCTACTGTAATTGGACCGAAGAAATGGGTCAAAATGGGTGTAAATGGGCCTAGGGGATTTAGGCCAATTGGGCCATGATGTAATTGGACTTTTCTTTTTAAATTTATAATAATATTAAATTAAATTAAATTCAAATTTAAATTTAAATTGAATTTAAAGTAAATTTAAGATTAAAATAAATTTAATTTTCAAATGGTTTGGGCCCGATCAAAATTGGGCTCCAACAGCTGCCCCTCTTTGCTTGTTGACGTGTAACGGGAACGGAGCAAAGATTAAAAGGAGGCCCAATTTTGTCAAATTTCGCTGACTCCCGGCTCCCTTATTGACCACTTCATGTTGACAACGCTTGTCTTGCCGCTCTATTCCAATCCATCGTGACTGCGGAAAAATAGAATCTACCCTTGGCTTGTTGCGTCCTCCTGAGTGGGGTTTGGCGTCGAGGCGTGTTTTGCTCTTCAGGGAGATAAATACTTTGCTATCCAACTTTACTTCAGTTTCAAGAGGATGACGTTGCTCTTACTTCAATTTCAGAGATGAAAACGTGTTATCCACTCTACTTCAATTTCAAGAGGATGACGTTGCTTTTACTTCAATTTTAGAGATGAAAGCGTGTTATCCACTCTACTTCAATTTCAAGGGGATGACATTGCTCTTACTTCAATTTCAGAGATGAAGACATGTTATCCACTTTACTTAAATTTCAAGGGGATGACGTTGCTCTTACTTCAATTTCAGAGATAAAGACGTGTTATCCACTCTACTTTAATTTCAAGGGGTGACGTCGCTCTTACTTCAATTTCAGAGATAAAGACGTGATATCCAATTTTACTTCAATTTCAGGAGGATAAGAAACAATGTTACTCTTACTTCAATTTCAGAGATGAAGACTTGTTATCCAACTTTACTTCAATTTCAAGAAGATGACGTTGCTCTTACTTCAATTTCAGAGATGAAGACTTGTTATCCAGCTCTACTTCAATTTCAGAGATGAAAGCGTGTTATCCACTCTACTTCAATTTCAAGGGGATGACATTGCTCTTACTTCAATTTCAGAGATGAAGACATGTTATCCACTTTACTTAAATTTCAAGGGGATGACATTGCTCTTACTTCAATTTCAGAGATGAAGACTTGTTATCCAGCTCTACTTCAATTTCAGAGATGAAAGCGTGTTATCCACTCTACTTCAATTTCAAGGGGATGACATTGCTCTTACTTCAATTTCAGAGATGAAGACATGTTATCCACTTTACTTAAATTCCAAGGGGATGACATTGCTCTTACTTCAATTTCAGAGATGAAAGCGTGTTATCCACTCTACTTCAATTTCAAGGGGATAACGTTGCTCTTACTTCAATTTCAGAGATGAAAACTTGTTATCCAGCTCTACTTCAATTTCAAGCGGATGACGTTGCTCTTACTTCAATTTCAGAGATGAAGACATGTTATCCACTTTACTTAAATTTCAAGGGGATGACGTCAAGACCTGCAGAAAATGCTCAAATGGTCCTCTATGTAGGCCAGATATGTTTAAGATGTTATGCCTGGAAATGAGTTAGAATACTCTTAACCTAAACTGAATGTGTATGATTCAATGTTTGCATTTTCAAAGATTAGTCTTCTATATTTGGAAGCCTTCTCTTGACGTTCTTTTTGAATTCAATTCGGCAAATTCGTCTTTTGAATTGCTTCTTGTTGTAAGCACGCATCATCCGTTTTTGGTACATTTGACCATGACGGATAGCTTTTAATCTCTTTTCCTCAATCAAATTTAACTGATCATATCTCGCTTGAACCCATTCCGCCTCATCCAAATTCAACTCTGACAAGACTCGGAGGGAAGGGATCTCCACCTCAATGGGTAAAACAGTCTCCATTCCATATACAAGTGAGAATGGTGTTGCCCCAGTAGATGTTCTAATGGAAGTCCTATAAGCAAGAATGACAAAAGGTAGTTTTTCATGCCAATCTCTATAGGTTTCTGTCATTTTTGCGACAATCTTCTTAATGTTTTTATTCGCTGCTTCTACTGCTCCGTTCATCTTTGGGCGATATGGGGACGAATTATGATGTCTGATCTTGAATTGCTCACAGACCTCCGATATCGTGCTATTGTTTAAGTTTAATGCATTATCTGATATGATCTTTTCAGGCATCCCATATCGATATATGATCTCTTTTTTCAGGAACTTGCTGACTGCGGACTTCGTAACATTAGCATAAGAGGCAGCTTCTACCCACTTGGTGAAGTAGTCGATAACCACGAAAATGAATCTATGTCCATTAGAGGCCTTTGGCGAAATTGGTCCAATAACATCCATGCCCCACATGGAAAAAGGCCACGGGGATGTCATGACGTGCAGGGGTGAAGGAGGCACATGGATCTTGTCCCCATAGATCTGGCATTTGTGGCATTTCTTGGCATAGTTGATACAGTCAGTCTCCATGGTCGACCAGTAATACCCAAATCTCATGATCTGCCTAGCCATCTTGAATCCATTCGCGTGCGTTCCACAAATCCCTTCATGGACTTCTTCTAAGATCTTTTTAGCCTCGATTGAGTCCACACATCTTAATAACACCTGATCTTTCCTTCTCTTATACAGGACCTCTCCGTCTAGGACGTACTCATTTGCGAGCCTTCTCAATGTCCTTTTCTCATTATCAGTAGCTTCCTCAGGGTATTTTCGATCCTTCACATAGTAGAGAATGTCCTGGTACCAAGGATATTCTTCTTTCTCTTCTTCTTCGATGTCGCAGCAATGGGCCGGAGTTTCGTAAATGCTCATTTGAATGAGCTTCATATCCTCTGGCCTATTCACTTTTATCATCGAAGCCAGGGTAGCCAAAGCATCAGCCATTTGGTTTTCTTCACGTGGGATGTACCTGAACGTGACCTCGTCAAATTCTTTGATCAGTTCGAGAATCATGTTTCGATATTCAATTAATTTGGAGTCCCTGGTCTCCCATTCTCCTCTGAGCTGGTAGATCACCAATGCTGAATCTCCATAGATTTCTAAAGCTTTGATCCCTCGATCTATGGCTTCTTGGATCCCCATGATACATGCCTCATATTCTGCCATATTATTTGTGCAATCAAAGTCAAGCTTGCTGGTGAAGGGATAATGGTCTCCTTCTGGTGACACTAAAACTGCACCGATCCCATTACCCACAGCGTTCGAAGCACCATCGAAGTTCAATCGCCATGAATGCTCATCGATTGTTTCTTCGGTATTGGCGACATACATTAGGTCCTCATTTGGAAAGTCAAAATTTATCGGCTCATAGTCTTCCAAAGCCCTACTGGCAAGGAAGTCTGCGATTGCACTTCCCTTAATTGCTTTTTGGCTCACATAGACGATATCAAATTCCGACAATAGGATCTGCCATCTGGCCATTCTCCCATTCAGCGCGGTTGACTCCATCATATATTTTAGGGGATCCAACTTTGAGATTAACCATGTCGTGTGGTATAGCAAGTATTGTCGCAACCTTCAAGTAGTCCAAACCAGTGCGCAACATAGTTTTTCTATTGGAGAGTATCTTATTTCACAGTCAGTAAATTTCTTACTGAGATAGTATATGGCCCTTTCTTTCCTTCCCGTCTCGTCGTGTTGGCCCAAGACACATCCCATAGAATTCTCGAAAATCGTTAAGTACAAAATTAATGGTTTGTTGGGATTTGGTGGTACGAGTACCGGAGCATCGGATAAATACTGCTTGACTTTATCAAAAGTTCGTTGGCACTGATCATCCCAAATGCCTGGGTTATGCTTTCTGAGAAGGCGAAATATTGGGTCACACTTCTCTGTTAACTGCGAAATAAACCGAGCGATATAACTCAATCTCCCAAGAAAGCCTCGAACCTCCTTTTGCGTACGAGGCGGGGGTAATTCTTGTATGGCTTTAACTTTGTCTGGATCTATCTCGATCCCCTTTTGGCTGACCACAAAACCCAACAATTTTCCGGACATAGCCCCAAAAGTGCACTTGGCAAGGTTCAATTTTAGTTGGAACTTCCTCAACCTCATGAACAGTTTCCTTAAGACATTCACATGTTCCTCCTCCGTTCGGGACTTTGCAATCATGTCGTCGACGTAAACCTCAATTTCCTTGTGCATCATGTCATGAAATAACGTCACCATGGCTCTTTGATATGTTGCCCCGGTATTTTTAAGTCCGAACGGCATTACTTTATAACAAAATGTTCCCCACATTATGACAAAGGTGGTTTTCGCCATGTCTTCAGGGTCCATCTTTATTTGGTTATATCCGGAGAAACCATCCATGAAGGAGAAAAAGGCATGCCCCGCTGTATTATCTACCAGAGTGTCGATGTGTGGCAGCGGAAAGTTATCTTTTGGGCTGGCCCTATTCAAATCCCGGTAGTCTACGCACATACGTACTTTACCATCTTTCTTGGGGACAGGTACTATATTGGTGACCCATTCCGAATATTCAACTACTCGGAGAAAACCTGCGTCGAACTGTTTTCGGACCTCTTCTTTTATTTTAAGCAACACATCAGGTCGCATTCTGTGAAGTTTTTGTTGGACGGGTTTGCATTCTTCTTTTATTGGGAGCTTGTGAACTACGATGTCGATGCTTAGCCCTGGCATGTCTTGGTATGACCAAGCGAAGACGTCCTTGAATTCTCTTAGCAGCTCAATAAGATCTCCTCGTGTCTTTGTTGAGATGCTGGTCCCGATTCTTATTTCTTTCTTTTCATCCTCATCCCCTATGCTTACTGTTTCCACTACCTCTTTGTGGGGCAAGATTTGCTTTTCCTCTTGTTTCATCAATCGTTGCAATTCAGGAAATATGTTACAATCCTGATCATCTTCGAAATCCTAAGACTCTTCAAGACACATATCTTGCTCGAAATGAGGTTCGGAGTCAGTATCACTCATATTACCGATATCCCAAGATCTGTAAAGAATGAGAATGGGCTAATGAACAAAATAAATTAAAGAATGGCTGTATGACATGATTATGGGTGTATATATTCAAGAATGATTTATTTATTCATATGTGTGAGTGTAATTAATTTATTTTGGGATTTGAAAGGAAAAGAATAAAGAGATAGTTGTCAAAATGTATTTTCATTTAAAATAATGGATAAAAACTCAAAAGCCCTTTTATAAAAGATTTATATCATTCCTGGGCATAGAATGACAAAGGTGCAACGAGTATTACTTTGGAATGTTCCTAAAAGCTACGGGGAGCTCCTCTTCCGTCCAATTGTCCAAATTACTCCCAGGTGCATACGGACATATTTGAGACGAACTTATTTCTTCAGCTTCTTCGGAAACGGCATTTATGCTTAATTCCATTACCAGTCTCGCAACTCTTTCTTCCTCAAGCCTTAGCCCGCCAGAAATGAAAGTTTTTGAAATATGAGGGAAGGTCATTGGTCTCCAACTAATTTCTTCCCCGGCTTGTCGAGCTCTTCTTATCTCACGTTTTCGCTCTATCTCTTTCTTCTTTTCTTTCACATCCGGATTGTACCCTAGCCCGAAACGGTCCCACTTTCCAAATAGCGACGGTGCGTATATTACTCCTTGGAGGTGTTTCCCGAGCCCTTTTCCCGGTAATGCTCCTTTTCCAATCGTCAAACGCAATCCCATCTTCGTCGTTTGTGACAATTTAGGTTCAGGAATTTTACTTCCCTCTCCAATGAATGTGGCATTGACAAATTCCAACGAACGGAAAGAGCATTCTATTGCCTCTTCATCCTTGTCTATGTACGGGGCATAATTAGTTACAGACACAACAATATCCTCCTCAGCGTTGATTGTAACCAACCTTCTGTCGGTTACCAACTTGAGCTTTTGGTGAAGTGAGGACGGTACTGCCCCTGCTGCGTGAATCCAAGGTCTTCCTAATAAACAATTATAGGAAGGCTTGATATCCATCACCAGTAAATCAATCTCGTAAGTATTTGGGCCTATTTGCAATGGTACCTCGATCCTACCAATCACTTTTCTTTCAGTTCCATCAAACGCTCTGACTATGTTGTGGCACGTCCTCATGTGGGAGCTATCGATGGGTAATCTCTCGAGAGTGGCTAACGGTAGAACGTTAAGAGCTGAGCCGTTGTCAATAAGCACCCCGGGTAGAGTATACCCTTTACAGCGAGTGGTAATATGCAATGCTTTGGTCGATCCCATACCTCCAGATGGGATTTCATCATCATTGAAGAAAATGAAATTATCAGCACTGATGTTGTTAATCAGTCGATCCAGCTTGCATACCGATATATCCTGGGTCACGTAGGTTTCGTTGAGCGCCCTCATTAATGCGTTACGGTGTGCCTCTGAACTCAGCAGTAACGCCAAGATAGATATACGTGCGGGCTGCTTATGTAATTGTTCAACTACGCTGTACTCGCTGTGTTTCAAGAATTTCAGGAACTCTTGTGCTTCTTTTTCTGCCACCGGCTCGTTTATTGGTTCTAACTTGTCAGTCACCTTTTCGGGTTCAACCGTTATAGCTTTTCCCTTGGTAGCTGCTCTCTCCTCCACGTTGTAAGTTTTACCGCTACGTGTGACTAGGTTCACGTTTTGCAGCTGCTCATCCTTGGGTGCCTTGATGTCGCATCCGTAATTCCAGGGAACTCTCTTACTGTTTTCAAAAGGAAACGGGGTGGGTTTCCGTATGATCACACATGGTGTCTCTTGTTCTCTCGTTCTAGCTCCCCTGGATGTGGAGATGATTATTATTGGGCGATCATGTTCATGCTTCATTTTTCCTTCGGAGGAGCAAATGTCCCCTATCTCTTCCCCTTCTTCGAAGAACTCTAATTCCTTGCGGTCCATCAGGTCTTGTATTAGGACCTTGAACTCCGCGCAATGCTGAATCTCATGACCTTCAGCGTTGTGGAAGTCGCAATAGTCCTTTGCTTTTACCATTCTTTCGCCGTCCTGTCCAATTATTCCTCTAGTCACTAGCTGACGCCATATCCATCTCATGGGGGATCTGACCTCTTCAATGTGAGTTTTAACCCTTTTTCCGTCTATTCCCGTAATTGCATTTACCCCTTGATCAGACTGGACGGGCAGAGGGTTTCCAGCCACATTAGGTCTCGATGGCTCATCGAATCTTATTTTCTTCATCTTGATTAGTTTTTCCACTAATTTCTTGAAGGTGAAACAATTTTCAATGGAATGGCCAATCACTCCACCATGAAATTCACATTGGGCATTGGCATCATACCACTTTGGAAATGGTGGTTGTACGGGCTCCGTGATATATGGGGCTACCACGTGTTGGTCATACAACTGCTGATAGAGGTCTTTGTAAGTGACGGGAATTGGAGTGAATTGAATCCTCTCGGTATTCTTTTTCCAGTTTGACTCTGTTCTAGGTAAATTCTGATAGTTGTCAGAAGGAGGTTTTGACTGCGTCATCGCGATTGGTTTCGAATAAGTTGGCCTGTATGTACTTACATTGTTTACCCCGGTTTCCTTTCTCTTTGGGGCTACCCTTTTTCCATTGTCCCCTGCGTCGATTTTTCCGCTTTTAATCGCGCTCTCAATCATTTCTCCTGACATTACTATGTCGGAGAAACTCCTTGTAGCATTACCCACCAAGCGATCGAGATATGGCGCCTTTAGTGTGTGGACAAAAAGCATTGTTGTACTTGAGTGGCTAAATCCCTCCAACGTTGAGCATATTGTCGAAAGCTTTCACTTGTTTTTTTCTCCATGTTCTGTAGGGTAATTCTGTCTGGCGCAATATCAGTAACGTGACCATATTGCTTCATAAAAGCTTGGGCCAAGTCTTTCCAGGAATTGATCTTTGTGCGGCTTAGTTGGTTGTACCATTTGGCAGCGGATCCAACCAAGCTATCTTGGAAACAATGAATTAATAATTTTTCATTGTGGACGTACCCTGTCATCTTCCGACAGAACATCGTAATGTGCGCTTCTGGGCAGCTGGTCCCGTTGTATTTTTCGAATTCGGGCATCTTGAATTTTGGGGGTAGCACTAGGTCTGGGACCAGACTTAGTTCTTTGGCATCGATTCCACCGTAAGCGTTAATCCCCTCCATTGCTCTAACCCTGTCTTCTAGCCACTTGTACTTTTCTTCTATCTGTTTAGATACTTCCATTTTGGTTCTTTCCGCTTCCATTGTATCATCGAGGTCGGGGTTGATGGGATTCGCAACGGTTTCTCCCGGGTTCGAACCTGACCCGACTAGGTAATTCGCTTGGCCTGATGCGCCAATGGGCTGAGGTTGCGCCCGAATCAAGACAGGTGTTTCTCGCGGGTTTATTTCTGGCGGAAATTGATGATGCACGGGTGTGAAGCCAGGAGGATATTGGGGATCCTCATTTTCCTCTCTTGAGTCTTCAGCGGGTCCTTTTCCCTTATCCGAATCTCGCAACAACTGAGTTAGCTGATTAATTATATTGCTTTGGGATTCAATTATTTGGTCTCTCATGTCCCTTTGAACTCTCTCTAACTGGTCCTGCAACTGAGCTTGCATCTGTTCTTGAATTTCTTTTTGCATTTGTTCTAGCCTCTCTATTCTCTGATCCATAGCTTTCGCCTTCTTACGCGTGTAATAACGATGTGGGTTTTCAATGTTTACTGATGTTAACTGTTATAATTAATTTTAATTAGTTTGGATATGTCATGTCAATAATGTGCAAGATATGATGCAAAATGCATGTATGCGAATGTGAGAAAAGGCATTGATTCTAAAGTCCATTTTCATTTAGAGCAACTTCTCGAGAAGAAAAACTTCTTTACATAAGAGAGTTTATACAAATGGTTTGGCCTTTCGACCCAAATCCTTAATCTTTCCTAGCAATCCCGCTAATTTCCTTCCTCATTCCGATCTTGACTCGTACTGAAGGCTCAAGACGTCGGCTTCAGCGGCTAGCTCCTGCATGTGATCGGTCGCTTCTCTCATTTGGGTTAGTGCCCTACCCATGACATGATCTCGTTCCTCGACTTCCCTCTGGGCTTGACGGGTGTGCCATTCACTGGTTTCTAAATTTCTTTTCAAATCGGATCTCATTATTATGTAGTGTAGCCTCCAGTTCTTGCACTTTTTCTTTTAATTCTTGCTTCTCGGCCATGCATGCTTTTAGCTCCGATACTGTGTTTCGATTTCGGTGCCTCCATAATGATTCCTCTAACTCCTTTATTCTTGCCTCTAGACTGGCTATCTGAGCTTTCAACTCAGCCTCTTCGACCCATTTTTCTAGTAGCTCTCCCTTCAAGGCGTTTTCTCGGGCTTGACCGTCTTGGAACTTTCTTTGTCAATGCTCCGTTTGGTCTTTTTGTTCCTGAATTTCTTGACGCCATTGCTCAGAAGTTTTCCCTAACCCTGCAGTCCTCATGGATTACCGAAGCTTCTTGTAGTGTTTCTTCAAGTCTTCAAGGTCTTCTTCTGCCTTATTTTTCCCTTTTCTCAACTTTTCGGCTTCTAATCTGTGAAAATCTACGTCTAATCCTAGCTGTATCTTATCTTCCTCCAATACTCCTATTCTCTTTTCGAACTCTGAGCTCTTACTTTCAAAGTCATGCTTGAGGATGTCTATCTCTGTTGGGACCTCTTGTAAATATTCCTCTAGAGGGCGAACATTTTTTGGATTAGGAGCAGGGATGTTGTCATTTACTCTCTTGCTCCTCCACCAGTCATAATTCGGGGTTGTCAATGGTTTGGCACTGAACTTCTTTATTCTTTGTACCTTTTTCCACGAATTTGCTATTTCCCGAACCTTCTTCTTATAGTCGTTCCCTTTGTTAGAAAATTCGTAATGTGCCAGGTCGTGTGTAACAGGGATAAACTGTCTTGTCTTATATTGTCTTAGAACAAGCAACGGAGCATATTCGGTAGCACCCCAGACTCCGAGTAACGGGACCCAATCGAAATCACCACATCGGTAGAGAATCTCGTCTGGAGGAACCAAGGCGCACACCATTCAATACTTTCATCCTGAAGATTCTGGAGAACGACTGCCCATTTTTCTTCGGATATATTTTGCTCGCGTTGTGTGGCCACAAAGTCCTTTAGAGGCGAGAAATCTGTCGAAAACACTTTATAAGAGAACTTCTCCACTTTCCAGAAGTGACTGTGAAACCAGACCATTAATAGCTGAGCACAACCAATGAATCTCCCTTCTCCTTCCCTTCGGCAAGCACTTAGCGAGCGAAAGGTTTCTGCCAAAATAGCAGGGACGGGTGTAATTCCCCTACTTAGTCGGTCAAACAGTGCTACTACCGCGTCCTCGACGTGCCCCAACGCCTTTGGAAATAAGACCAAACCATATATGCCGAGGGCGAAGATATCAACACGTTTTCTCATATCTGGATGAGTTGCAATTATTTCCTGCAGACTATTCCAGTTAATACTTTTGTTATCTCCTTTCACCTTAATTCGGGAAATAGCCCATTGCTCACTCATTCCTGTGACACTCATCAATCTTTTTAGCAATGTCGGAACACTTGCATCTTTTGAAAATGCTTTATCGGCTTGGATTCTAGGACAACGAACTAAGGCGGTGTATTCCTCTATTGTCGGTGTCAAGTCTAAATGACCAAAGGTGAAGCAGCTATAGGCAGGATTCTAATGTTGGGAGAGGGCTCGAAATAGGTGTTTGTCAATTCTTACCTCGAGTAGGTAAGACAGATCCCCATAATCTCGGTAAAACATCTGCCTAATTTCATCATCCCATTGCCCCCAAATCTCTCTCAACCCTTACAAGTCGTTCTGAGTTACATTAACACGAGTGTAGTCCCATAATTCTGACAGATGCCCGTCTTTCAAACTGTCACCCTTTTCACGCTGTTGCTCCTCGGACCATAGGCGTGCCACCATATTGTTCTCTACTTTATCTAAAAATCCTTCTTCCATGATAAAATTGCCTAATTTGTAAACGGACTTCAATCAAACCTTTTCGTTCATAATGATGCAAATGCAAGTAGAAAGAGACAAAACAAACGCAGTTAGTAACATGTAATAGCAGAAAAGCATTCAAATATACATAACACAGAACCTAAAAAATATTTCAGGTATATGCCAACGTGGCTTGACCTAACTCCATCTAAGGTGAGTATTTATGGTTCACTATATGTAGTTTTAAGTTCTAAAAGGTGAAGGGTACCCAAACCAGCAGATTCCTCGGTCCTCACCCATTACAGGCTCATCTAGACGAGTTCGGTTTAGGGGGACGCATTTCCCGCATGTTTGCACGGAAGTGAAAACTTCACGAAAACAAGGGTACTTTGTAATCCCGAAAGTGATTCACTATCTTGCACGGAGGTGAAGACCTCACGAAAGAGTAGTTTCTCACTTTCACTTAAAAGGGGAATATCGTGATGCACATGATGCCAAATTATGCTAGAAATATCACACCACAAAAAGACGTTGAGGATTGCATGTTAAACAAAATTAAAGTTGAAAAGTTCTCAAAAAAGACCCGAAAATCATCAATTTTGGCTTGACTCTCGTTTATTTTAAAAATGTCCCCAGTGGAGTCGCCAAGCTGTCGAAACCACCTCGAAAACGAATAGGTTTCGGAAAATATTTTATGTTTTGGAAAATGGGAATAAAAAGGGAGTCGCCACCAATCTTTTATTTGGGTGCGATTGGATCACCACAAATCATTTTTTTTTAAAAACGTTAAAACATCGGTCCACGAAATCCAAAAAAATAGGTTCGGGAGTCGGTTACGCACGAGGAAGGATTAGCACCCTCGTACGCCCAGAATTGGTACCACATGATCATTTTCGGGTCTTATTTTATGAAAACAATGAAAGCTCGAGTGAAGTTTTAAATACGATGTTCAGAGGACGTTTAGGGAACTTTTGAAGAGGGCATTCGATCGTGTGATTTGTGCGAAAATCATACCTATCACATTAAGGCACGATTTTTCGAGGTTTCCACACAAGGAACATCATCTCGTTATTTAAAAATTTGGATATGGATAAGGGTGTGTTAAAAACTTTTGAAGGGGGATATTTCTTTCGTACGAATTGCGAAAATCATACCCCGCACGTTAGGGCACAATTTTCGAAGTTTTCACACGAAATAATATTGCCTTATTTTCGTCATGAAAGTTCTTTGTATATATTTTTGAGAACTTGAAAATTTCGTATGAAGGTTAAAATGCAATCCTCGAACACATGATTTGAAGAATTAAAAGGAATACTCGTTCACTTCGATTTTCACGAAGACTTGAAGTCGCGACCAACGCGTTAGGACACGACATTCTCGGAGCCTCGAAGTGAACGAGCGTAAAAAAAACTTGAAAAGGATATTCGGTTCGCACGAATTATACGAATAAATCGCACCCGATACGTTAGGGCGTGATTTTCCGAAGTTGCGCTTGAATCGAACATTGCCTCAATTTTTGAAGTAATTTGTAAATGAAAGTGTATATTTTAAAAAAACACGAGTAGCAATTGGATACGAAGTAGTATAGTAAATATAAAACGTAGGTGCAAACAAATGCAAATATTGATAAATAATGAAATCGGGGTGAAAAATGGGACTTATGGATACCCGGGGGTGAAATGGTAATTTTGGTGAAATCGGGGTTAAAAATGGAATTTTAAAGGTTTCGAGGGTAAAATGGTAAATTTTGGTGAAATCGGGGTTAAAAATGGGATTTAGGGGATTTTTAGGGTTAAAATGTAATTTTGGAAAAGTTTTGAGGTCAAAATGTAATTTTGGAAAAGTTTTAGGGTCAAAATATAATTTTGGAAAAGTTTCAGGGTCAAAATGTGATTTTGGAAAAGTTTTGGGGTCAAAATATAATTTTGGAAAAGTTTTGGAGTCAAAATGTAATTTTGGAGAAGTTTTGGGGTCAAAATATAATTTTTGGATTGTTTGGGGACCTATAAGCAATAATACCAAAGAATGGGTGACACGTGGCAGCCCCACAGACATCCAGCAGTCAAAGGATTAAGTTGTAAATCTTGAAAAATTATTGGGGTAATTTCGTAATTAAATAAAAGTTGATTTGGGGATTAAATTAAAATAAATTAAAAATAAAAAGGACTAAATGCATAAATAATCCCAAAAAAGGACACGTGGCAGCCTCTAGTGCTGCCAAACAGTCAAAGGACTAAATTGAAAAGAAATTAAAATTACAGGACAAAATTACAAATAATTAAAAATGCAGAAAGGATTAAATTGAAGCAAATAAAAATGCGGAAGGACCAATTGAAGAAATAACCCATTTTCAAAAAACACGCGGATCCTGAGGTCCGGGTCGGGTCGAGTCAGATCGGTCTATGGGTAAGGAGTAAAACTACGTCGTTTTGGCATCTGAGAACAGACACCAAAACGGCGTCGTTTAGGAGCATGTATATAAGTAAATTTTAGGTTAAAAAAATTTCATTTTTTAGTTTAAAAAAAATCTGAACCCCCCCATTTGTTTCCTTTTCTCTCAAAATCCTTTCTTCTTCTTTCCTTGGTCGGCCATCTCCAAACCCACGTCCGACCGTCTTTCCGACGGGGTCTCACCACACGCGCGACCGTCGATCACTTCCCATTTCGTCGCCGTTCGCTGACCACCGCGCGTGCGTCCGTGCACCGTCTTGAACCACCCACGCGTCGTCAAAGTCCGACCACTGGTGAGTTTCTTTCTTTGTTCTTTCCTCTTTATTCCATCATTTATTTATTTACAACCCAAATCTGGGGTTTAAAACTATTTTTTCATTCTTTTTTTTAGTTTCATTTTTTTATTAAAATAAGATCTGGTTAACCAGATCTGAAAAATTCCCCTTTTAAGCCTTTGTTCTTCCTTTTCTTTTTTATTTAAAATGACATTTGTTTCACTTTTGTTATTATTATTTTGAGACGGTCTGATTTGTACTCAAAACTGCTTTGTTCTCAGTGTTCTTGTGTAGGTGTTTTGACGATGGTGACGAGGGCTTCGTGATCAAAGGAACGCCGCTCTCGGCTCCGACGATGGAGGCTCGGACCTAAGCAGATATGTCCCTTTGATTTTCTATTTTATTAAATTTTTTATAATTAATAATATTTTAATAACGTTCATTAATGCCATTTATTACCCATATTTATTAATGTTATTTTTTATTAAAAGTTATTATTATTAATATTATTTTACATTAGCTCATTTAATATTTTAGGTGAAACTGAAAAGAGTAAAAAAGGTAGCAGCCTGACTTTAAATGTAAATTAATGCATGGTATAATTCTCTAACGTTTAAGATTTAATTAAAATGAATGTATATTGAAATTACCTGGATGATTCAATTACTCTAGCTTTTGAACCTGTTTGGGATGTAGAATATGCTTGCCCAAATGCTATCTGTTGAATATTACTTGCTCCTGTTTCAATCTGCCAATTGCTTTGAAAATCTATTTGTTTATATGGGTTTGTAAAAGGAGTTTGACTTCTGGTATTGATGCTTAGAAAAGGTTTGATATTCTCTGAAATGGGTTTGTATTCTCGATTTCCAGGATTCGGTCCCCTTTTACAATGAGTTGATTCTGGTTTTATAACCAGAATAACTATCATGCTAATTTGTTGTTCACCCTTAAATGCCTGCCTAATTTCTTTGATTGTTGCAGGTTCTTCTTGGCACTTGTGATGGCAGGGCATGGTGGATGAAGCTGGTGGTGGCAGAGTTGGTGGTGGCAGCAGCATAGGCACGTGGGTCAGATTCAAGGTTTGACCGATTACCTGCTGCTGGTGCAAGTAGGCAAAATTTGGCCCTTACTGGGCTACTGTAATTTGGGCCGAAGAAATGGGTCAAAATGGGTGTAAATGGGCCTAGGGGATTTGGGCCAATTGGGCCATGATGTAATTGAACTTTTCTTTTTAAATTTATAATAATATTAAATTAAATTAAATTCAAATTTAAATTTAAATTGAATTTAAAGTAAATTTAAGATTAAAATAAATTTAATTTTCAAATGGTTTGGGCCCGGTCAAAATTGGGCTCCAACAATAAGTAATGATAATTCGAGAAAAAATTCATCATAATGACACAAACTAACAAAAATTAAGCATATCGAGCTCTCATAACCAAATTTCCATGAGCAATTTGTAATATGAAAGAAGCTCAACCCTTATTTTTCTTTCTTTCATAGCTGATTGTAGATGAACAAGAAAAAGAGAAATGTGCTTCTCCCTTCCTTCCACTAACACACACACATGTTTTTATAAATTTAACCTTAATTAATTAGTAAATATAATTAATCTATATGATCATTTATTTATATGGTGGAGATCAACGGTTAGAAATCATGTCAATCCACTAGGCCAGTTAAATATGGTTTAATTGCCATAACATCCTTGCTTCCATTGCTATTTAGAGACCTACAAAAATTCCAAATCAAATTCCTCTAGTTTTGGTCACCAAACAATTTAGTCCCTATATTATTTCCTTTAATAATTCAAACTAATCACTTTATATATTTTTTTTGTTACTAATTCCATGTTCAAATAATAACTATTCTCGATTCAATAATCGGGCTGTCTCGATTGAAAGAAATTGAGATTTAAAAATCGAATTTTTCCAACACGATGAAATTGAATCGTTATATTATCTAAATTTGAGTTATCAATATTTTCTCTGATGTTGTAATTAATTAATAAATAACTTACATTAGTAGACACCCGTTACTTAAATTTTATTTGTTTGATGACCATTATGACACGAATTCTGACATTAGAAAATCTAAAATGTTAGACCTTGGAAGAGCGAAGACCACACATCCTAATTTTGTTCACCCATAATTTCGTAAGCAATTGAATGGGCGAGCTTTCCACTACTTCACCTTGAGGAAGAGAGGAAACCATCGCCAATAATGCTGCAAAGGCCACTCACTGCAGTTTCGTTATCAAAAGGGGCATGGCATCACTTTTTGAATTTTGCTTTGTATTTTCTAAATTTCCGATTTTCTTATACAAATAATTCAAAATTCTTTATTAATTATAAAAATGATTAATTTTTTTTATTATGCACATAAATGATCTTCAATAAACAGTGAAAGTGGGTGGAGACAATCTATTTTGGCGTCACCTGTAAAAAAAACCATCTCCAATTTTATATATTTCGTCGGGTAAAAAAATTATTTTGAGAGGAACCAATTTATTTGATGTGACCAATGGTAGAATAGTAGTGTCATCAAACTTTTTTTTAAGTGATTTTTATTTTTATTTTAAAACTCAAATTACCATTATTTTTTTGAGTTTTTTTAAAATGCTTTTTTAATAGAAAAATGTATTTTTTTAATAAAATGGCATGCACTCTTTAAAAAGAATGACTCCACTAAAATAAAAAAAATCATTTTAAATAGATTTAAATTTTTATCCAAATCTTTTTTTTGGAGTTAATATTTTCACTCAAACCCTTGCAAATTTCAGGCGGAGCTTCAAATTTGGACGAAAAATTTGACCCATGAACAAATTTATTTATAATAGATTATTATTTTCAATATTTCTACTTTATTATTACAAATAAATTCTGTTTTATGTATTTTTAAAAATATATTTATTATATAGTTTGTATTTTTATGGAAATTATGAATGCTCTATAATCTAGTTTAACTAAAGCGTAATAATTTAAAGATGTTTTTAGTATAAAAATTAAATTTCTTTTGAAATCTTGTAAAGATGAAACTGATCTTGCCACTTGTAGCTTTATTTATTATTTTTGTTTATTTAAATGGATTGGTTACGTTCTAAAATAATTGTGGATGGTGGGCTTGTCCCGTCATGGATGCCGTCGATGTAATATCAAATGCAATTAACAAATCACACTTTCATTTATCCCTCTTTTAATTTAATTGATATTATATCACTGAAAAATTTGTTAGTTTTAACGCGTTGAAATATATTTATTGAGGCTTGAAATATAAATTTTGATAAATTTTAAAGTTTATTTTTTATATGGATCGAACTTTGAATAAGATTTATTGACCTGAATCCGACTCAAATATACCATGTTATAAAAATTCATTATATTAATTATATATGCTAAATAATAATTATATATATTTACATTAAATCATTGATCCAAAAAATAAGCCCATTACCCAAAATCTAAATGAAACTTACCTAATTAATAACTCAATCCAAAATATAAAACTTTAAAAATATATTTAATACAATAAAATATTTATTATATTTATTTGTATCATTAATATAATAAAATATTTATTATATTTATGGTAGTGCTTTTTAATCTAAATATTTTTAATATATTTTTAATGTGTTAGAATATTTTAATTTTAGAGTTTTTTAGTGTGTTTAGTGTATTGTATTTTTTAAAAGGTTAATTTCAAATATAAAAAATTAATCTAAAAAATTCAGATATGAGCGAATCGGGTTAGATCCGATTTTACCATTCTTAAATTGGGTTAGGTTTGCTTGGGCAAAAATATAAACCCATTTTTCCGGACTAGATCGAGCTTGAGCATTGAAAATTGATCTAGATACCTTTCATGAGCCCGATCTGAACTTGACTGGGTTGACCCATAAACATATTTAATTATGAGTAGTTTTATGCATTATATCAAAAAAATAACTTTAATTTAGTTTGATATAATTTTTAATCTTATAAATATCTTACTTTGATTTTTGTTTATACACTTGCGCAATTTATATCCATAAACATTAAATATGTACTATTATATTTTCTTTTTTGAAGTAATGCAATATTTATACTATTATTTAAGTCATTGATTAAGTTAGTGTCACAAGTAAATCGATTACTAATTTGATTAGAGAAATTACGAAAATATATTTTCATAATTAAAATAAATTATATTATTTAAAGTTATTTTAGTCTTTTTTATTTTAAAGAAAAAACAATAAAAATGCATATGATGGGATTTGGTTCATGCTGATTGCATTAATAAAACTTTAAATTTACCACTCAATCAAAACTTTATTTTAATATTTTTTTATATATTTTTATTTTAATATGCACACTTTATTACCATTATAATAATATTATTCTAATTAATTTCAAACCATACATTTAATTATTTATTGTATATTATTTTTAAACTAGCATCTGTATTATAATTTCAACATTAGAATATTTTGTATTTAAAAATTTAATAAAATATAATAAATAAGTGTTGAGTGTAATGGTAAGCACATTACATTCTAAAGGAGAGATATAAGTTCGAATATTAAAAACGATTTTATTGAGAGAAAAAATCATAAATCTCGAAAATGAAAAAGTAAAACAGATACAGAAAATTCAGGAAAGAATAGTAAAATGTAAGATATTTTTAAGAATTATGTTTTTTTTTCTTTTATATAAAATTTTAAAAGTAGACCAAGAATAAGGTCACGTTTTTCTCATTGTTAATGCTGAAGTCACTGTTATGGTAGGTGTGCTAACCCCTATAGAAGAAGAATTATTGCATCTAATTCCTTATCTATGCCACCAGGTCACATGAGCTTTCTGGCATTGGCATACTACATTAAGGTTAGTGACAAAGGCTTCTCCACCTCTAAGAGAACAATCAACTACTTTTGGAAAAGAAAAAAAGAAGCAACCTTATCTTTTGCACGAATTCTCCTCCAATTATTGATCTCTCTTCTTGGATCCTATTCTCTTCACTCCCCTTCCATGGCCTAAAACCCTCTCAACCCAACTATCATCTAGGAAATTTAAAAACTCACCACTACCAATAACGTTAATATGTATAAAGTACTTTTGGAATGAGACCCAAAATAAGTTATTTTCATATTTATCTTACGATCATCAAAATTAATATCATCTGGATTCATAGTTACTTCTTTCAATCGAGTTACCTCTAGAAGTGTAATACATGTTGGTGAGCATGTGTGAGAACTAATACCATACCAATCCCCTCTAAGAATATTATTCTACTTTGAATCTACTTTGAAAAGAAAGGCTGATGAACATGTGCCGAAACTCCTTGTTATAGTTAAGACCATTCAAGCCTATAAATTTCAGTAATTTGCCAAGCACATGTCTCAATTTCATTGCTATAATAGAGAAAAAGAGAGAGGAAATATTAGAGTATAGATTTGAGGCTCGTTACCCCTCGCCCCTCACCCCCAAAATAAAAAACCTTGACCCCTGTTACCAAGGGAATGTCCGCTCCTATTGAAGAGGAGAATGAGGTGAGAAAAGGGCCATGGACCACGGATGAGGATACACTCCTAACCCATTTCATTGGTCGTCATGGGGTAGGTCCTTGGAATATGTTGGCAAAATGTGCAGGTACCAACACATTGATCAACAACCTCTTTACCCTTATCTTTATGTTCTGGGTTGATCTACCTTTGACTTCCTCAGGTCTTAAGAGAAGTGGTAAAAGTTGCAGATTAAGGTGGCTTAACTATTTGAGCCCTGACATTAAGCGCGGAAACCTCACTCTCCAAGAACAACAATTGATTCTTCAACTTCATTCCCTGTGGGGAAATCGGTAATTCAATTTGTTGATTTTATTTACTTTTAGAGGCGCATTCCTTTTTATGATTTTTTTCTCTGTAGATGGTCAAAAATTGCAGAGCATCTTCCGGGAAGAACAGACAACGAGATCAAGAACTATTGGAGAACAAGGGTGCAAAACAAGCAGCCATCCTCTTCTTCTTTGAAAGAAATGGGCTCCCAAATTTCAGTTCCCCGTCAGTTACCAGAATGCATCGTCCCTTCAGGTTCAGTCATAAACATTACAGAGCAAATTGAATTTCCCCAATACGAAACAAGTCCAAACGCATATGCCCCTACTTGTGTCGACAACAATAACCTAGTTCTTAATGGAAGTTACAATATTGGCAGAAGTGGGCAGGACATGGAGGCATTCAGGCTGGCATCCATGTCAGCTGTGGGTGAAGGGTGTTGGATATGTAACGAGATGACAGATAGTTTATGGCAATGTAGGGAGTTGGGAGAGATGGGGAACTAGATGGAGCCCAATCATCCTTCAACTTGAAGGCTCCCCAGCACATTATAATCACATTGGACTCACCACTTGTGTGATAGTTTAATGCTGTGGCATATGACCTGTGAGTAAGGTCATCAAACTGACTTCCAGTGGACAGTTTTATACGTACTACTTTTACTACGTGTGTGATAGTTTAGGCACCCTATTTATAAGACTATGTTTTCTTATGGGTTATGTACCTACCAAGTCCCTCTATTTTGGGTATTGGATCAAATTAGTCCCTTTACTATTAAGTGGATTAATTTAATCCATGTATTAATAAAAAAAATCAAATAAACTCAAATTAAAATTAATTCGACTGCGATCAAAATATTTCATCAGCAATTAAAATATAACTCTATTGAACACAAAATAATATTTTTTTTATATAGTAAACATTAACTCTGTTGAAACTTGGACTTATTTTATTTTTTTAATAATATAAAAACTAAATTGATTCATTTAAAAGTAAATGAACTGATTTAATTTGATTCAGAAATTTGCTAGATACCTTCATAAAATTATAATATTTTAATTTGATTTAATCGATCAACTAATGATTTTCGTTAATGGGAAAAACTTATTGATTTTTTTATTATTAAGAGCTCAATAGAGTGAAATTTTTTAAGGGTTTAATTGATTTTTTTCCTAAATTTTTTTTTTACCCTTAAGCTAATTATTAATTGCTCAATTAAAAATACTATTAACTTTTTAAAAAAATTAATATGGACACTTTAAAAAATGAAAAACCCTTAAATGAAATTAAGTTTTATTATTTACAAACGTGATCAGGTTTAGCAAAACTTAAGATTTTTGAGAGAGCTTCAAGACTATAAAATTTTCCCTTCAAAGAACTTCTGGATTTCTTAATTTTAGAAGTTATGTTGAATAACTTGAAAGTAATACTCTTTTATAATGTCAATCAATTAAGTAAAAGAGGGTTTTGTGATCCGTTTTTATAATGTCAATTGCTCAAGTAAAAGAGAGTTTTGTGATCTATTTTTATAATGTCAATCGATCAAGTAAAAGATAGTTCTTGTGAAATATAAATTCTTCATTTGAGGTGATCTATAAAGACTAAATTCTTTTCATTTACATTTATCTCTTATTAAATAATTTTTAAAAAATGTGATTCTTTTATAAAATAGTTTTTGAAGGATATAATTTCATCATTTATTTTTATTAATTAAATTAAAGATTAGAGTGATGATAAATTGTGATTAGTACAAAATTTCTAGGGCAAATCTCCTTGACCTTCATCTGCATCTCATCGACAACCTTATTCCAACTTTATGCATATAATCTGATGCAGCACAAAAGAAATAACAAAGTTAAAAGAAGCAAATAGAGCTTTCCCCATTAATTATTCCCTTCTTCAATCCAGATGAAGCCAAAGTAAAAATCAAGATGATCACATCAAGCAAAACGCATTTCAGAACAACCATCAAGATTCTAAATTTAACACCAAAACAAGGCATGCATGTAAATCCAGTCTTGAAAAAAGCTAATGTTATGGAGGTAAACCTCGAGATAAGTGGTATACCATCTTCTTCAATGACCCAACTAGCCTCTCAACAAGACTTCTTTGTTGTTGCGTTGTTTAGGGAGCTTATAGTTGCCTTGAGCTCCATGGCCAAAGTATATCTTTGCAGCCATAGCTCTTCTTCTCCGTTCTCTCTTCTTGTTCTGTTTCCCTCTCGTTGCAGTTAAATTAGATTACAATTTACAATTATATTTTTTGGACTTATTTAAAGACTACTGGATTTATTTGAAATTATCTACAAAATCTTCTTTAAAATGCAAGAATAGGCCACTGATTTTTGCACCATTGATTTCTTCGGTTTTTCATATTAACCCTCTCTTTTTCCTTCAAATATCTGCAAAATCGTCTTTAAGAAACAAGTTGTTACAGTCGACTTGAAGGGCCTCAATCCACCACTCTTTTGCTGTAGATTACTTCAACTCTAGTCGAAAGCAAGAACAAGCTTTTGAAATCAAAATCTCGAGAAACCCCGTCAGAAAATTGCAGACGAATCCCATTAACCACGGTGAAGTTTTAGCAAATTTCATGCCCTGTCCTTTGTTTGGTTAACGAGAAAATTTGAGATGGTTAATGATGACAGGAAAGAAAGACAATGTAGTTCGAACTTTATTATTTAATTTTTGGGTAAACTACAAAAATAGTCACCACTTTTTTTTATCTTAGATTACATTTTAGTCACTTATGTTTGAAATGTTACGTTTTAGTCACTTACGTTATCGTTTTGTTAAGAAGTGATCACTCTGCCATTAAGCTCTATTATCTCCCTAACGACAACCCTACGTGGCAGTCCAAATGAGTTTTAAATGTCAACTTAGACATCTAATTGAGTTTTTCTTTTCAGTTGTAATTAATTTAAAATTTTCAATTAATTAAATTTATTTAATTAAAAATTTATTCTCATCCCAACTGGACATTCAATTTGGCATTTAAAACCCATTTGGACTGCAACGTAGGATTGCCGTTAGGAAGGTAACGGAACTTAACGATAAGGTGACCACTTCGTAACAAAACGATAACGTAAGTGACTAAAACGTAACGTTTCAAATATAAGTGACTAAAATGTAATATAAAACAAATAAAAAGTGACTATTTTTATAGTTTACCCTTAATTTTTTGAACTTTTAATATATATATATTGATTTTTTATTATAATTTTAATTTTTTTTAATATCTATAGTTTTATTTAAGTGTGCGATTGAATTGGCAAATATTACCATTAAACTTTATATATTTGAAATAAATTATATTATTAAAATTATATTTTTATTTTTAATTAAAAAAACTATTAAAAATTGCAGATGTTAAATATTTAAACTCTACAAACAATTAAAAAAATTATCATTGTAACCAAAGTTTTATTTTAATTTGTTTGGTAACTTTTAATATTAATTATGATTTCTTTAGCTTTGTTACCATTTATAATTAAAAAAAAAAAATTCAAAAAAACTTTTCAAAGAAGTAAACGGTTAGCTAGGAAATGCGCTCAAGATCAAACTTTCAATCACATGATTAAGAGATGAGATGAATAACTATCACACCACGCCTCATTGTTAAATAAATGTTTTATAACTTTAATGTTGAATTTTTCTTTCACCAATATGATGATATTTTGGCATTTTTATAACATGTTAAATAATATTACCTAACATGATGACATTTTAACTTATTATAGAAATTTGATGGTTTTTTTATAAAAATAATTCAAACTTTTTTATTAATTAAAAAAATAATTTATTTATTTTATTATGTACAAATGAATAGTGAAAGTGGGTGGAGCCAAAGAGATTAGCATCACTCACTTGTCGCGTCAACCAATCATTGGCTGCTAGAATTAAAAATTTAATTTTTTGGATGGAACCAATCTATTTGGCGTCAACTGTATAAATACACCTCTAATACCAGTACTTTCGTGTATCTCGTGGGGGTAGAAAATAAATTTCGACCTGCAAAATATTAGGATCGAAAAACTTGCTCGATCGACTTCCTCGTGTTGCGGTTAAACATGATATTGGAGGTGATATTTATACAGGTGACGCCAAACAGATTGGCTCCACCCAAAAAATTTATTTTTTTTAATTCTTGCAGTCAATGATTGGGTGACGTGACTAGTGAGTGATGCCAATCTCTTTGGCTCCACCCACTTCCATTATTTATTTCAGATCATTTACGTGCATAATAAAAAAGCGAGTCATTTTTATAATTAATAAAAATTTCAGGTTATTTTTATAAAAAAAAAAACAAATTTGACAATATGAACTAAAAATTAATTGAAGCACATTTAATATTCTTATCACATGTTTTGATCTATATTAATAATTTAAATTAATTTTTTATTATAATTTTGTAGATATTGTGCTTATGTATATAATTAGTTTTAAACTATATATTTCATGAATTATTAGATGTTATTACATCTGTGTTCGAATTATGTGATTTTCACATAAATTCGTTTGTAACTTTTATTTGTTAATTTTTTTTTATAATTTTTAAATAATAACACATGTTACAATTTCAGTGTCACGTACCGCTGCTTTAACTACATTAAAAGAAAAGAAAAGAAAAGAAAAACAAAATGTTGGTAGAGGACCAAATGACTATTTAAACAAAAAAGGAGTGAAGTTCCCCCAAACACAGATCTGGAGATGAGAGACACGCCTGCCCCAACTCCCAAACCTATAAGGTTTCTGGATTCAAGGCATTGAAATCCAAACAACCCTTTTTGTCCTTTCGAATCACATTCGTTGGATCAGGCGACCCCATCTTAATCATATGATGTAAACAAAACATTTTGACATTTTTTACTACTTCCAAATTAGCAGGGAGCTCATGCACTTCTTCTCCTTCATCAAATTCCAATGGTTTAGTCCTACTTCCTCAAACTACTATTATTTTTCTTAATAATTATATGGGAAAAAGGTCAAACAATGATGCCTCTACCCAACCCCCAACTTCTCTTCCCTCCGAGATTGTATGTATTGCACATTATTACATTTCTTTTTATTAAAAATAAAAACGAAAAGTATCCAATTTGACGTGATTTTTAAGATCATAAATGACCCAAAGAAAGAGCCAAGAAGACCTTATTCCTCGCGGACATTCTATAGACATAAGCGATCAAGGCCTGCCACTATACAAAATCCTCCTCATTGCAAGTGCGAAGAAAAGGGAGTTGGGGCCTCCTACAGACACGTTTCCCTGGTCAAATTTGGCTGGTTTTGTTGAATCAGACTTGCATCTCTGCCTGCCTCCAAGATCTTATATCTAGTCATCTTCTCTGTTACTCCACTGCTTCTAATCCACCAACAATACATCGTTTAGGTGGGTGGGAGTGAGGGTTTCAAAAAGCTCCTTGTGAGAGAGACACCAATGAATGCACTCGTATGTTATTTCATTTCCTAACACAAATGCAATTACCAAGGATGAACAACCCAAGGATTAAAAGTAGCTTTTCTCAATGCCAATGAATGGCCAAACAACACGGTTCAATGTTTTCCATTTAGTCTGCAAGTTGAAAACCTGGTTTAAATTGCAGTTTTTGAATTAGTTATGATGCAAGTTCAATTCATGTGCCTACGGATTTCCAAATTATCAAGTATCCGAGTAAGCCTAATCTGAAATAAGTTGACAACTGCAGATATACTATCATTTGTTCCTCATTCCTACCAACACAACTGCAGTTGTTAAATGGTGCACTCTACAGAATCAAAAAGACCATTCAACAATTGTAATCAGAAGAACCATTCTCTTCTATTGAAAAGAAAACGCAGATGTACTTTGTACAAGATTATTCAGCTTGAGATAAAGAAATAAAATGAATGAAGAGCATATTAAAACAAAAATTAGCAATTTTTTTAGAAGCAACTGAACCTACACCAGAAAGATTAAAAGGCAAATTCAACTTTGTTTTTGTGAAATTCCTAAATTCACAAAGGTCTGGTACAACTGTATACGAGACGACTAATTACGGTCACAAAATTACCATCAGTCGGTAAACAGAAGCCTCCAATAGAGCTTGTTGCAAGTTGAAACTCCCCCTTTACTACCTCTGCAGAAAGTCAAATAGCAATATGTCAAGCTCACAAATCTCGATTCAATCACAATGCCGAGATCTTACATTACACCCTTTTCTTTCTTTATTTGCTTGGTTCCCGGAAGATAATCACAAACAGAGAAGAGAAGAAAGGTGGAGTTTTTTTTTTTTGAATTCGTCTTTTCTTGGTAGTTGGCTTCTTATTTGTTAAAATTTAAAAAAGACGTATCAAAATTAGGATATATATTATATATATACACTATAAAAGAGATTTTACGTTGCCGTTTTCAGCCAACTCCGGAACCTTGTAGGCATCCGCCGTTACCTCCGTCAGCCACAATCCGGGAAACAAGTACTGTAACCAAAACCAATAACCAACAAACAAATAAATAAATAATGAAAAACACCAAAAACAATCGGAAAAAAGTAAAAAATAAAACGAAACTTACATCCAATTGCTTCTGAACATTGCGTGTCCGTTTCTTTGGCCTTCTCGGAGGACGGTGCCCGGCAATCGCCATGAAATCCTCCTCGATCTCTTTCTTCGATAGCGGCACCGAAAACTTCGGTCGTGGCCTTTTCTTGTCGGAGGCCGCCGCCGCCGATGCCGCCGATGCCGCCGATGGTCCCTTGTCTCTTACTCTGGATGACTGAAACACCTCATTCCTCATCGGAGAACTGTAATTGTTGTTAGTTACTTCTCCGTCAACCGGAGCCTTACACGCGGCACGCCTTGTCCTCAGATTCCACGGCCTCGCCTCCACCTCTACCGCAGGCGATTCTTCCCTCTCTTTATCTTTAACTTTGTGCTTATGTTTAGGCTCTTCAAATTCCTCCTCGTCGTCATCCACGTCATCGTTGTCGGACACTTCGTCTCTAAAAATTGCATCTTTGATCTCATCCGCCGCCGTTTTAAGATCCTTAATGATCTTCTCCCTAACTGCCTCGATCCCCGCCGCCGCCTCCCCCTTAGATATCCTCAACGGCTGCTCCCTAGCGTAATCGGTGTTCTTGCTGCTGGGAGATGACTCCGATTCGCGCCGCCGCATTCCACCAACCATCAAACTGCCAAACTTGGAGGGGGGAGATCGGCGTTTTTGAAGGACACGGCGACGACAATGCTGGTTGTGATCAGCAGGGGGGGCGGCGGAAGAGTCGGTGGCGGTGGAAGCATCGTCAAGTTTCATACACCTGAGGTATCTCCGATTGCCCCACTTCAAACAAGGAAGGTTGAAATTGTGAAGAGGTTTTGATCTCTCGGGTCCCATCGCCGTCCCTCTCTCACCGGAAAACACCATTGATCGCATCACAGAGCGAGCTCAATGTTTAATACCAAGAATTCCCGATTGATTTCCTTAATCTTTTTCAACTGGCTTGGAAGGAGTTAATTTTTGTCGTAGCGGGCAGGTTTCTTCTTTGCTATGCCAATCGCCGGGAACGCGTTGAGAGAGTTTTCGTCATGCGATATATAGAATTTATATTGGGGAGTGACGGAAGGAGAGGGCCGGTTCTAACGTTCAGGTTGTGTGATTTCTGGGGTTATTTTTGTAATTTCATTTCCTTTTGAGGGTATCCTGCTAAAATGCACCTTGGTGTGTAAAGTTTACCGGAATTGGGGAATTCCTTGGGGTTAAAGCCTCGTTTTTGAGTTGGCGAAACTACACGTTTGGTTTTTCACTTTTTACTTTTTATCTCTTCTTATTATCCAATGCCGTTAAAATATTTTCCCCAAATTTGAAATTTAATTTCGAGATAAATCCTAAAATTATACATGAATACATAAATTTTGATTTTGTGTAATTTTATATATCAAATTTTGATTTGATCAAATTCTTATAAATTATTAACACAATTATTAATAAAACATCATTTTATGTCTATATATTACATACATAATGATTATATTTAATCAATATTAAAATAAATTGATGTATTTATTTTTTTAAATGTGTATGATTAAATCAAAATTAAAATTTCAAGTATACATTTGAATCACAATTAAAGTTTCATGTATAATTGCACCAAATTAAAATTTATATATACAATTGCACATTAAATCAAAGTTCATGTATAATTTTGAGATTTATTCCTCTAATTTTTATATTTTTATTTTTACCACATTAATTTTTTTTATTTTTTTATTTCAAATTAACATTAACTTTTTTGTTGTAACATTTTGAAAAAAAAACTCAATCAGTAATTATGTAACTAAAAAAATAATTTTATAATGAACTTGAATTTAACAAAATAATTTTAACAGTGTTAAAAATTACACCTAAATTTTCAAATCTAAAAAATCTAAAAACTAAATTCTTAAAAATAAAAATATAAAAACTAAATTCTAAATTTTTAAAAAATACGTATAACATATTTTAACATTAATATTATTGGAAAGTTAACTTTCAAAATTTGGATTTAGAATTAAAAATATTATAATTTGAGTAGTAAAATATTTAAAAATATAATATTCGGAATTATTTCTCAAATTCACGAATTTGTTATATGTTTATCTAATAGCAAATTTGAAAATTTGAAAATATTTTTTAATTTGGTAAATTTATATTTTTATATTTTTATATTTTTAAATATATATTATGTTAAATCTCAATTAATTTACTCATAAAGTTATGTTTTTCTTTCTTACCATTTAAATAATAAATAAAATTTTAATAAAATCATAATCACAAACCAATCATTAAAGATTTGACAATAGTACCAATTCGTATGACAGCAATAAGACGTACATTGGAGATTTGGCAAATGACAAATGGCTGTTGTTGAACACTAATGGTGCAATTCAATTGCAATCGGGTAATGCAGTTGCTGAGAGAACAATGCGGGATGAGAATGATGATTGGATTTTTGGATATGACATGTATCTAGGAAATTGTTCGGTTTTTTATTCAGAATTTTTGGAAATCTTGAAGGGATTTAAACTCATTCAACGTGGTGACTACAATAAAGTGATAATTCAATCTGATAGATTGGAAATTGTAAAAGCCATATAAGGTAGCTTTAATACTGTTTCGAACTCCGCATTGATTAGAAAAATACAACGCATTTTATTTCAAGAAGGTCAATGGTTTTTGCGTTACATTCCTAGAGAACTCAATCAGGTTGCAGACTATTTAGCAAAGTTGGCTTTGATCAATAAAGAAGAGTTTCAAGTTTTTTATTCCCTACAGGAAAGTTTAACTCTCATTGATTCTGACAAGATAAAAGGGTGTTTTTATCCCTCAGAACAATTTATTGTATTTTAGATAAGTAATTGCTTTATTTCACCAAAAGAAAATTTGAAATTTTGTTGAAATTATAAAACGAAATAACAAAGACAATGTGACTTTGGTCAAGCCTCTTTGATTTAATTGTTTGGCGCATATGGAAGAACAAAAACTTTTTCATTTTTTAAGGAATAATTTGGAGTTTTGTTGAAACTATTAAGTTTTCTATATGTTGGGCAAAACAATATTTTTTAGCTCATAAGAGCGACTTGTCTGATCACATTAAAACGGCTCATGATTCTTCTTTGACAGACAATTGGATACATTTATACATTGATGGGACCATTAAGTTAGATGCAAGATTTGCGGCTTTTGGAGGAGTGGCGTGTAAGCGAGAAGAGGAATGGATCATTGGATTCAATCGCTACTTGGGATTATGCTCATTTTTTATGTTGAACTCTAGGGTGTTTTAAATGATCTAATCCTCATCCATGGAAGGGGATATAAAAAGTTGTGATCCATACAGATAATTTGAAAGTAGTCAAAACTATTCAAGATGTTCATTTGGCATATTCATCTTCAGCTTTGTTATGAAGAATCCACATGAGTTTACAAGCTATACAACATTGGAAGATAAAGCGTGTTCCAAGAGGGAGGAATCAAGTCGTTGATCGTATTGCGAAGATAGCTACAACAAGAAGTATTAATATGAGGGTCTTTAAAGACATTCCTAAAGAGTTACTATCTGTTCTTGAGAATAATAAAATAGCAAAATCTCGATTATGTTAATTTAATATAGATAATTGTTCTTTCAAAAAAAATTTGTTGCATTTGTGTGATTGGTTTAATAGTTAAACATTATATGTACTAGGATTATGTCGTAGATGAATGGAAATTTTTATATTAAAAATAATTTATAAAAAAAATTATTTACAACTGAATTATAGAGGAAGTGGTAAAGTTTTTATATATAAACTTTTATTAATTTTGGGTTCCATCCCTAGACATTTGAATTTTTTTAAGCAGTGGCTTTTAATTGTTTTATTTGAATATTTCATATAAAAAATAATAAAATAATAAAAACACGAGATTTATTACTTTCTTTAAAATTATTATTTTTAGGTAATTTTCTTGAATAAGTTTATGTCAATTTAACTCATGACATCAATCTCAACAAGGGATTTTATTATAATTAAATTATAATACATCCATAATGTGAGTAAAAATTATGTAAAAATATATTTATTACAAGTTTATAAAAAAAATTAAATGCAACTTTGGTTGAAATGATAAATTTTAAAATTTAAAATTTATGGTGTTTTAAATTCAAATATGCATAGGTTTTTTTAATGATTTTATAATATACATAATATGTATATATAACATCATCATCTTCTATACTAATATTTAAGCATTGAGTTGGTGCCTTAAGTCCCTACATTAACCGATTTCTTCTTTGATCTCATTTATCATTAAAATCAATTGGGTGATCAATCAAATGAGGACATTTGGTAACTTTTGATTTAATTTTATCTTTTTTTTCATAAATATTTAAAAAATCATAACAAATATAAAATTATTATATATATAATTGCAAATTATAAAAATAAATTCATTTAAACCTCTAAAATCATAATAAATACATGACATCAAACCAATCGTTGGATAATAAGAATAGTTGTCAAATTATTAAGGTTATTTTTATGTTGAATAAAATGTTATAGATCTTTCACAAATACAAAGATAATTGCGGGACCCTCTTTCTTTTATTGATAAATTATTATTATTCTTTAAATTTTTATCTCCAGTTTTTTAAATACAATATAATAATTTGAACCTGAAAAAGTTGAAAATTGTTTGCTAAGAATTGTATGGTATAAAGTATTTTTAGTACGGTTAGATCCTATCAGACCCAAATTTCATTATCCGATGATTAGTTTAATGTTACGTGTTCATTTTAATTTTAGGAACTTAAATTCCAAAATGAGGAAGACATAAATGATTTTTTTTTTATATTTTATATTTCATGAAAACTTATTTAGAATTTTTTATAAGTTTTTATGAATTTTTTATAAGTTTTATAATTATGGATAAATTATTATAATTACTATAAATTAGTATAATTTTTAAATATTTTTTTAAGTAAAATTTTTAAATATTTTTAGAAGTTTTTACCATATTTATAAGTTTTTATGAATGTTTTTTTTTATAATTTTCATAAGTTTATAGAAAATTTTAAATATTTTAAATACATTTTATTTTTATAAGTTTTTATAATATTTATAAGTTTTTATGATTTTTTATAACTTTTTTATAAGTTTATATTAATTTTGTTTTGGTGAATTACAAGGAGAGACAAAGTCTTAACAACAACATGACTAGTGCAACTCAAACCCAGGTCATACCTGAGACAATGAACATCCTTGACAATCAGGCCAATGCACGGGGTTCTATATTAAATTTTAATATATTAATTTTTTATATGATTTGTTATAATTTTCATGAGAAAAATATAAGTTAAATCAGAAGTTACTATGTGTCGTCATTTGATTAGTTCATCAATTGATTTTAATGATCAATGTGATCAAAGAGGAAAATTGTTAAGGGAGGGAATTAATTGATTTTTTGGTTAATGATTAGTATTTAGTTGGGGCAAGAGCTCAATTGATTTTTTTTTTTCATTTTTTCTTAAGGGCCTTATGTTTATTGGCCAGGTCACCATAATAGCTAACAACTTGGTCGGGTCACCATACTCGTCACCAATCGGTTGAGTTGCCACACTCGTCATGCTTGTGTTCACTGGTCGGGTCACCATACTTATCAACAACCTAGTCAAGTTGCCACACCCGTCATACTTGTGTTTACTAGTCAAGTCACTATACTCGTCAACAACCTAATCGGTTGCCACACCTGTTATCTTTTCCTACTTATTCAGTTTTACTATTCAAAAACTAAAGTCAAAAGATACATTTGCTACCATTATTTATAAAAGTGAATAATTCAGCCCTCACAATTTAACAAACATTATGCATATGTCTTACGCAATGGTCTTACATTTTATATTAACAAAGAGTATGCATTTCAAACATATAGCTCACGTTCTCTACGTTCATATTCTAATAAGCAGTATGCATTGCTTGTATAAAACGTTCATATTCTAATGAGCAGTATGCATTGCTTATATAAAATAATTATGTTCAAAAAAATTTGAAAACATATTTTATATGAGATCATTTTCAAATATTGTGTGGGATCAATGCATCAATTGTATAATATAAGTAATTTTTTTTCTTTGTGAATTGGCTCCACAATTGTTTTTGTGGCTTGACCATTATGTATAATATTAAAACCATTATTATTTTTGTGGATGTTGGATATATTTTTACTTGCTCAGCTTTGTCTTAATTAGATTTTTAATTTTAGAAAGTAAATAAATATTTAAACATTTTTTTTAAAAAGATGGAATTTAATTTTTTTTTTAAATTTGATAAAGAGAAAAAAGCAAAAGAATTTAGGTTTTTTTTCTATAGCACATTTTTGCATGTTTAACTTTTTAATAATTATTTATAAAATGATAAAGTGACAAATTTATATAGTAAAAGTAGCTAAACGAATAAAATAATTATCATATTGCTTTATATTCATTGTTGAAATAAAATCTATCTCAATCTACCCGCATACGACGGTGCACCACTCATGGTGGTGGAGTCATGGCGGTGCTCGTAGCCTTGTGTCAAAATACCAGGGGAATGTTTTGTGTGTTTGGAAACTGAAGACAGGTATTTTAAAAATTCAGCTAGGCCATGAACATTGGAGGAAGTTGGTGTCCTTGCACGTGAGGGTGAGGGTGAAGGTGAAGGTGGTGGAAGGCAAGGTAGGGCAGGAGAGCTAGATGGGTCGGCCTTGGTTGAATGTCAAGCACTAAAGGTTAGATGTAGATGGAGGCGTGCATGGCGCACGAGGCCCAAAGTTGTCCATATGTATTCCTACAGTCACCATTAACACTAAAGCTTGTCAAGAAATTAAAGAGTTATTAGTATGATTTTTGGTCTACGTTTGGGTTAATTATTTGTTTGCATCAAATTATAGAGTAAAAATTTGAAGAACAAAATATGTTCTAAGTCCTTCTATGCTTTGTACATTTAGAATTTAGTTCATCTATTTTTATTTTCAGGAATATAATTCTCTACTTTTCGGATTTAAAAATTCAAGTCCAGTTGTTGCCGTCATTAAAATTTTTCTATTAACTTTTTTGGTGTGAAATTTTAATTTTTTTTAAATTCACTTGATAATCATATAATAATAAAAAAGTTGAAAATATTGATTAGGATTTTTCCCTTAAAAACACTCATTCAAAATCGTAATGATAATTTTTTTTTGCTGGAATAGTATTCTTGAAAAATATTGACACCGACATTTTGATTGAAATAGTTGACAATAATAATTATTTAGATTAATTAATGACACTGTAAAATTGAAGTATATAAATTAAATCTTAAGTTTCAACATAGTCTAGAGGTCAAAATTGAAATTTGACCATTGTCATATAATGTAAAAAAAAAAAAGCAACGCAAACCTAAAAGAAATACAAAGTCATGTGTCAATGTTTAAGACACTTATAGCATTCAAGTTATATATAATCACATAATATTTTAATTGAAAAATTAATATTATTAACTATTTAGACTAATTAATAACATTGTAAAAATATAAAAATCAAATTATATTAGAAATTAAAATATATATTAGATATTAAATTTAAGTATATTAAAAAGACTAAAACTAAAATTTAATCATTTTTGTAAAGGTACTTTAAATCTTCCTTTTATATATAGGTATATAAATAAAACACACAAATTTGATTCACGACTTTGTCTCTCTCCTCCCATATCGTTACTTGGATGGAAGGTCGGTAAGAGATGGTAGCTCTCTTTACAAATTTGGATATTCGCTAATATTCTATTTATCTTTTACGAATTTGATTATTGTAAATTTAAATATTAAAATCACTGGTCATTGCAAATTTAAATAGATATCTCGAATATTTATTATTTAAATATATTTTGTTTATTTAAATAATAGATGTAAATATTTATATTTGAATTTATTAGTTACAAAATACTTATAAATTTAATTTTATATACGTAAAAAAAAATTAGGGGATTTTAATTTGGATATCCAGAAAATAATGAAAATTTTGAAATTAATTTTTTTTATTTGAATGTTGAACGGATATGAATATTTAATTGAAATTTGAATAATAATATTCGAACAATTTGTAAATAATAAGGGAATTTAAAATTTTAGATAAATCTATATATTCAGATTGGGCTTTTTTTAAAAAGAAGAAGAAGCAATATTTGGTTGCAATTAGCTGAATGGGCATGTTTATAAGCTAACAAACGGCTAAGATGATGCCACAACACAACCGTTCAGCGACGGATGCCGTGTGCAACACACAAGAGCCATGCTCCATGGAGTGTTATAAACGTGCACCATACTTAATTGGAGCCTCTCTTGTGCTTGTGGCTTGGATAATTGGACAAAAGCCTACAACAAATATATCTTATTCATAAGAAAACCAGAAGAAATGTGTGTAATACAAAATACAAGCACAACAAAAGAAGATACGCCACTCCATACAATATCCTTTAACCAACCCAAAATATTTATTTTATTTTATTTTTTAATTTAGAGAATGCGGATTTAGATAATATTTGAATTAGATATTTTAATGTCACATTTAATTAGTTGGAATGAAATACGGTAGTAACGAAATAAATAAGTAATAAATATTGCGTCGTTTAGTTGGTTGAATAAAATAATATTATCTTATTTAATTGAATAAAATGATATTAAAAAACATAATAAGAATAAACATACAATGACATTAATATCTTTAAATTATATTAATTCTACTTTTTATATTTAAGAATAAATTGCTAAATTATTTTCATAAAACTAATATCTAAAGATATTTTAATTAATCATACATAAAATATTAATTAAATTTTATATGTTATTAAATATTAAAAATATAACAATATTTATCTATTATATAAAAATTATCTATGCTTGTTTCATTATAAGCCCTTAGTTATTTCATATTAAACATAAATACTCAAACATCTAAATTAAGTGCTTAGCATTTCTTTCTGTTTTTGCCTATGATTTCAGCCACCTTGCCTTTTGATTCCCTTCACAGTTCTCTGTACATTTTGTTCACTGACAAATCCCTTATATTCTGTTTTCCTTGTAAATATATAGTTTGGTTGCTGACCAAGTTTTGGATGGGTCGGACTTGTGATCCCATATTTTCTTTCTGTTTTTGTTTATTCATATTAAAGTGATTCTTTCTCATTTTAATGCAATGAATTGAGCTTGATATAAATTCATGTGCAGAGATGCTTAAGGACTGGACTTCTGTTTTGAACTTGTTTAAGACCATGTGGCCTTCTCGGTGTAGATTTTATAGAGGGAATGTGTTTCTCTTGCTGCCAGTGTTATCCTACCCTTGATTATTCATCTCTCAACAACCCATTGTTTATGTCTTATTCATTTTATGTTGGGAGTGCTAATGATTGAATTTTTCAGATGATTCCATTAAGTTTGAGTAATGGGACATGCAGATATGGCTGATCCACTGTCTTTCTCCCACACTGGTTTTCTTCCTCTGAATATATATATGCATTTCAACATATGGATACCACATGTAGTCGATTGGACATCTCTCTCCCTATTCCAACCTTGCATTTCTCTTGTGGAAATTTAGTGCATCTACTCGTATGATTCTGTTGCGATCTATTGCTACTTTCGGGGAATTCTCCTCAACGAATAAGTGCATGCTATTGCTGGTAGAAAGCCCTAGTATCCATGTTTGTATGCATTTAGCATTGTTAAACTTCGAAAAAGAAATGTTCGGTAGTTTTATTCTCAGCTCATTTACCATATACTATCTTGATGGAAAGCTATTGTGAGGCATGTCATCTTCATCTACCGTATGCTTGTAATTTCTATACATATTCTGCCCTATGATTGGCATTTGACAAGTGTTCCTTCTCATTTCACCGACCATTAAGAAATGGAAGAGTGCCTTCCAGATTTTTGAGAAGCTGCCACTTTTATATTAAGCTGAGGTTGCTTAACTAATTACATTGTTGAGATTTGCAGAGCTGCACACATTAGGTTCCCTGGAGAAATGCTGTGCTTTGTGAGAGCTACAAGGTTTCCTTCTTTTCTACATCTTTTAGTGGTTGTGTTTTGGCCAAATATTGCTAATGACACTTTTGTTTCTTTTGCCTCTTGCTATGTGTAATGGCAATGCAGTTTTCCTCCCCATATTTTTATTCTGCAGATTATAAACACAGACTTTGGATATGTGGGCTGATGGAGATGTATTTTTTCTCTGTTGATAAGATTTTCCCAAATTATGGCAAGTTATTGGGCAGGAAAATAATAAAGCAGCTACCTAAATGAAAGGTTTGGGGCCAGTTTAGGATTTGGGTTTGGCCACTTTCATAAATGAAAGGTTTGAATAAATTTGAGATTTCCGAAAAATATTCAATTTAAAAAATAAGATTGGATAAAAAAATTATATCTATTTAAAATATGAATCAAGTTTATGTTCAAATATTTAAAGTACGGGTCTATTTTTTAAATTTGTAATATATTATATTATGTTATTTTTATATTTTATGTATTTTATAACTCATAAAAATTAAATTTACGATAATATACAATATTATAATGTAAACATAAAAGATTTAAATTGTCTATATATAAAATTTTAATAAATGAAAAATAAAATTATTAAATTAAAAATAATATGCGTAGACTTAAAATGAACTTAAGTGAGTGATTTACTAATATAGGTAGGCTTAAACAAAATTTTAGATTTATATTTCAAGTCAAGTTAGGCTTGAGTAATCGAAAAGTACAATACTATTGTGTTTAAGTCCAACTTGAATCTGACCCATGAACAATTTTATATAAAGAAGTATTATCGTATTTTATCATTTGTCTAATTATCTTTAGTTGCTCATTTTCAAAATTGACAAGAACTCTAATTTTATTGAGAGGGATCAATTTACTCAATTTTGAAACTAAAAACAATTGGAGGGTTGCTTCAGAATTAACAAGTCATGTAATAATGGTTTTGCAGTTCTCATGTTCCCTTTGAATTAGTTTATTGATGAGCACAAAATTATGCAATTAAATGATAGCAGCTTCAATCTTTATACATGGAATTCACAAACCCAATACCATAAAGGATTCAGGAATACAGATATCTACTGCAAGAGGGGTATTAGGGTTATAATCTTTTAATTACCTTCACCATTTGCGTAAAGTAGAATTTTAACCTTAAGATATAAGTTATTAGAGGTGAGGCATAACATCTATAGTTGAAATATTTATAAATTTAAAATTATTTTAAGAAAAAATGTTCAATCTTTAAATGAAAAAAAATAATGTCGGCATGACATTTATATGACATTCGCAACACTCTGCGATGTAATTTGTGACCAAAATTTAAAACTACCGATAGCTGTGTGCTTGGCTACATGTGAAAAGTATCAATACAGCATGTGTATGTATGGCGTTTGTCGTCATAAAATTGAGATGCTTTCTCAAAGATGGAATTTGGGTTTCCTTCTTCTTTTCTTGTTCAAAAGGTAGAAAGAATTCATATAATTGGAGAAACCATGGCACTGTATACCTTTACTCTGATTCATTGAAATGCTCCAGTTCCTCTGGAACTATGTATTGTGGACTGCAAGCTAAGGCCCAACTGAAGATCCAAGGATTTACACCACTGCTTTGATGGCTTGATGCCGTCAGCTGGTGTTATGGTGAAGATGGAGGAATCTTGATGGAAATGGATGATTTGTGAAGCACCTTCTTGCTGGTATTGGTTGAAACTTATTTGAGGAGGCTCTTGGTATAAAGTGAAGTGATGAGGATAGCAGCTGTCTTGCAAAGGCTGAAGATAAGAGTAGATGCTGGCTGCTCTTTTGGCTTGAAGCTGCAACCTTTTCTTCTTCATCCTCTCTTTCTTGTGAGCATTTTGATGACCTCCCAGCGCCTGCGAGTTCGCGAATTCCTTGAAACAATACCGGCACTCGAATTTCTTCTCATCGGTACTGTCTCCATCATCTACTCCGGCTGCCCTGCTCGATGAATTTATGCTTTCATCGCCATCAACGCAACCTTTGAGGAAGCTGCCATTGTTCGTACTAGGGCTAAGCTCAAAACCAAACAACTTGAGCTTCTTACCGCCGCAGGATCCTGCTTGAGAATAACCGTTTCCACTGTCACAAGTGTGATAAGCACCACTACAGGCATCTCTTTTCATCTCTATGTATGTATTGGAATATGGTAAATTAGAAGCAAAATGAATGTATCTCTACTGATATAGAATATGAGTTGTTTGGATTGTAGCAGCCCCTTTTATAGTAATTCCATTGTCTCCCACAATTCAACGCAATGCATATTAAATAGTGATGAACATCCTATCAAGCAAGAATATAATAAAGGCAAAGCAACTAGAAAAGTCTGATAAGAGAAGTCGTTCCATGCATTAATATTTTATCTTTTAAATTATTAAAATGTGAACTTCGGGAAGGGATACATACCACTTGAAAATCTTTTTAGTTGTAAATTGAAAATAAGAAAAAGAAGAAGTAAATGTCAAGATTTGATTTTTATAATTTTAAGATATCCCATTTTAAAAACGATAAAATTTAAGTTTATAAAGTTAAAAAATTCCTCGATCAAAGACGATACAATGTGATTAAATATTTTAAGGAAGAATTTTATGATGAGTAAACTTTAAATATAGATGAAAAAGACCATTAATGATGGTAGCACTTGAACATTTTTAAACAACTAATCCAATTTGGAAAGGAAGATTAAAGTTATTATTATACTAATATATAACGTAGAAAAGTCAAAGAAAGAAGGGCTTAATCCTAATTTGCACTGTACTTAAACCCCACTATAAAAAGAAAAACCCCATAATTCCCATCATGATTTGGATAAACAGTAAGTGGATTGACCATACTCTAAGCTTATAACAAATTAAAATACAAATAGAAGCTCTTAAATTAATTAAAACTTATATGTATCCAAATTGCCCAATTCCATAGTAGTGAGATTATTGGGCACTTCTCTGCAATATATATTAATATAGGATGTCCTTAAATTATGATTTCTGTTAGGTACTTCATTTACTTGAATTGGGTACTTAAATTTTATTCTGTAATCAATATTGGCCGCCTGCAGTACCACTATATTAAGAAAAGACCGGAGCTAATTAGGCAAAGTCACATCGCCATGTCATTAAAAAATAATAAATAAAAAATTGTATTAATATTAATATTAAATAAAATTTAAAAATATTCTTCTCCCTCCTCCCCATGTTGCGAGTCAACATGATACAAGTTCAATTATACGGTGATGTAACACTTTTTGATTAGTTTTGATTTTTTTTTTAACGGATTATAATGATAAGAATTACTTTTAACTATGAAATAAAATTTAAGTATCTGATTCAATAAAAGAAATTAAGTATTTAACCCAAATTGAAGACATGATTTAAGAAATTCTATTCACTTAATTACTAATGAAAGATGCTACGATGTTAGATGGGATGAGGAGTGGGCACATATATGTTTTAAAGTGGATGAAGCAATCAAGTAATATAGTATTATTGTATAAATAATCAAAGCACATGTGTTGGACCAGTTTGTAGCTTTTGGGATTCGATAAAAAAAGTTAATAGATTGTGTTGTTAATTCAAAGTCTCTCTCTCTCTACATATATATCTCATTAGAATGTTAATCAATTACCCACTTTTTGTATTTATCTGCAATATTTAAAAAAGAGATTGTAGGTACATGGGAGAAGAATTCCAAGGAGGCATGCTGTCATGTCATCAAGCATTTTGAAGTTACATGTATATGGTTGGTGGTGGCTACTGGCGTGGGTGGGTGGGTTGGTTTCATTTGGGGTTTAAAATTCAATATAAGGTGGCCCCTACCAATACCATCGACCATCCCCCCCCCCCCCCCAAAACCCATAAACAACAATGACTCACCCAACTCTCCCATAACTTTGATTAACCATTTTCAGCTGCAAGGGCTTTTCTACCTGCTAAGCCTCTGCTATTTAACCATTTCTCTTGCATATTCTATGTTATAGGCAGGGTTGATGTAGCAGCTTGCACCCAGTTTACCATAATACAATACTATTTGATAATAACTGTACTATTAATATTTTATTGAGATAAATGATATTATATTTCAAAAAATTGTGTTATCACTTTTGAGAAGAGTTTGACTTGATGGATTAAATTTGAAGGTAGTTAAGAAAATTTTTTTAACCTTTTCTTGTAACCAGAGTGTTTTTCTCTCTTTTCAAAAACATAGTGAATTCTTGTTCATTATTCATCATCACAAACAAAACCTTTCACTACTCCTTTTATTGTAACACTAGATGTTTTTTAACCTTTTCTTGTAACACATTTGTAATTAAACACTAAAAAAAGGGGAAAAATATCATGTTGTTAGAGGGGTAAAAAAGTAATCAAGCACGAAAAGTTTTTTGGTAAAATAAAAGCTAAAAATTTTAATTTCTCCTTTTCAAAATTATTTTTTGGAAAACAAAAAATTTCAGTTAAAAGCAGTTTGTTTAGCACAACTTTTCTTTCAAAAGTGTTTTCCTCCTTGAAAAGTATTTTTCAAGTCAAAAGTATTGTTTTAAAGCAATACTAAACAAAATCTTAATACATAAAAAGATTGAATAAATTATCTCGCTAATCACTCTAAATAGGGGTTATTCCTATTTTGATTACCTCAAATTATTTTGCTAATTTTGTAACAGTTGTTAAAGAGATTGATCAAATTGATCACTCTATCGTTAAACGGTAATAGAACGCTGACGTGGCTTTAGACAATAGGTTTCCAGATCTATTATTGAATAAATCATTTACTGAACAAATCTCCATAAAATAATATTGTTATTCAAATTGCGTTAACAAATCTGATATGATTATTTCTCTTTTAATCTTATTCTCTTTAATTGTCTTTATAAAACTGTCTTGTCCCAAAACTATGTTGGAACATCAATTGGGACATTGTGTTTCGATAGGGAGCAAATAGTGATCTTTTCAAAGGTTTCTAAGAAATTGAGTAATTTGCAAATCATAATCATGGGATAATTACTTAATACATAAAACATTACTTAAAACATGAAAAAATTGCTTAATACATAAAACCTTACTTAAAACATGAAGTGGTTTCTAAAAAATTCGTAAATCATGGAAGAATTACTTAATAATACATGAAAAGTTACTTATGCAAAAGTTTACAAGAAATTATGTAACTTGTAAAACTTGAAAGGATTATGTAGAAACAAGGGGGTGTACTTGCTGGGCAAACCGAAATTGTGACTAAAATGGTACTTTGAACTATGCAACCACGAAATTAAAAGTGCGAAAATGTAAAGATAAATACCGAGATTATTTATGCAGCTCGACCTCAATCTATGTGTTGATAGGTGGGTCTAAAATAATTTTTTGAAAAACAATAAGTGGGTCTAAAATAATTTTGAATTAGTCATTTACAAAATATGAATAAATTTTGACAATTTAAAATTCATGTTTCAAGCTAGATGAGTTTAACTAAGTGTTGATACAATGGGACGACAAGGAAGAGATATGGAAGAAGATGAAGTGATTATTACGGAAGCCGATTCACCGAGTCGAGACGAAGAGCCAAAGATTACAAAGAGTAAGGGAGAAGAAAGTATGAAGACTAAGTGCAAGGAGTGTGCTAGGCTTAGTATGCTTGGAGAGTCAATCCTTTCTTGATTGTTCCCGGAGATATTTATAGGTGGGGATCTCGTGTAGAATGGTATATGGTTATCATTGCGGAATGCGTGGAGTAAATATCTTCGGTAGGATTAGGATATCTATGATGGGACCGACCTTGTCATTCATTCTAACTTGACGATACGAAATAGTTGAACCCACGTGAAGTTTGATGATCAGTAATATCATATTCTTAACAGAAGCTTGAGGTCTGGAGAAACAAATTGTTTTTTTTTTTTTTTTTTGAATGTTTGGGACGGAAGGTGAAGCTTAGGGGTGGCCATCCGATTGATCATTGACGAGTTTGCTGCTCAGGCGACATTCCAACTTATTACGTGTCCTTATTCAAATAAAGAGTATAAAACTGAGTATAAATTATGCCATCCAAAATATAATAAAACAAGGGGGGAAAGGTGCAATTAAAAGTAATTGTGAGAATAGTAAAGCATTGAAAGAGATACAATTAAGAACTTACCTAGTAAAACAAGGTGGCCTTGATTTTTAAGATTTCTTATGTTTGGTTCGTACAGATTATTTTGTCATAAATAAAGTCAAAAGTACTACAGTATAGACCACTTCAACAAGACAAAAACAATACAGTAGGAACAAAGTTTAAAATTCAATGTCAGTCCAATTAAATTGATCGATAAATACTCTAATAAAAAATAATTAAGAATATGATTTAATTAAATATTTAATAACAAATTGTATTCAATTCAATGATACTTTTTTAGATATAAAATTAATAAATTAAATGTTTAAAAAAGCAATTAGAATTTGTTTTTGTAAATGTTTAAACCAATTGTTGTATCAATTCAGTGAACAAAACTAACTTTGGATTGAAAGTTGAATTCCAAAATTTCCATCACTATCAGCACTGCAATATTGACCACAATAAACTGAGATAAAGCACAGGGCTTTTGAGGAAATAATTGATTTACTGAACTGATGATAAAGACATGATGCTTTACTTCTAGCTTTGGCCAATAACCAGTCTCAATCATCAAAGCATGCTGAAATCACCAAAATTCAGGGTATCGAAAGATCAGAGAAAGCAAAGGTATGGATCAAAGTGTGGGTGGTTACTGCTTCGTGAACCCTTCACCCAACCCCCCACCAAAATTAGAATATAAGTTTATTCATGTTGGTAGCCTCATGCTTTTATTAATTGGTTGTTCTCTCGGGTAGTTAGTCTTACTAAATTAATTCAAATTATACGTACTAATTTGAACAACACTTTTAAGATAGCAATTCCTAATAACAAAGCTTGATGGAAATGGTACGAACCAATTCATTTCTGACAACAAAGCTTCTAAACTGTGAGTTACCACTGCGGAGAACGGCATTTCATATTTGCACTCATACTATTCTTTCCAGCAACAGCAAGTGAAGGCCATTCATTTTGTATTTGGTCAAACACTGGTATGGTACCCGCAAATACTAATAATAATAATAAACTTAACAGCAGGTAGCATGTTAGAGACGCTAAAAATATTTTGATATTGATGACGAATACTTTCTAGGCATCTCAAATTCCTTACAAATATGTTGATCAACCTTACACTCCAAATACAGATACAATGGTTTTCCTTTGAATACATCAAAGTAAACATCATGGCTGCCTTTTGGAACGGGGCAGCAGAGCCAGAAGTATCTTCTTCCTAGGGCCCTGCCAATCAAATCACCTTCATTAGTTACAATTCAGGATATTATGTCAACTTAAACATTTCATTTTGCACCCACATATGAGGGAACGGCAAACGGTTACCAAACAATATATTCACATAAAAAGATGATTATGGGTTTGAATCTATAGAAGACACCCTGATCACAGCCCATTTTACCCAATCCCCTAAATTTATTGTTACCAGACACAGATTGTAAATCTACTCATCTGTAACACAGTAAGCACCTGGATACTGCAGCCGTTTCAAAGTCAAAACAATCATTAGCAGGCTCCTCTGCAATAAATCAGGTAGTAGAACTACAACTTATCAGCAAGGAAAATCGCTGATTCCTAGTGCTTTCTGAAAATGTTCAACTACAATCCACCCAATCAACTTCATAGAAGCTTTATATTCTTGGACAACCAACCATGTTGCCAGAACAAAACTGAATGTCTTCAGTTAGAATGAATTTGGCCTAGGAAGCAGGTAAGCAAAATTCATGCAAAAGATCTAGGCAATGTGTACTTGGGTGCTCAAATCGGTCAAAGCTCTGTGCCTATGCCAAAGATCACTCAAAATGTGTTTTGAAATTCAAGACTAATGAAGAACGTATAAGACATGCTAGAAATTTTCAACATCAGAAACCTGTGTCTCTGTATTCGCATCGGTTATTAATTTCAGCACATCAATAAAGAATATAAAGAACAAAAGATTAACAATAAACAACATACAAATACATAAAAGAAGCTAAATTACCATAGGTATTCCTAGCTCTTTAAGGTCATTTTCGCCCATCTGCTTCAATGCAGTCATATCCACCTGAGTAAAATAACAAACCTAAAGATCAGCCGAGCTACAGATAAGAACAAAGCAATTCACCAATCAAAATCACATCTGTCCATGATATTTTAGAGACCTAAAACTATTAACCAAATCTTCAGATTTTGGAAGATAGAACAGCTGCAGCAACACCATACAGGAAATTTCTCTATGTACAATCTGTTTGGAAACATCAATACTCAAATGCCTTGAAGATACTTACAATTGTTTTATAAGACATAACACCAATACCAAATTTGCAATCATTTAAAACACACCAACACCAGCCATAGTTGGCAGAAGAACCATATCCGACATTTGTCAAGTAAAAGTAGATTTCGATATTTTATTCAAAGTAAACTCAATAAAAATGTACCTGCATCTCTGCAGCACAAATTCCAAGCATCAATTGCCTACTATCAAAGGTATAATAAAATACTGGTTTTTCATGTCCTCTACCCCTTCCTGTCATATTTGGGAAGAGGGTTGTCAATCTGGCATGGGGAGGGATATGAGGGTACATGAATCATCCTCTATTTCTTTTAAATACAAAAGGAACTCATAAAGAAAGTTACATAACAAGATGTAAACCTTTAAGCTGATATACTTTATTCCTCATCCTAAGCTTAAACTTGTAAGCTCCATGCTGAAAGCCTCTAGATCTAATCACTGGATTTCCAGTTTTGGGACATAAAAAATACAAATTAATCTTTGCTTCTATAAAAGTCCATGTTCACTTTTATTTGGACAAGCATGTGTGAAGACATCTTTACATTAATAACCACCTCTGCCAGAATCAAGCTAGAAATATATGACCTGAAAGTGATATATTTAAGGATTAAAATTGATGTGAAATCCCGGATGCTACCAAATCTGCAATTAGGTGAAGATGAAAGAAACATCCTAGGATCTTGCATTTGCACTATGCTAATGACATACAGAAATTAGCAAAGAACAAAGAATAAGCAACAAATTACTATGAAGAAATAACATATCAAATAAAAATGCATCTTTGTTCTTAGGTGATTAGTCTTCCAAAGCATCACCGAACACCTTTTTTCCTAAAAAAAAAGGAAAAATATCCTTACGCAGAGAATCTAAGGACCCAGATTACTTACTTCTTCTGCCTTGAAGGTAATTGTATACTTTCCAAGCCCCAATGAATGTAGCAAGTTTTCAACAGTTTGTTGTTCAGCACCCTATATGGCAGCAAGCCAAAAAAAAAGGTAAGAAATTTATCTAAACACTGCTCTTTATAAACCAAGGTCCACATATAACTATTTTAAAAGAAAGTCCTCAGGAAAAGACAATTTTATGCATGACCAGTAAAGCCAATAACATTGAGTGCTTGATAAAACTGGGTTGTAAGTTTAGCAAAAATATTGTGAGAATCAATGCAGTGAAGAAAGCAAAGGTAGTGGCATAGAGGAAGAAGAGAGGGGGCAGACATTATGAACCAGATTTGATGAGAAAAAGAAAAAGAAATAAATAATGCTTCCATAGAGAAGATTCTTTGTTTATATGAAAAGAAGAGGTAGTTAAAAGGGATAGAGTCAAGAGGGGATTGAAAAGAACATGTAGCACCTACTACTGGAAATTCCATAAATGTAAGAACGCTATCTTAGGCATCTTATATACGATCAGAAAGAAACCTCAACAGCTACTTGTTCAGACCCAAAAGCAACCACACGGTCCACACCAATAGCTACCAACAGTTAGCAGAAATTTCTAAGAATGAGATAAAAAACATTCATGTCACCTAAAAAATGTGATGGTACAGTTTCCAAAGCACAACTTGGAAAACAAACAGAAAGATAAGAGGGTTGAACTGCCACTTGCTCAGAACCAAGAGTAACCACACAAATAGTTACCAACAGTCAGCAGAAACTTCTAAGAATGAGATCAAGAACATGCATGTCACCTAAAAAGGGTAATGTTACAGTTTCCAAAAGACAATTTGGATAACAAACAGAAAGATAAAGGGTATTTCCCATAGCCAACTGAAAATGAAAGGATCCAGACACATTACCATATTCTTATCCACCTCAAATAGAAATATTTTAGAATGGGCCTTGAGCTTCCAAGCATGGGGCTCTAAGAATAAGATTAAAACATTTTGACCATTTCAAAAATGCGAACATGATAAATTATCATACAAAGTACACCAGGAGTTACAGTAAAGAACAGACTGAACTTATGAGCATAAGCAGCAGATGTTCACAAGAGAATATAGTAAAAAAATTAGATGTAAAACTTGTTAGTTGCACAATTCACTCGTAGCATGAAATGTAGATGGCAAATAGCACATACAGAGTATGAATTTTTTTGTACAATGCTGCTTGGAGGAATTGGACTTGGAATTTGGGGGCCTGGTAGCATGGGCTTTGCTGAAGTGGTTGGCAATCTGGACTTTGTAACAAAAGATGTTGTACTCACCCCTGGAGCATCAATAACATCTTTTCCCATGTATGAAACTGGTCTGACATCATCATATGTCCTGTTTACCTGCCTTCTCTGAAACTCTTCAGCATTTCTTGGGGGAGATAAACCCCTAGAAGAACCCATTGCTCTGTCTGGAGATCGTTGCCTTAAATGGTCTAAAGTCCAAGGAGAATAAGAACTTCTTGAAGTGGTAACACGAGGCAAATCATCCACACTTCTTGTGGAAGGAACTCTGCCCAAGATACTAATTTCCCTAGACTCTAGCACTCGCTCCCTTGACTCAGATGTTTGATGTGTCTCGTAAGGCTGTCCCATTCTCGACAACTTTTCACGAAGGTCCATGTCCTTCCTGTTTTCATCACTCTGAGCCCGTCTAACAACATTCTTTTGCATGAGTTTAAATCGGAGGTCATCTTTACCAATGTGAACAGCTTTTTTTAAAAAATTTCCCAAAAGAAGTGACATTAATAATCTCACAAACAATTCATAAATCAGGAAAACAAGATGTTGCAACACAGAGGCAAAAGTTCACTACCATTCAAGCCATTGTCATTCAAACTTGTAGCATAACCATCTCCTCTTTGTCTGTAGAAAAGGCAAACCAGCACAGTAACTTTTTAACACAAGTAAACTTCATTGATAAATTAATAGGATCGAAAGTTCACAAACATAGAAAATAAATGCCAAAGGTAGGGCAACGTATTACTTCTCACGGCCTACGTAGCAGTAATCATTATTTTTCTTAAGAGAATCCTAGTCAAACGCATATATAACAGTCAAAATGGAAACAGGATGCAGTCCTGAACTCCAAATTATACAAATACTATTGAAGAAAAAAGAAATTAAACACAATAGCCACTCTCAAGTTCACCCATACAACAAAACACATTTTATCAGTTGAATAAACACCAAAAGTAAATATGCGAGCTGCATCTGATATGATAACAGCAGCATCATTATATTCCACAAGGATATACAGAACATTACCTAAATAGCCATTGCGCAAGCACCAGCATAGCAAAGCAAGACTCAGAAATGCTGAGAAAACGACAGTAAAATTCTTTAAAACATACCGTTTGTTGTTTAGCTGACTTCCATGCAACGAAGAACTATCTGTGTTGCCTCCTAACCTATCCCTTACAGATCGCTTACTTCCAGAAACAGGATGAGAATCAGAAAGATCAACACCGGATGCAGGGCCAGCCCTCTTCACCACCTACGCCAACATAATCGATAAAGTTCAGACTCACAACAAGCCAGCAAAAAATTACGCGAACTACACCAACAGTTATTTTTTTAAGAACAAGCTTAATACTTTAATGAATAACAGGGAGAAACCTACTATGCTAAACTGAATCGTCCGGAGTCAGACTGGATACAATTTATGTCCAAAGGATAAAATCCTACTAACTTATTTCTTAAATTTCACCAGCAACCATATAAATACTTCAGCAACATCACCAAAAATTGCGAAAAAAAAAGAAAAAAAACTATTAAGAGGAAAATGAAGTACAATAAAAATACCTGGCCGGTACGGCCGAGAGTAATAGTAACACGGCCCCGCGAAGCTTCTGCCATGAAAAAAAAACCCTAGACAAGTTAGAAAACGACTAATCGGTTCTTTCGGTTATAACTTCTGACGGATCAACTAAAATGATGCTTATCATCGCCTTTTCAAAGAAAGGAAAAACGTAGGAAAACAGAAACCCTAAAACTCCTCAATGAGAGATTTTAAACATGGATTGTAAGAGATCTGTAAGTGGTACCTTTAAAGGGTAAATTGCACCATTAGTCATTAAACATGGGTAAGGGTTTGTTTTGGTCACTTAACTAAAAAAAAATACAATTTGGTCACAAAAGTTTTTGAAATTATTTTTTTCACTCACGGTTAAGAGACTTTTTAATTGCTATAATAACAATTTTAGTCCTTAATTTTTGTATTTTTTATCTATTTTACCTTAATTATATATAAAATAAAAAAATTGAAATTCTTTAAAAAATTTAGGAAATTCTAAAAATTAAAATTAAAATAAAAGCAAATAAAATTTTCAAAATAGATAAAGTGAAAAATGAGGGGAGATTATTTTTAAACCCTCCAAATTTTCTCTCTATATTATTTGTATAAAAATTTCAATACTCATTTTTTTTTTAAAAAAACATAGAAAAAAATTGAGTAAAATGATTGATTCTCTATTTTTTTTACCTCTTCTATTTATTGACACGGTTTTTTGTTATAAAGAAAGAAAAAATAATTTCCTATTTTAAATAAATGAGTTTTATTATTATTTTATATAGAATCAAGATTAAATTGATAAAAAGTATGAAAATTGAGAACTGTTGTTATTGTACCAACTAAAAAGTGTCACTTACTAATCGAGTGATCAAAAACAATTTCGAAAACTTTAGTGACCAAATTGTAATTTCATTTAATTAAATGATCAAAACGAAAATTTAACCATAATTTAGTGACTAAGATGTAGTTTACTCAAAATTTATTACGTATGGCAGGGGAAGCGATTTGGAAATTACAAGAAAAAACCAAGCATTAAGAAGGAGAAAAAGCATTGGCCAAAAAGAAATAAAGAAATATCTGACGATGGGAAGCGCAAGCACCAGTGCTGCTCTAATCTCCCATTTGCAGCTCAACAGATGCTGCTTCAAACTCGTTGAGTCAAACAGGACCCAGCTCGAGTTCAACTCTCTCAAATTCAGGCATTCAAGGAGAGGTAGGCTGGAATTCGCTGCTTCCCGGCTCGGGAAAGGTTTTAGAACAGCCGTTTGTTTCGCTGCCGTTGACGATGATGTCAAAGAGAATCGGCAACAAGTCTTCAGTGAAACTAGAAGCGCCTCTGCCACTGAAGATAAGCCTGGTATCAACCTAATTTTTTTAATTTCCTAACTGCTCTTGGTAATTTAAAGCCCGGTTTCTTTGTTCCTTATTGTTTTTATTTCTTTAAGGCTGAATTGCTCTTCTTCTTTTTTTTTTTTCTGAAATGAAATTTTAGCTTAGTTACTGTTTAAATAAAATTGAATGTTTGGGTTCAAGTTAGATATTTTACTATATATATTTATGGACTTGGAATTTGCAAGAGGGATTTGGCATCATGTTATGGAGTGTAACTGTGTGTTCATTCATGAATTGGAGATTTTATTGGAAATATATGTAGGCAGAGAAAGTTAGTGTTTTAGGGGAAAGTACTTTCTTAAATAACTCATGCTTGGTTTGGCCACCATCAAATTGTTAAATAAGTCATGCTTTTGGATGAATGTTAACTGCTGATGCTCATGGATTAGATTATTGATGTATAACATTTTAAAGATGCGGTTTGTTTCAGCATAGGGGCTATTAGTGGGAGAGGGAGAGTTAACTAATATTATGTGCTTGGACGTGAGTTTCTTCATGCTAGTAGGGATTATAAGCAACTTGGTTGCAATCATATGAGAATACTGCAGGAAATGAATTTCTTTCAAACCCTTTTCTTAGGTGATGCCAATTATACAAGTTTTTTTTTAATCTAGATAAAATCCTTCTGCCAAAGATGATACTAATCCGTAGAACGCCACCTCATTTTTTTATATTTGAAGCATAGAAGGTGGCATTAATAAGAGTGTAGTTTGGTGATTCTTTAGTAATTCTAAATGCCAGAGAGGATAAATGAATGATTACACCTTGGGAATTTATAATACTATGCTTCATTTGTCGGTAAAAAAATTTAGTTACAGAAACTATTTCTGGCACAGCTGTTTTTTACTTTCTTGTAGAATGTGCTTTACTCACGTAAAGCTTTTTGTTAAAGGCATCCAATTAATAACCAAACTGCAGTGAGGTGACAGATTGTAAGGCAATACAAGGCCACTATATATCTCAAATAACATGATCTGGGATACCAGCAATTAATACACTTTGGTCACATATAGGTCTAGTGGAACAGCTTAAAGCCAATGGACCTGCGTGTGAATTTTGCAAGCAGGAAAGTAATAAACCAAGGTTTAGATTGGATACTGTAGCAAGAAATACTACCAGAAAGCCGGTTGATAATAGGTGGATTTACCCAACCAAGAATGATATGAGATATAAAAGAAATTTTGACTGTCTTGTTTGAACTGGTATCTTATTTTCAAGAGAAATATAGATGACAGAAATTTTTGGAGTGACGACCCTGCCATATTTGCCATTTGTGGAAAAATAGCTTGTTTCTGTGTTCTCATAATCTGCTGTACCCATTCTGTTTCAGTTTCTTCCTGATTAAAAGTTTTTCTGAAAACAAAGAATGGCTGTGCAAACACAAACCAGAAGAAGGGGGGAGGAGGTGGGGACTTCAGTAGTTTTAATTTAGGACCAAAATTATTAGCAAATTCTACCAAAAAACAGTTTCCCCCTTCTTCTAGTGTGATACATTTTCTTGACAGATTTAATTTCAAATCATTAGAAAGGCATTAGCTGCATCAGTTAGATTGTTTGGGAATTATTTCGTTTTCTTTATCTAATTCTTGATGATAGTACTTTCAGGATCTGAATATAAGTGCATGCTTTTAGTTAAAAAAATGTTGACATCACTTCTTTGATTATGATATAGATGTGACTAATATCTCAGCGGAAGAAGCACCATTTGAGCAGAATAATGAAGGAAGTTCGCTTTATAATTTTCTTTATCCCGATAAAGATCTCCTCCCAGATGATAAAGAAATGACCATATTTGATCATCTTGAAGAGTTACGACAGAGGATATTTGTGTCTGTATTGGGTGTTGGAGCTGCCATATTGGGATGCTTTGCATTTTCAAAAGAACTGATAGTATTTCTTGAAGCTCCTGTTAAAGCACAGGGTGTACGATTTCTGCAACTAGCTCCTGGAGAGTTTTTCTTCACAACTTTAAAGGTTAGATTGAATGGTTTATTTTGTTTTCACACTATGAATGCTAGTTATTGGTTTCAAAGTTTATAGTAATATCTTAACATGTCTCGAGTACTAACTTCTCTCTCTCTGCTTTATTTCATGTTTATTTATTTTTGGAACTAATACAGCACCATAGGAGATACATTTGGAATGATGTGCTCTTATATTAAGGAAAGCTTTAAAAATTTTGGATCAAGTTAAGAGTTAATTACTGTGGAGTGTTACATGTGGAAGAATGTGACATTGCAATTACAGTTTTGATCCTATCCTCCCTGATTAACTTTAATCTGCAGCTTGCTTGCTGTATTAATATTTTCAACTTTGATTAGATAAACCAGTTGGTCATTACCTTGCACATAAAACTTACAAAATAGAAAAAATGGGGGAGGAAGAAATAAAGAAAAAGTCGGACTACTCATAACAATTGATTTAGTTCATGGCATTCTGCAGGTGTCAGGATATTGTGGCCTTCTTTTAGGAAGCCCTGTAATTCTGTATGAGATCATAGCCTTTGTTCTTCCAGGCTTAACCAGAGCTGAGAGAAGGTTTCTGGGGCCTATTGTGTTGGGCTCCTCTGTTCTTTTCTATGCTGGTATTGCTTTTTCCTACATGGTTCTGACTCCAGCAGCCTTAAATTTCTTTGTTACTTATGCGGAAGGGGTTGTGGAATCTTTGTGGTCCATTGATCAGTACTTCGAGTTTGTACTAGTGCTCATGTTCAGCACAGGCTTGTCTTTCCAGGTATTTCCTTCCTACTTGTATTGGGGGTAACACATGACCAGATATTATCCAACTTGCATATTTCCTTCCTACTACTCTTAGGGGAACCTACACTGATACTGTCTCATGGTGAGAACAGAAGTTAGCCTTGAAGCTAAGATGGTTCCATGTGATTTATCCTGCAGGTTCCCGTCATACAATTTCTTCTTGGACAACTTGGTCTTGTGTCGGGGGACCAGATGCTTTCCATTTGGAGGTATGTAGTGGTTGGTGCAGTTATTGCAGCAGCTGTACTGACACCATCAACGGATCCTCTTACACAGATGCTTCTGGCAGCACCACTTTTGGGACTTTACTTAGGCGGTGCATGGGTTGTTAAGCTAACTGGACGGTGATCACTACACCATTCAAAACTTAAGTTGGGATTGGTCTAGCAGCCAGTGCATGGCAAGCATGCTCGTTCTGTATATTGTTAAAAAATAGTCTTAACGATGACTGCAAGATCAGCTGATAAATTCATTGTATCGAATTTGTATCATTATATATTTTTTATTTTATCATTGATTGTATTTGATATTTTCTCCACAAATTTAGGATTGTGTGACGTGGAGTTTGTAGCTCAGGAAAACAAGCAATGGTGTGGGTCAAGTATTAGTCTGTTTCAGAAACAAGTCATCCTCACATAAAATTAATATCTCCAGGCACTGCTTGCTCCAGGGGTTCCAAAGCTCCTGTCTTCGTTTATTGCTAGCTAAGGGTGAGTAAAATTCGATAAAAGTGTCAAATTTTGAATTAAATAGTTTGAGTTAATCTATTATTCGGATCAACTCGGATAAAAAAAATTAAGTTTTTCAATTTAACTCGAATATGAATTACATAATTCGAGTTTTCCGAAAATCTGAATAAGAAAAAATAAAATTATATTATTTTGATATATGTTTACATTTTCTAAAGTTAAAAAGTTAAAATTATCAAGTTAAAAGGTAACGTTACGTCTTTTTATATAAATGTTTACCCATTAAGTTAAATAATCTTGCACATCGTCTACTAATTAAATAATTGGTCCATGTAAATGCAATTAAATATAAATAGTAGGATTTGTTAACTCAATTAGATTTAATTCGAAATTTTTTAACTCGATCCGAAAAAATTTTAAATTGAGTTCGATTGCTAAAATAGAATTCGTCAACTTGACTAACTCAAAATTTTTTAACTCGATTCGACACGACTTGATTGAATACTCATCCCTATTGCTAGCGGAATCATCTCCACTACAATTGTTACTACCAAGACTGCATAACATATAGAAATTAGTCAAAGCAAATAGTTAGTTGATCTAACGGCTATATTTGAGTCAGCACATCCAATGGTTGGAACTAAAAGCAGCTTAGCTGAATGATTGAACCAAACTGGGAACAGGAGAATGTTTCAGAGTCAGTATACCTCAAATGTATTTAAATGAAAAGCTTTGCTTTGAATAAAAGAACAGCAGATGGAGGTTGTAATCTAATCATCTAAACTTCATATTATCATATATTAAACAGCGAAGATCAAAGAATAAACAATTAATTTATTCTTTTTTATTTTATTATTATATTAGTAAATATACATTAAACTAAGATTATATTTTTAAAACTGGTTAAATAAATTCAATAAAAACAATAATTTAATCATGTGAAATAAACTCTCTCTTTTTTAAACTATTAATAATTAAACATCTAAACATTTAAATAAGCATACCCACTTGTCCTAAGATTTTATTCCGATAATGACAATTATTTTTTACCTTTTTTTTTTCTTGATACTCGGGATTGTGTCCCCTCAAATATAAAACAAATTAAAAAGAAGTCCACAAATTTTTTTATTAGAAGTACTCCCAAAAAGTTTAAAATTAATTAAATGATTAAGCCAATTCTTATCATATATATCGGAGTCGGTGGGTTTTGGACGCATTATTAATATAATAATAAATTATTATATTATAATCAATCAATGGAACAGAATTCTAGGTTATATATAAGTTTAATTAATGAATATACTTATAAATTATGGATAATGTGATTTAATAATTGTAGTGTGTTTGTCAAGTTGATAAAAACAATGATGCATTCCACAGAAGTTGTAAATGACATCTATTAAAAAATGGGATAACATAAAAATAATTAAAATATATTATCTTTAGATAATAGAGTTAATATTTATAATTTAAAAATAGTATGAAATTTATTATTATTTATTTATAGTTCAATTCCTAATAACAATGTATTAAGTAATAAATAACATCTTTTAAATAGTATGAAAAAAAATTTTAACGAGATGAAATTAAATTGTATTTTTTATGATAATAAAATCGTAATTTCATAATTTTAATATTTTATATTTTTATAATTTTTAAAAATTAAATTAAATTTTTATTATTATTAAAGGGCAACATATAATTTTATCTTTTTTAATTAAAAATTTTAAAATCTTGAAAGATTTAAATGGAAAATTTTCAATAACGAAAGTTAAAAGATGGTAACCTTTCTTTATAATAGATATCAACGTTTGTTCATATATAATTTGCCTGCTAAAATATCTGATAGAGTTGGTATCTGAATCCCCAGTATCAAGTTATGCCGTAAGGATTAAATGCAAAATTTTGACTTAATTGCAAGGACTATATATGTAGAATTTTACCTTTTTCATTTTACTGTATAATTCAACGCACGCCCCTGCTGATCCAAAACACATACTTTTATGGAGATTTGCAGTTTTTTTATTTATATTTAGTCGAAGCTGGGAAATTGGTGTGAGCTACGGCCTTCACGTGGCACCAAATACATGTCCAAGAAAATCTGAGCAATGTGATCCAACTGTCAAAATATAATATTCCTCTCTCACCCTTCCCTTACTTAAACCTCCTTCCCCATTGTACATCGTTTTTATCCAAGCTAAGCTTAGGATAATCGAGCATGGCAGCGGGTTCCCGGATTTCTTCCTTGCTTTCTCCTTCTCTCCTCTCTAAAGGTCTTCTTTTTTATTCCAATTCAAATGGAAACAACTTCATGTATCATTCATAGCTGTAGTTGTTGAAATTATGAAATGTTGATAACAGGGAGGATCTGTGGAGTGGGCAGATCAGTGGTTTGTAGCTACACCACCGCTGCTGCTTTAGAGAAACCGATCACTCCTTCTATCAACGTCAACTACACCAAGCTTTTAATTAATGGCAACTTTGTTGATTCTGCTTCAGGTCTGCTTTTCTTTCCTTCATTTACCATTTAACATTCTTGTTTGTTTTTATCCCCCTGGTGAAATAAATCAATACTAGGATGAACTGCTTTTTCTTTTTTTTTTCTCTTAAAAATTGAGCAACTTTATGATAAATATAAACAAATAGAATTATTACACGTGGAAAAGTTCAATTAAAATTAATTTCCTTTCTCTCTCCTCTCCCCTGTTTATTCTTTCATCCTCTTCCTCCTCTCTCTCCATTCAACTATTCTTCTTTAATTGGATATTTTATCAAATTAATTCAAAACAATTAAATATTTATAAAAATATTCAAATTCAAAAATATTTATGAAAATAATCCGAAAAGAACAGTGCTTGGGGTTATGACACTCTCATGACCCGACACTCATATCAATAATCCCCAAATAATTAATTGATTATTTAAATTGTGATTAAAAAACTCTTCTTCTTTTTTTCGGACAGTGTCGACACTCATATATTTTTTTTCACCCATTTTTTTACAATACATGTAATACCAGGCATAAAAAAAAATATTTGTTTAGAGTGTCGTAGCATACGGCCAGCACCCATTTTCAATTTTTTTTTTTTTGTTTCGGCCGGCACCCAATTTGAATGAAAATGGGCTATATTCTGCATAGAAGAAAAAAAGGTAATGCATACATTTGAAGGAGCTATATATTATATATCATAGAATTAAACCTATATTTTGCATGGTTATTTGCACTATTATTACAAGAAAGATGAGAACCTTTAGCCACATGATAAAAAACAAACATGAGTGTTGGCAATCACACCAAAAATAAATTGAAAATAGGTGCCGGTCATCTGCTACACAGCACTCTCCAAAAATATATATTTTATATCTAATATTATATGTATTGTATAAAATACGGGTGAAAAATTATATATGGATGTCGATTATTGCATTGTCAAGGTCAAAAAATTATTTTTTTAATCACAATTCCAATTATCAGGTTGTTATTTGAGGATTGCTGACGTGGGTGCTGGCCATGAGGGTGCCATAACCCTCGAGTACTGTTGTTTTCATGTTATTCCCGTAAATATTTTTGAACTTAGGTTATTTTTGTAAATTTTTAATTGTTTTGTGTTAGATCGGTAAGAGAAGCCTCTTTAATCTTTAGTTTCCGTGAACGCAATCAGTCAACATTCAACTCTTCTGCTCCAATTGAATGTCTTCCCTCAACATCCACGTATAAGCTCAAGTGCTGGCAGAATCAACCCCCTGTCATGACCCTCGGTTCCCAAGATTTACAAGTGTTGCATCTCAATCAGTCTCATGGTTTGTTGACAATCAAACGAGTGGAGTTAAATAGTACTTGTCCTCAGCCGATTTTGATAACTAATCTTTTTAAGCATTTTGGAACCACTGAAAACATTGCTCTGTTGTACGATTGCCAAAGGAGGGGAGGTCCGAATCATAGTTTCAGTTGCAGAAAGGGTGGAAAAGAAATCTTGACTTTAACATTTTCAAATTAGTTCCTATTTTGTCAAAACCATTATTGTTACACTTTTATTTAGTCAAAAAAATATCTAGTTTTCATTGAAGTATAACAAATGGACTTATAAGAGGCTTTGGTTTGAGAAGTAAACACAAGTCTTAGGAGAATTTGATTTGAAAATTACACTTAAAAGGTGTTTTTACCAAAACAATGATCTATTTAAGGTTAATAGTTGTGCATGTCTGTTCCGCGTAGGCATGTTATGATAGTTATTATTGAGGCAGTTGTTCACCAAATCTCCCAATCCAACAGGCAAAACTTTCCCAACACATGACCCCAGAACAGGAGATGTGATTGCTCATGTAGCTGAAGGTGATGCTGAAGATATAAATCGAGCAGTTTCTGCTGCTCGAAAAGCGTTTGATGAAGGACCCTGGCCAAAGATGACTGCTTATGTAACTTCTTACTTTTTACTTCCTCTGTCATATATATTAAAGTATCTTCAACCCCTTGAAATTTGGCTATTGTATTCCAGGAAAGATCAAGGGTATTATTCCGATTTGCTGATCTTATTGACCAACATACTGAAGAACTTGCAACACTTGAGACTTGGGATAATGGAAAGCCATACGAACAAGCTGCTAAGATTGAACTACCCACGTTCTCACGTCTTATTCGGTACTATGCTGGTCAGTAAAACTACTGAAAATGCACTTACCAATTTTCCATCTCAAGTATAATTTACAAGTATCTTGTCTGCTTTTTATGCAATGTTTGACACACTGTAGTCTTTGGGTTATATAGGTTGGGCAGACAAGATTCATGGTCTTACAGTTCCAGCTGATAGTCCACACCTTGTGCAAACCATACATGAACCAATTGGTGTTGCTGGTCAAATTATTCCGTGGAATTTTCCTCTTCTCTTATTTTCTTGGAAGGTTGGACCTGCCTTGGCATGTGGTAATACTGTCGTTATTAAGACAGCTGAGCAGACACCATTGTCTGCTCTTTATGCAGCCAAGCTACTTCACGAGGTAGATTTTTTCCTATTCACCTTGAGGTTTTTAGTACCTCATAATTTTCTTTTAGATTTCATCCATGGCACAAACTTGAGGTGTCTGCAAATGTTGTTATTATATAATTAAGGATGTAAACACGGTTTCTTTATAACTTTATTATTGAATTCTCAATCTCACTTGGAAACATTTTAACAGGCTGGACTTCCTCCAGGTGTTCTAAATGTGGTTTCAGGGTTTGGTCCAACTGCTGGTGCTGCACTTGCCAGTCATATGCAAGTGGACAAGGTACTTTACATCCTTAAAACAACTAGTCACTCCTACACTAACTCTAGTTAGTCCCTGTTTTGCATGTAACTTTAAAGATCTTGGCAGACATAGCTAAGTCAAAATAAGAAAATTTAATTGAACTGCCACTGGTGTGCTAAAATTTCTATATATTCTGTCAGATTCAGTTGAACGCAATACAAGTAGTCAACGAAATATATATTTCATTACATTACTCTTATAGTGAACCTATGAGATCAATGGTAACCATTTACAGCTTGCTTTCACTGGATCAACTGAAACGGGAAAAACTGTCCTTGAGTTGGCTGCAAAAAGCAACCTTAAGCCCGTAACATTGGAGCTCGGAGGAAAATCACCTTTTATTGTATGCAAAGATGCTGATGTCGACAAGGCAGTTGAGCTTGCCCACTTTGCTTTGTTCTTCAATCAGGTAATGTCCAAGAAAATGTGCCAAAGTCAGTTTCAAAATCGGGTTCCTTTTTATTGACTATAGTTCTAAACCATTTTGTAGGGACAATGTTGCTGTGCTGGCTCTCGTACATATGTACATGAGAGTGTGTATGATGAATTTTTAGAGAAGGCAAAGGCACGTGCATTGAAACGTAGTGTTGGCGATCCATTCGTAGCAGGCATCGAACAAGGTCCTCAGGTAAATCAACCACCAACATATAGAGCCTTCAATTTGTGACCTCATCCAAGTTAATTGTTTCTGCAAGTGATCAGTCATTGTATAGAACAACGCTGAATCATATTCAAGCATCCCCAATCTTCCATGGTAGTTAGTTATACTGATATACCGACCCATACTTGAACCAGATTGATTCAGAACAGTTTGAAAAGATCATGAGGTACATAAGATCAGGTGTTGAAAGTGGAGCAACTCTTGAAACCGGAGGGGAGAGGATAGGGGACAAGGGCTTCTATATTCAACCCACAGTTTTCTCTAACGTAAAGGTATTATTACATTCACAACTTGAATTGAGAAACATGATAATGTAGATAAACTGCTCATTAATAGAACTCTTAATTTGATGTGAATAGGAGGACATGTTGATTGCAAAGGATGAGATATTTGGCCCAGTTCAGTCTATCCTGAAATTCAAGTGAGCAAATCATCAGCCTTGGCTTATTATGGTGTATATGTTAATGGTAAGGGAATTGGAGGGTGATGTTAATGACATGTTCCTTAATTGCAGGGACATCAACGAGGTTATTCAGAGGGCAAATTCGACATCATATGGACTGGCAGCGGGTGTTTTTACGCAGAACATAGACACAGCAAACACCTTGACACGAGCATTGAAAGTGGGAACAGTGTGGATAAACTGCTATGACGTGTTTGATGCAGCGATCCCATTTGGTGGGTACAAGATGAGTGGGCAGGGCAGAGAAAAGGGTATTCACTGTCTCAGCAATTACTTGCAAGTGAAGGCCGTTGTCACTCCCTTGAAGGACCCCGCATGGATTTGAGATTCCTTCAACCTATCTTTTACATTGCTACATCTGTTTCATTGGCTGGTGAATATTGCAGGAATAAAGATGATTGAGGAATTGTTAGTTCATCATAAATTCATGGAATGGAGTGGTGAAATGTTGATTGTGATGCAAAAAGAAAAACTATAATTCTTGTCAGCTTGTCCAATCGTCATATCTGATTTTTTTAATATAATTTCTCATATCACTCAATCGGCAAAACTTATTTCATTTTTAATTGTGAGGCATTACTTTTTTCTTAAAGAAAAGGAAAGCCCTTTGCTTATACGATAAGTATCTTTTAAGTCCATATTTAAAATAAAAAAAAAAAAAAAGCTTCATTAGCTACCCGATGCATCTACTGTGTAGGCTGGCAGCTTTGTGAATGGACTTTTTCTAAACCCAATTTCATACCTCACCTTACTTCTAAATTTCCTTTTCTAAAAAAATGGTTTAAAACACTCACAAAACCTATGCAACCTAATTTTCGTTATTTTTTTGTTTAAATTAATTATGAAAATAAATTATAAATCTATAATGTTAATTGCAATTCTTAGTGACTGATTTGATGAAAGTAAAATCCACATCCCATATAGAAAAAGTTGGACAGAAGCAAGGTGGATGAGTTTAGGGCTGCACTTGGAACAGAAGAAAAGATGCCAGAGATATAAAGATAGAAAGAGGAGGAAGAAACCTAATAAATTATTGCATAAAAAATTAAAGAAAGTAGATTTGGAATTTTGGAGAAAGAATCAATTGATGTTGGATTAATTAATATAAATCTCCCCCACGTGGAATCCATATCTTCATTTTTGTCAAATTCCCTCTTCTCCTTCTCCAGGCTAATTTACCAAAATGATCCAAAGATTTTAATTATTTACGAAAATAACCCAAATTCAAATATATACACCAAAATGACTCGAAATAAACAGTAAAAGGTGAACAAGACTCGGCCAATGATTGGTGTAAGACATAAAAGTTTGTGTTTGTCAGTATTGGCCATGCATGGCTGATACATATATATTTTTTTAAATACGGTATTTTCTTGATATACAAAAATACGAGAATATGAAAAAAAAAATTGGGGTGTTGGCCATGCAATGGCCGACACTTCTTTTCTGTCAAAAAAAAATTCAAAATTTTTGGGTGTCGGCCATGCATATTTCAAAAAAAAATTGCATTTTTGGATGTTGGCCATGCCCTATTTCAAAAAAAAAATTACATTTTTGGGTGTTGGCCATCAAATGGCCGACAACCCCTATTTCAAAAAAATTACATTTTTGGGTGTTGGTCATCAAATGCCGACACCCGCTATTTCTCGAGAAAAAAATTTTAATTTTTTTTGTGTTGGCCATCAAATGGCAGACACCCCTTTTCTCGAGAAAAAATTCCAATTTTTTTGGGTGTTGGTCATCAAATGGCCGACACCCTCTTTTCTCGAGAAAAAAAATTCAAATTTTTTTGGTGTTGGCCATTTGATGGCCGACACCTCCCATTCTCGAGAAAAAAATTTTAATTTTTTGGTGTTGGCCATCAAATGGCCGACACCAACCTCTCCTTATTCTCTATAAATAGGGTTTAACTTTTTGATTTTAAAGTAAGTAAGAAATATTTCTCTCAAAATAACAAGAAAATGAAAGTGTTTTATTATTTATCATTAGATGAATGTTTTGTTTTGGAGGATAGTTGTGAAGTGTACAATCGAATTTCGAGGTTGAACTATATACTGTCATGTATTGCCGGAGTTGAATTATATACTGTCATATGAAGCGGCAAAGATATGTCTTCAGTGGTAAGACGATTTTTTACGCCATTGAAGACCATCCGAGATACCCAACGTAGATGGACATTATCTATGTAGGAATAATTTGTTATCACAAACAAAACTGTTGAATAGCTATTCCAACGTAGATATATTGTTGCTCTCTGTAGGCGCTGCGCTGTGGTAAGGCCGTAAAGGTTATGCTGTCAAAAGTCGGATGACTTTCTCCGTCATTTAACAGGTAACCGAGACCGACTGCATTGTGTCTGACAAACTGAAAAAGGTTGTGTTTAACTGCAACCCGAGTAAGTTTCTCGATACTAATATTTGCAGCTCGATTTTCAAGCAGATGGACATTATCTATGTTTGTATTTTGTTTTATCTGTAAAAATTTATTTTTTTAAATTTCGTGTATTAATATTAACAAATAATTGTAATTTATTGTATCTATAAATTTAATTTGTTGCATATTATTATTCAAACACAATATTTGTATTTTCTTGTATTAAAATAATTTCAAATTATATATAAAAATATTAAAGATGTTGTCAAAATGTGGGGCAATAAATATTATTGACAAAGATGATATAAAATTTTTAAAAATAATAATTAGAATATACATGAAATTAGAAAGAAAAATTAAAATATACCAGAAATTTGAAATTAAATTTAAAATAAAAATGAAATTACAAATTAAATTTAAAAAGTAAAGGGAAAAAAATCAAAATTGAGTAGATCCCGACGACGTCCCCAGCGCTAGTGTGTAACAGTCCGGCTTCCTTCGGGCTCGGCGAGGTCGAGGCCGTAGTACAGTTTGTTCAGGAGGCACTACATTGGTGTTCGTCGGCTCATCCTCGGTGGTGTCAAGGTTGGGTGTCTCGATTGGTGTACGAAGAAAGTCGGTAAAATCGTACGTATCATCAAAGTCATCGAGAGTAGGTTGAGTGGCCTGAGGTGCCGAGCCAAAAATATCCTCCCTTGTTGGAGTACGTTCTTCCGGATGGATCTCCGGTTGATATGAGGAAGAACCGGAGTAATATGTATGTTGAAGGTCGGGGTCGAAGCCAAAAAAGTCCTCAATCGAACGATGATAATACTCGTGTAGCAAAAAAGACGAAGAGCCGGATGTTTGATATTGGGGATCGGGTTGGTGCTCCGGCTGGTACTCGGGTTGGTCTTGAGGCTCGTAACCGAGCTGGTAATCGGCCTCATCCGCGGGCTCGTCATTGGGCTCATCCTCGGGCTCGAAATCTGAACCGAGGATTCGATCACGACGTCCATATGCGTTATTCGCCGGACCCCATCGGTTGCCTTCCGGAATAAGTCTTCTTGGCGTATACTCTCAGGAATCAAGCACCGGCATCCCTTATGCAGTATACCATTGGTTGTAATCTAGGGTACCGGAATAATCCCCATTACACCAATACAATGATGAACACCTATTTGCCCGGTCATTCCAAAACACGATATATGCTTGAAGATCGTGAGCCTAATTTATTCGATTTTTACCTTGTCCCTTTTTGTCGAGCTGGTGGACCTCACCGAGTTGGAAGGGAAGGTTCGGGATATGTTGTATACCACCAAACTGTCGTAAAACCCGATCCCCAACGTGCCATTCCACCATATGAAAATTGAATACCGGCACATTACACGAAAAAAGTTGGTAATTGTGCTGGTAAAAAAATGGTGGGATGAAAGGCGTAATTTCGTCTAAAATATAAGGCTGTTACACGAACTACACAATATAAAAACACGAATTTAGTTAACAAAAATATTGAAAATCTAAAAAACACGAATTTCGTCTAAAATGTATTTTTTATATTTCGAAAATGTAAAAAAATATTTGTAAAAAATATTAGATATTTTTTTTAAAAAATTCGAAAATATAAAACACATTTCGAGAATAGAAAAAACCTTATAAAAATTCGAAAATATATCTTACATCATCTCCTCCGTGTTTGTCTAACCAGAGACGTATATGGGGACATTTTTCGTGTCGCCCAAGTCCCGGAACTGAATGTCATCTGAAAAATTAAAAAATAATTAGAAAATAAACAATAATTAATAAAATTTAAAAAATATAAAATCAAGACATCGAGTCACCTATTAACTAGTGACATCGAGTGTGGCATGTGTTCTACGTTGGCGATGAAAGGCAGTCGGGTTAGTATCCATGATTGGAGCAGATATGTTCAGCCTCCCATGGCATTAACTGCGGGGTTTGTCACTCGACAAAGCTTCCGGTACAGTGTCACCAATATTGCTGAGCCCCAACTTAAATTCTCGGCTACCTTGAAATCTTCCAATAACGGAAGGTAGATAATACTTATTTTATTTTGGCTGGTATCCAAAATAAGGATACCGCCTAGTAACTGTAGAAGAAAAGCGCGAGCGTGGTAGATAATGTCCAGCTGCGTTGGATTTTGCGGGAGATGTCTAAAGTTTTCGTGTAGCCACGTAAACTTTAAAAACGGTAATTTTCTGTTTTCAGTATCCGGTGGCACCTTGCCAAGTAACCCGTAGCAAGTGCCACAAGGATCGTCTAGTACACCCGGACCCGTTACCGCTTCACCTTCAACGGGTAGCCGAGCTGGATTGCAACATCTTCTAAAGTTATTGTTGCCTCTCCACACGGGAGGTGAAACATGTGAGTCTCGGGACGCCATCTTTCGACTAAGGCCGTTATTAAATCGACCCGAATAGTCATATTTTTAATGCGGGCAGCAATCCCGAACCCTGCATCTTCGATATATTATTGAGCCAATCTATGGGGTTTGTAACCCGGATGATGATGCCGGGATCTAACCATCCTATAGAATTCCGGATTGGCTCGGATCGCGCCCACACGGTGATTCTCATGACTACGTATGATGACGTTGGGATCCATAATATGATGGATGAAAGTCGACCAACGGCGGACAAAGTCGGTTAACGGCGGACAAAGTCGGTCAACGGTGGTCAACGGTGATTAACGGCGGTCTCGGGACGTTGGTGAGCTGGAATTTTGGTTTTGCTGAGCTGGAATAGGTTTAAGTGAGGTGGAAAGTAGGTGGTCCAATTGCTATTTATAGTAGGGGACCATTGATGGCATTTTTGTAATTTTTGGGTGGTCCAAGGTTATTTTGGTTAATAAATATAAAATATGATAAAAATTGTAATATAATAAAAAGTTTTATTTAAAGATATAAAATTAATAAATGTTATATTGTCAAATCAACACATTATATGATAAAAATTGTAATATAATAAAAAAATTTATTTAAATATATAAAATTAATAAATATTGTATTATCAAATCAACACATTATATGATAAAAATTGTAATATAATAAAAATTTTTATTTAAAGATATAAAATTAATAAATATTGTATTGTCAAATCAACACATTATATGATAAAAATTGTAATATAATAAAAAAATTTATTTAAATATATGAAATTAATAAATATTGTATTGTCAAATCAACACATTATATGATAAAAATTGTAATATAATAATAATTTGTACTTTATGTAACATTCGCGTTCTTGAATCAAATTTGAGTGATAAAATAGAATTGGGAATTAGAAATGTTTAGTTGAAGTAAGGAAGGTTAGAAAATTTTAAGGATTAAATAGTAAATGAGAGAAAATATGGGGGACTAATTAGCGAATTATCCAAATTAAATTTTGAGTCATCATGGGAATTAGATTGATTGAGGAGAGGCAAAAGAGTAATTTAGTGGAAGATATTTTTGGAGGCAAAGTTTTGGGCCAAAGTGTAAAGTTGGAAGGTCTAGGGACTAAAGGTGAATTTTACCATTTTTATTAAGTGAGATATTCTAAGTGAGATTTCTAGAGAATTTGAGAAAGGTTAAAAATCAATTAAAAGTCAAAAATATCAGCTCTTTTCATAGTACAACCGTTCATGTCATTCTCTCTTCCATCCAACTTTTGATTTTATTCCAAATAGGTCCTTCCATCATTTTTAAGCCCTCCTAGCTCCAAAATCTCCTATTTTCTTTGAAATTTCTGAAAGAAAAGTATAGAAGGGAGTTAGTAGACACCTCAAACTTCTTATAGAATTCATTTTGAGGTGTTAGAGAGCATAGGGACTAAATTGAGAAATTTTGAATTCAAGGGTTAAGGTAAGAAATGGTTAAATTCTCATGACATACATGTATTTTACTGTTATTTAGCATGAAAATTATTGAATTATAGCTTATAGCTTATATGTGTTTATGTGAAATTGAAGAGAAAGAAAAGAGAGGCAAGGATCAAGTTGAAGAGAAAGGAAAAGAGAAGAGCAAAGAGTGAAAAGAGAAGGAAATCAGCCTTTTTGTTGTAAGTACGACAAGAGTTTTGAATTATGGTTTAATTTCTATAATGGTATGTGAATTATTAGCATAAAAATTGTGATATAGGTACCTAATTTGAATGTTTACAATGATAAAATGAAAGGATTAATATGTGATTTAGTAAAACAGTTTTGGACAGAACAGAAGATTAACTTCAAAAATTCACCAAATATTGTATATAATGAGTTAAGGGTCGAATTATATATGTAATTAAATATTATTGAGTGTAGTTTCATATGGAAGAAACATTGAAGGAAAAAGAATTGTATATTTTGAGATATACTAATTTTTGTGTAACAAGGTCAGAGTAAGTTCCAGTTCCCCTGTTCTGACTTTGAAAAATCATAGAAAAATAGATAAAAACTATTAGAGACTGGAATTTTTATTATTAATTCCTTAATGAGTCTAATTTCAGTAGAAATAGACAGGAACATCATTTGATCTCTGTACTAAAAGATAGATAACTTTTAGTGAATAAAAGTCGAAACTGTCATGGAGCAGCGAAGGGGTAAATTGAAAGAATTTACTGTACAAATTGGCTAAATAAAAAATTCTGGAAATTTTATGGTAAAAATATGATTGAGTCTAGTTTCAGAAAAATCAAACGGATTATAATTTCGAATTGTGTAGCTCAAGATATAAATAATTCAGTGACTGTAACGCAAGTGGACAGCTTTGAAAAATTAATGTGAAAATAAAAGTAAGAGGTATATAATGATGAATATGTGAGAAAAATATATGTATGAAATATTATGTGTTTAATTATAATTATTGATTATATGACTAATTGGTGAAATTTTGGATTTATTTGAGAAAGTAAAGGTGAGAAAATACATGATTATGTATATGTGAAGAGAAATGTAAATGTAATATATGAAATTATGAGAAATGATGTTATATAAGATATTATGCTCATGTAGACAAATTAGAACCATTCTGATATTAGTGGCATGCCATTAAGGAACACTAGCGAGCTCTCTGTTTAGCACGTTTCGTACTCTTTGTTATTAGCACTGTGTGTGCTCTCTGATTAGTACTTTGTGTACTCTCTGTTATTAGCACTGTGTGTGCTCTCTGTTAGTACTTTGGTACTCTCTGTTTGTTCCGTATATCCTAACGGTTCTATGAAAGTCTACTATGGGCTAAACTACAGAAAGTGGATAAAAGTATAAGTTGTGTCATTGTGGTAAGTTACAAGTTACATTTAAGTAAGGCAAGAAGTTTATATGCATGAGTATTTAAATGATCATTCATTACTTTTGTAGTGCTTTCTAAGCCTTCACCGACTTAACGCGTAGGTACAAAATCTACGAGAAGTTGAAGTTAAGCTAAGGGGACCTCTCATCACATCACATCACTATTGGAAGGCTTCAGTTTAGGTACATTACTTTTGGTAAAAATGGCATGTATAGATGGTACTAATATGTGTCTCCAATGGATGGTTGTAAATGTTGTTTTGGATTACTACGAGTTGATGAATTGAAATGATGTATTTTGAATAAAATAACTTAAAACACATTGTTTGAAAGAAAAATTTTATTATACTCGTGTTAAAATCTCCGATACTGTATATAATACTTTTATGCCAGATTTATACGTGTAAATCGGGTATAGGGGTGTTACACTTTAAATATGAAAATTTGATAAATAATGTATTGTCAAATTAATACAATATTTGATATAAATTGTAATATAATAACTATCTTTTTTTAAATAATGTTAAATACATTTTAAATGTATTTTAAATTTCAACTTCAAATTTAAAGTAGAATTTTTAATTCAAACTTATATAATTATGAAGTTGAAATTATTTAAATTTAAACATGTTCATTAATTTCCAAATTAATTTCAACTTAAATTAATTTTTAAATTAATTTTTACACAAATATACTTCGTGTATACTAGTGGACATGCGTTAATTCTTCGTCGGACAATCTGGCATTACGAGAGGATTGACCGAAAATATAGACGCGATGTAGGCAAGTGGATCGATTATGGCCGGGCCTTTGACAAACACTACACAATTTCGGTTCCCTAGTCTCCCTAATGTCCATATCAGAGCGAATCCTCGTCGAATGTGGTCGACTTCTAGGCTTTCTACGGAGACTATGATCCGGTAGCATCTCAAAAGCAACTGGTGGAACTAACCAGTTGGATACATCGGGCATTACGGAAAATTCATTCTCCCATACACGCAATGTGCGTTGCAGCGTTTACACCTCGTCTATGAATTGGTCGACATTTAAATTTGCAGTCACACAAGTTGCATGAACATGCGCACAAGGATATCGAAGAGCTTGAAATCTAAAGCACTCGTATCGCCTGTTTTCCGGATCAACTGCGTACGACCTTAGTGGAACACCCGAGCGACGATCGGTGTACTCTGAAACCTGAAAAATCTCCAACTCCTGCGAATAAATTTCTGCATTCATCGTTCGAGCTCTCTGACTGTTTGTCACCATGGCCCTTCGAATGTCCTCAACGTACATGTGTCCGGCCTCTATCTGCGCCAGTTGTCGCTGCCCCCTCGTAGGCATCAATGTGGCCAACCTATAGAAGGTTACCGAGAAAATAGCAGCAATTGGTAGATGTCGTGTTCGCCTCAAGACAGAGTTAACTGACTCGACCAGGTTGGTCATCATCTGGCCATACCGAGCCCCGTCATCGTAACTTTGTGTTCATTGATACGTCTGGACGCTACCCAACCACCCACGAAGATTTTTGTCACTTGGTAAATGTTTCATCTTAGCTTCAAGCTTTGCGAACTTTTGTCTGAATCTCCGCGGTTCAAATTGATGAGCTGCATATGCATATGGAATTTCGAATAAGTATTTTTTATATTTCACAAACTGATAAAATTTAAAATTAAATTGAATTGAATAAAAAAATACAAACAATAATTATTACCCATTTCCACGAATTCTGCTTTCCATTTTTTATTTTTATAATCACTATGAAAGTTTGCTGACATGTGCTGGATGCAATAAACGGACCTTCACGGAACCTCCGATCACCTTATTGCAGTAAGTAGTCCCTTCGATCTGTCCGATATAAGGCAAATGTTGTCTTGCCTAACAACGTGCCTTCTCAGTTTTTTTAAGAAAAATTCCCATGACTCTAAACACTCTTTCTCGACTATGGCGAATACGATCGGAAGTACATTTTGGTTGCCGCCTTGTGCAACAACAATCAGTAGTATTTGCGTGTATTTACCGTACAGCCAGGTTCCATCAACTTGCACCATCGATTTTGCAGTGAGGGAAGGCCTTAACACACGGGTCAAACGTTCAAAAAAATCGGTGAAAATGTCGTTTTCCCGAGTCAATGACCCCTTCCAAACCTTCATACGACAGTGTTTGTAAATTAGTTACAGTCCCCGGTACATACTCTCGCATCGCGGCTATCCACCCTTGGAGCTCGTTGTATGACACATCCTAGTCACCATACAACTCCCGCATCGCCATTTGCTTCGCCCACCATGCCTTCCGGTACGAAACCTTATAATTGAAGCGAGCTTGCATGGCCGAAATATAGACCGATACCTTATTCAATGGAGACTCTTTAACCATAGGCATGATACAGTTGCATATGGTCTTTGCATCTAACTTCTGATGGTATTGCGTCATACGGGCCATGGTGCATGTGTGCGGACCTTCTATTTTCCTTATTGTCCATAGCTGAGTCCGCTGCATTAACGCGGCTCGGATACGCCACTTACACCCACTCTCGGCTTTCAAACATTCTCCGATGTACAAAGACTGCGACGACTTCGTTGCTTTATAATCCACAACTAACTTTAAGCTGTATTGTTTTATTTCATTTAAGCAGTCCTTCTTGTTCTCAAATTGTTGTCCTATGAACAACTCTTCGTCGATTTGTTCATCGAGTAGGTGAGCCGGAACTATGTTTTTATATTCCAGAAACTCTCGAGCTCGACCCGCATCTGGGTCTACGTCGCTCATGAAGGCCCCCGGATTATTCCTAATAACTATACTCGGACTCGTATTTCCTTCTGAATGGGTGTTAACATTATCACCCTCTACCAACCCCCTCCTCATCTAAGTCTTCGGGGAAGTCATCCAAATCGGGGTCTTCCAAAGCTTCATTTTCTTCATCATCTTTTATTGGGGCTAGCACTTCCGGATGAAATTGTAGAAGATGACACGTATTTTCGATGTTATACGAGCATCCACCGGTGTTTGGATTTTCTGAAGTAAACCCTCTATAACCCGATTGATCTTCCCAGCATACATTAAGATCAATATCTATTCCAGAACGCTGGCTTATTCGATTTAAGACTTGAATTGGTTCGGGGTGTGTTATCTCCGCGAACAACTCAATAGGGCATGGATTTTCGATCTCAGATGGGCAATAAATTTCAATCATTGTCCCTAGATCATCATCATCAACAAGCTCCATTTCGGAGAATTTTATCGGATCTGATGAAACCGAAATTTGTAAAACAGTCTCAACATTTGCTTCCCACAACAAGTAGCTATCTTTGTACCGATCTTCCGTTTCAATTCATCCAACGAAACACGCTTGTTCAGTCTCATTCCGATTTTTTCTCTGCTTTCAAATACACAACCTTCATCGTCTGTATTGATAATTTTTCCATCAAAATGAACATAAACAAAGAAAATGTTGGAACTCATCTTGAAAAAACTTGAGATTAAAAAAAAACTGAATATAAACAAAGAAATTGTTGCACTGTTAATGAGAACAAAAAACTCAAATTTTTAGTACTGACGGTTCTATATATATATATATATCTGGTGCTGGAGTTAAAAGTCGATCTTGGCCATTAACTATACTTGTGTTATTTTCTTTTGATTATTTTCGTTTATTTCGTAAATTTAATTTTAATTAATATTTTTAATATATTTTTAATTTGTAGATAATATTTATTCCTTAACATTTTCATAATAAAATATTTAATAAATCAAAATTATATTAATGCGATAAAATATAAATCTTGTTGAATATTACAACAATACAAATTAAATTTACAAATAAAATAAATTATAAATAATTTTTAATATTATACACGAAATTTTAAATTTTGAACAATAATACAAAATAACCTACAATACCCTAAACTTGCGCAACTCATCTCAGTTAGATAATGTCCATCTACCTGAATACCTGACCAATTTCAATAAATTCTTCTAACCCTCAATTAATATGGGTTCATATTGCCTGAATACCCGACCAAGTCATCTCGGTCGACCGTTCGATGACAGAATTCCGTTAAACGACCTTTGATAGCATAACCTTTACGGTTATACCACATAGTTAAATTTAGCGGCAACTATATCATATACATATAGTATTTTGCTCCATGGCGTAGAAAATCATCTAACCATTGAAGCCATATCTTTGTCGCTTCACATGACAGTATATAATTCAATTCCTAAAATACATGACAGTATATAGCTTAACCCCGAAATTCGATTGTACACTTCACAACTATCCTCCAAAACAAAACACTCATCTAATGACAAATAACAAAACACTATCATTTTCTTGTTATTTTGAGAGAAATATTTCTTACTTTCTTCAAAATAAAAAAATTAAACCCTATTTATAGAGAATGAGGAGAAGTTGGTGTCGGCCATTTGATGGCCAACACACAACACGAAAAAAATTTAAATTTTTTTTTGGAGAAAAGGGAGTGTCGACCATTTGATGGCCAACACAAAAAAAATTTGAAATTTTTTTCTTGAAAATAGGGGGTGTCGGCCATGTAATGACCAACACCCAAAAATGTAATTTTTTTCTCGAGAACAGGGGGTGTCAGCCATTTGATGGCTAACACCAAAAAAATTTGAATTTTTTTCTGAAATAGAGGGTGTCGGCCATTTGATGGCCAACACCCAAAAATGCAATTTTTTTCTCGAGAAAAGGGGGTGTTGGCCATTTGATGGCCAACACCAAAAAAATTTGAAATTTTTTTCTCAAACAGGGGGTGTCGAATGGCCAACACCAAAAAATTTTGAAATTATTTTTTGAAACAGGGGGTGTCGGCCATGCAATGACCGACACTCCAAATTTTTTTTTCAAATTCTCGTATTTTCGTATATCAATAAAATATCGTATTTTAAAAAAATACACACGTGTCAGCCATGCATGGCCAATACTGACAAACACAAACTTTTATGTCTGACACCAATCATTGGCCGAGTCCTGTTCATCATTTGCGGTTCATTTCGGGTCATTTTGATATATATTTTTGAATTTGGGTCATTTTCATAAATAATTAAAATTTTTGGGTTATTTTAATAAATTAGCCCCTTCTCCACCTAATATTTTTCATTTCCTTCTGTATCACTTGAAAACATCAAATTAACAAAAGGTTAAATTTTGTTTCTAGTCCCCATATTTTAGTAATATTTAATATTTAATCCTTTTATTTTTTTACTTTATAATTAAAATTTTTAATTTTAATCATTGACGTCATTAGTAATTTTATTCAACCCAAGAGTTTAAGCAAAACCCTTTCAATAAAAAATTTTGATTTTAATTCAAATGCTTAGAAAAAAAGTTCGCTTCACCTTTTTCAACCATTTGAAAAACACAATAAAAACACAATACAATCAATAAAACTCTTTAAAAAAATACTTAAAAGAGTGTCACAAAATAACCATAAAAACACAATAAAATTGTTGATAAAGACACTAAAAAACTAATCTCTAAGTGACGGCACAAATAGCCTATTTGGGACAGTGAAAAGAGGTTGAACAAAGCATAAGTGTCATGATTCAAAATTAAAAAAAAACTTCAGTTTATCCTATCAATTATTTAAAACTTTATCATAATTTTAAATAAAAATGTGTTTGATAAATCATTAAAAATATTTTTTTACTTAAAAATTGAATGTTTTTTACCGTAACATTAAGTATCAACTGACAAGTTTGCGGCATCATTTTTACTTTTTCCCCATCATCAATTAATCATATAGTTTAAAAAATATCTTTTCGAGTGGTATCGTGTAATATATTAATGATACTGGTATATATTTTTAAAAAAATCTGTATTTTCTTATTTATACAATAAAAATAAAATATGATAAATTTTTTAAGATATTGATTGATCAGGAACGACAATCATGAATTTTCTTTAAAAAAAAAGTATGATAAGAAAAAAAAAAGTAGGAAGAGTACATTAATAGCATTATAGATCTCTCTAAAAATCAAATCAAAATATAATAGAATATTTAACCCTTTATTATATACGTGGTAATCATGAATATATTTTTCGAGGAAAACTGACATGATGTAATTATGAATATTTTTTTTTAAAAAATTGACATGATGGTAATCATGAATACCTTTTCCTTGTTAAGGAAAATTGACGTGATGATGCTTTTGAAGAAAAAATTTAATAAACATAAAGTAATTTAATTATCCAAGAAAAATTGAGATGAAGTAGGGAAAAAATAAATATTTATGTTGGATTTTTTTTGTCTTTTTTCTCTTTCTATTGCTTTTTTTAAAAAAAAATTATATCGATGTTGTTAATGTGTCAAGTGAAATAAAAAATATTTTTTATCGTTTATTTTTTGTACTGTATTTAAGGGAAAATACAAATAATCTTAGAAAATAATATCAATGCTGTCAATGTATTAGACGATACCATTTAAAAAATTATTTTTTAAAACGTCAAAATTGATTGATGAGTGAGAGGAAATTTAAAATGGTTCCGTTAACCTGTTAGGCGACACCCAAAATTACGATTGAAAAACTTCATTTTTGTAAATAATATAGATTTGATATATTTTCATAATTAATTAATTATTTTTATATTATTTTTATAAAAAAACTCATTATATTTAATTTTTTTATCATTACAACATTGGGGAGGAGGAGAGAATGACAATTAAAACTTGTATTTATTTAATTTTTATCTAAAACCATTCAAAATAATATAAAATAATATATTAAAATTATTAAAATTATAAAATAAATCATTTTAAAAATTAAAATTTATTTTTATCAAATAATATAATTATATTTAATACTTATTTTTACTTACATATCAAAAATGTTATAATATCAACTCAATGTTAAAAATTTAAATAAATTTTGATAAACACCTAACTTAAATATAAAATTTGCTTTCATTATTAATTATGTCTTATCTCAATTAAGAGTGAGCAAAACTCGATTCAAAAAATCAAAAAAAATTCAAATTTTGAGTATCGAATCGAGTTGTTCGAGTTGTTCGCGTTATTCAAGTCAACTCGAATAAGTAATTTGAATTCGAGTCAAGTTGAATTTTACAATTTGAATGACAGATTGGTGTAAATATTCTTTTGGTCCCTATCAATTTTGAAAATGAGTAAATTGATCTCTCTAAACAAAAATTACAAAAAATAATTTTAAAAAATTCAATTTTTTTTTAAAATTAAAAAAATATAAAAATTCTAAAGAATATATAAAGAAAATTAAAATTTTTAAAATTTTCTAAAAAAATAATTTTGAGACCTAAATAAGTTAATTAATGATTTAAGCTTATCATACTAAAGTATTTTATTTTACTTTGAAAAAAATAATTATATTGTAACAAGATTTTAATTTGACATATTAATTTTTTTTAATTTAACTCGAATGATTTTATTCGATTCGATTCGAATCAATTCAAATTTAATTTTATTTGATTCGATTCAAAAAAAATTAAATTAAATTAAATTAATAAAATAAACTCATAAACATGCTTAACTAAATTTCTTTTTATTTGATCTGATTGAACGTTTACCCCATCGTAAGAGAGGAAGCGTAATTATGTTAAAAAGAAAAGGGAAAACGACATCATATTTGCCACGCAAGAAAAATCTCCGCCAACGAAAATATCAAACCAAACCCGTTTATTGGAAAGAAGGGTAATCCGATATTGCATTTAGGGAAAAAAAAAAAACAAAACCAAACAAAAACTGAGATGGGTTTCTCCGATGCATCCTCGATCGGCGGAGGCCCAGAACCCGACTCTGAATCCGCCCTCCTCCCCCTCCGCAAATCCCTAAAACCAGAAGACAAATTCAATTTGGGCTACATCATCTACTTCACTTTGGGCGTTGGCTTTCTCCTCCCATGGAATACCTTCATCACAGCCGTCGATTACTTTTCCTACCTCTACCCGGAAGCTTCCGTCGACCGTGTTTTCGCCGTCGTTTACATGGTCATCGGCCTCACTTGCCTCTTGGTCATTGTATTTTATGCTCACAAGAGTGAAGCTTACATGCGGATCAATGTTGGTTTGGGCATTTTCGTGGTTTCCCTGCTCGTCGTGCCTGTTATGGATGCGGTTTATATTAAGGGTCGGATCGGATTGTATGACGGGTTCTACGTCACGGTCGGTCTTCTCGCTCTGGCGGGTATAGGCGATGCGCTTGTTCAAGGTGGGCTCATTGGAGCGGCTGGGGAATTGCCTGAACGTTACATGCAGGCTATCGTTGCAGGATCCGGCGGTTCTGGTAATTTAGCGAACAACTTTTAGACTAACTGTAGATATGGATGTTAATTTAATTTTGTTGATCGATGAATTCTTGGAGGTTGGTGAAGTTTATTAGATTGGTACTTAAGGTGTCATTGGTGTATTTCTAAGGAACTTGTTCTTCATTATTTAATTGTTTTGGTCTGTGACCTCCGGTTTCCAGTAGCAACAAGAGCATCGGCTACGTCCAAAGTTGACCCAGGTCTGAATCCATTTTTGCGAGCAAGCTCTCTCTATGCGGTTTTCTCCATCCATAAGATTCAAATTCAAGACTTTGCTTAAGGGCATCGAGCTATTCAGTAATTACTAATTATTATAGCTGAAGTAACCCAACCAGTGGTTTGACTCAACGATAGCTTAATTATATGTTAGTTGTTTTCGAGGTATGTTTTGCTTTAACAGCTTGAAAGTTGCCTTGATTCGCCGGGTATGTAATAAAGCTCTTGATGAAACCTTGAAGGGCCAATCAACTTAACACTACGAACCCTGAATCTTGAACCACTTGTAACATTTTTCCTCTACCACATATGGTCTGTGGCTATGCTTTTTATATGTAATCGAAATTAAACCTTAGTTACTATTATTACCCATGTGGTCAGTAGTTTCACTTGAATATTCCTGGATACGAAATTCATTGCTTTCATTTTTTATCTTTTGTATAGAATCCTATTATATGCAGAATTGTGCTGCTTCCTCGTCTGATGAAATTTTAATTTGTCAAATTGTTGGGCGCAGGGGTCTTTGTTTCAATGCTAAGGATCCTAACCAAAGCTGTATTTCCACAAGATGCTGATGGCCTGAGAAAGAGCGCCTACCTTTACTTTTTTTCTGGCATTGTGTTTATGGTCATATGCATAGTCTTGTACAATGTGGGACACAAACTTCCGATTATGCAGTACTATGAGGAGTTAAAGACTGAGGCTGTTAAGGTGGAAAAAGCGGAGAAAGGTCCCATTACCGGGCCTGTTTGGAGAGCAACCTTGTGGAATATAGTAGGAACGGTCAAGTGGTATGGGTTTGGGGTGGTCCTCATATATGTTGTGACTTTGTCAATATTTCCAGGATACATCACAGAGGATGTGCACTCATTGGTTCTAAAGGACTGGTATCCGGTCCTCCTTATAACAGGCTATAATGTGTTTGACCTGGTTGGCAAATCATTGACTGCAGTCTATCTCCTTGAAAATGCAAAGGTTGCTATTTCTGCTTGTGTTGTGAGGTTACTGTTCTTTCCTCTCTTCATAGGTTGCTTGCACGGTCCTCAGTTCTTCCGAACAGAGTTTCCAGTCTCATTACTGACTTGCCTTCTAGGGCTAACTAATGGCTACTTGACAAGTGTGTTAATGATCATGGCTCCCAAATCTGTCCAGATACAACATGCAGAGACTTCTGGCATTGTTATGGTGTTGTTTCTAGTAGTTGGTCTGGCATCAGGATCAGTCATAGCTTGGTTCTGGATCATCTGATCATCAGCCAAGATCTCTCCAACAGGTGGCCGCCATGAATTTGTACTAATGATGTTTTTACCTTTGTAAAGTTTATCTGAAAGTCAACGCTTGTAGCAGTGTTTTTCTTCAAATTGTATGATGAATACCGTGCCTGAAGTGTGCATATCTGCCCTCAATGTATGCCTGTATCTTAAAAACACGAAAAAGAAATAATGGAAACATTTGGGTATTATCTACTTCTAGTGTAGTTTGGTTCCATTTAATTTCTATGATGTTGCAGCAAATATAGTTATGGAGCTTAAATTGGAAAATTGGAGTGAGCTACGGTATTGGTATTCATTTCGTAGCTAACTTTCTTTGCATGTCATGTAATAAATTTTACGTTTGAAGTAAAACAAGAAATAAAACGTAAACTCATAAAATTTTGAAAAGAAAAATTCTTTTGTAAATCTCTAGCTTTAATATGTCATTAACAAATTTTCCATTTTAGTGAAGCAGTAATTACTTAAATGTTATTTCCATGCCCTCTATCACTTTATCTTATTTTTAAAGATTGTTATAGGAGGTTATGAACTACTATAAATAATTAAATATGTATTTAATTTTAATAATTAACAATATATCATATAATTGTTATAGTTTCGTATTTTCTCCTCTTTTATTAGTTTGCCGAAGTGCAATGGTGAATTCCGCCAGAGTGTTGGGAATGAGTTGTTCAGGCTTCGTTGTTCTTTTGGGTGGTGTTTTGTCATGGAGTTGGATTTCAGTAATCTTTCCTTGGCTGAGAAAGAGGACACGAAATTAGTGGTAGAGTTGGACGTCAATCTTGAGGACGAACGATATCATCTATGAGCTTTGTTTGGTGAGGAAGATTCTCAAGGAGCGGACCATTAATTTCTTGGCAAGGGAAAGAACTTTATTGTCATTATGGAGGCCGCTTCAAGGGGCGATGATCAAACCGATCGGGGATATGATTCTGTACTTGATAAATCAACTATTGTATCCTTTTGATAAATCAACTATCCAAAGCGGAGAATCCAGAGCATATTGAGTTCCGTCATGCCGATTTTTGCGTATATGTACATGAATTGCCTCCTGGTTTCGCGTCAGAGCTTGGCGTGTAGTGGGCAACCTTATGGGTAATTTCCTCAATTATTACACTACCAACCGATGCAACTATATGAATAACTATACGCAGATCCAGGTTCGTTTGAACATTCTTACTCCTTTGATGCGGCAGAAAAAGCTTCAAAAGGCTGGTGGTGAACCTTTTGAAGCCTCATTTTGTTATGAGCAGCTACCGCTCATTTGTTATATTTGCGGGATCATCGGCCATAGCGAATCGAATTGCATCAAGCTTATTGAGTTTTCAGAGTAAAAAATCTAGCAGGGTTGGCTGGAGGAAATTCAGGCGAAAGCTCGACGTCACGCTCGGTCGAACTCAATGCTGCGGAGGAAGGAGGTGGGAGATGGCTCTAACTCGATCAGCAATATTCAAAATTTAGTAGATGATATATTGATGTTTGTCCCACCATTTTTGTCCATTAATTACTTAATTAGGGCATAGGGACTAAATTATAAAAATCTAGTTATTATAGGTTTTTAATTGAGTAAAGACTTAAGGGCTTAAATGGTAATTAACCAAAGTTTATAAATGGTAAATGAATCATTTTATAACATAATACAGTGGAGGATATTGACATATTAATTAAGCATTTTAATGATTAGTTAATTATATTAACTTAAGTTTTAATTATCATATAAATAGTGGAAGGAAAGAGAAACATTCAATTTTTTTTCATCCTTCCATGGCCGAAGCTTCATATGAAGGAATAGAGAAAAACTTTTCAAAGCTTTCATCATTGGTCACTATTAGGTAACCAAATCAAATTCCTTTTCTTGTTTTTATGTTTTTGAGCTCATGGGAGCTTAATTTAGCTAGCCCATGTACCAATTTGTAAAACTGTTAAAGTTTTTAAAAGTTGTCATTTTTGATTTCTTGAAGAATTTGGTGTGAAATTGATAGATTTTAAGTTTAGTTTATGAAAAAGGACTAGATTGTAATATTAAATTATTATTTTATACATAGGGACTAAAGTGATTAAAATGTGAAATTATTGTAAAATTGGATTAAATTGAAAAGTGACGATTATATGTGTAAAAGATGCCCGTGTAAACTTAGTAAAAGTTAGGATATGATTGACATGTCAATAGGATCTTGTGTGCGCTTATACGGGATTGATTACAAATGTGCATGTGTACATAGGTGTATGTATTGAAGTTAAAAGATATGTTTTTGATAGATTTGGTATAGGTGAAGTTGTAATGGAATGTACGAAATGTCATGGTTCAGTTTTGAATTGATTTAGGTCATGATAGATTTGGATCTAGTTGAAATTGGTTTGGTAACTTGTTGGCATGAAATGACATGAATTTCTTTTGATGATGATGGTGCAATATGACTTGATTCAAATAGATAGATGTGCATATCTTGAATTTGGACTAAATAAATTATTTTTGCCAAAGACAAGGGACACATTTTGAGACAAACCTCTCTCTTCATAACGTCAGTCGACAGTAAGTGACGTTGTGACGTGACTTACTATTTTAGCGACGTCACGACATGAAAGTGAAGACGTCACAACATTGATCCTGAACTTTTAAAACTTTGCAATTTAGTTTTGTTTCATGCTCGGGTTGACAGAAGAGGTTTTCTAAGCTCGTTTAAGACTTGAAAATGATTGTTTAAGCATAAATTGAATGTGATTGACATTGAATTGCATGTGTGAATGATTATTTACTACGTATTTGACTATAGTTGCTCTGATAACGAATGTAGCATTTTGTAGCTCGAAACCGAAGATCGAGTCAAGTGAGGGGTGTTACATACCTGCATTATTCAAAACAAAAGGAATTTAAATTTTCCATGGCTCTTTAGGACCAATCGTTTGGTCCTTATACTTCTTGCCCTCACCAACTTTTGCATAGGACATGCAAACCCATACGATCAGATATGGGTTCTAAAGAGACTGTTATAATGGACTTTGATGGAAGCAAAAATCGTCTAAGGGGTGAGTTGTCAATTTCTAATGGTACATCGTCTTTTTTCCATTTCGTCTTCTTCAACATCAGTCAGTCTCTTTACGGAGACCCACCGAGACCAATGATTTTCTTGTTCTAGAATTGTCGAGGCTTGGGCAACCATAGGGAAGTTTTATTCCTTAGGGATCATGTTATTACAAATAAGCTCGACATTATCTTTTTTATAGAAACTTTGATACATGCTAGTAAGATTGAAGAGTTGCAAGTTTTAATCAAGTTCCCAAAGTCTCTTAGCGACACCATCATTATGCTTATTCCGAAGAAGAAGAACCCACCTGTATGAAGGACTCGCCCTCCTTTGCACTTTGCAACGAGCTACATAAGTTGATCGCAAAAGTCTTGTCCAGTTGATTGATACAGAGTTTGCTTAGAATAATCTCTCTGATGCAGTCAACTTTTATCTTGGGTCGCTTGACCACCGATAATGTCCTAGCTTTCAAAGTGATCCACCATTTGAAGAATAAGGGGAGAGGTAAATTTCGTGCAATTGCCATGAAAGTTGATATTAGCAAAGCATACAATCGAGTCGATTGGGGTTGTCCAAGGTCTATGTTGACTAAATTCGGTTTTGATGCTCATTGGAAAAGGTGGATGATGTTCTGTGTGACTTCAGTCAAATATACCATTGCTTTGAGTGGTGCCTTGTTAGGCCCAATTCGTCCTTACCGTGGTTTACGGCAAGATGATTCGCTTTTGCTTTATCTATCTATTCTTTGTGTGGAAGATTTATCTTTCCTTCTTCGGCAGGCAGAGGGTAGAGGCGACTTGCATGGCATCTCTGTTTGTCAGGATGCTCCTCCGATTTCACATTTGCATTTTGCCGATGGCAATGTTTTCTTTTTTAGGCTATTAAATCTGAATGTTGAAAAATGCAACAAAATCTTTCGACCTATTAATTGGCCTCAGGCCAATGCCATGGTTGTTTCACGAGTATTGAGCTATTGATGATCACAAAAGGGCTCATCAATTCTGACCTAAACATGGTATTGGTTTAGTTCCTCTAACGATTACCAATTTTGAAATAGCTAAACAATAGGGATAAAAGATACAGGTTTGGGTTTCTAAGGTACAATATATTACATGTCTCTTGAAACAATTGTCAGGAAAGTTAGTGGTGCATTGAATGTATGGAGAGGATTTAAAGAGAAGCTTTTGAGGGAAGAATCACCTAAACATCCCGGAAGACATGCCAATGTTAGAGAAGAATTTTTGATGGAAAGCTTTATTATTGATCCAAACCAAAGGTGTTGCTACTATGTCAACCCTATCTTCTTCTCCCAAACCACATGCTTCCTACAACTCACCTCATTCTTTACCACATCTCCAACGGCAAAGAGTATATTTCAGTCTCGACCTCCAGCAGGTTTTATCATGTCTAATAGAGTCTCACTTAAAACGAGAAAGTCTTTCGAGGAAACAAGGATAAGAAGGCGAAGAGCAAAACGGAGCTACATGTAGTATATACGTGAACGTGGTCGCACATGCTTCTCTTTTACTTCAGGTTTTATATTGATGCTTGTCGTGCAGGCTCCCCAGCAAACAATGATCATATAATTCTGAGCTCTTTGTTTACTTCATGGATCATTTCTTTGAAGAAGGCCCTCAACGATTGAAAACAATCTTATGCTCCTCTTCGATCCTCAAAAAATTCTTCTTTTGGTTGGTTTTTTCTTGGTCGTAGATAGAATTAGATTTTTGTTTACACCAACTAAGATATTAGCATTATATTGTCTAAACCCAACAATTAATATAATAATCCCATATCATGTTCATATATTTTAGGGATGTCCAATCTAGCTTACCTGTTCAATCCACGATTAGATTACTACCAAAGAAAATGTAAAATTAAATTTAACCCCATTAAGAAAAAGCACATTTCATTAAACCAATCCACTTCGTATACGACGAGAAGAAGAACAGAAGAAATACAACAGGCTGCCTTCCTTCCTACTCCCCTAATCTGAGGCTTGAGAAATGATTACTGTCCCCTCATTTTTGTTTCATCTTTGAAGAAAGATTAAGCAAATCCAGATTGTTTATAATCCAAGAAATCACACGCCTGAGTTTAGAGCCACCCGGAATTGCTCCGGAACACGGAGCAATGGTGCTTGACTCGATCCGGGCTTTCCCAGCTGACCACAGGCAGCCATCTGATCATCGCCTCTACTGAAGCGCATAAAAACAATGCAACCACCTTCTGCTAAAATATTTCTAAACTCGATCATCTTCTCATCGCTGCTCGGTCTAAATTGAGACCCGCAATGAGGATTAAATGAAATAAGATTGATTTTGCAAGGAATACCCTTCACAAGATCGATTAACCTCTTTGCATCTTCAATGCTGCAGATAGAAATCAAATCAAAGGCCCATTGGCGGTTAGAAGTATATCAATTCAAACTAAAATTGCAAAAACTAATAAACATCTTAGTGGTTTCAGAATATGGCAATCAACGATTCAAAAACAACAGAGATATTATGATAGCTTGATTAGAGTTCTACAATAGACCAACAAGTAGGATGTTGAGGTTACATCTTTACAGAGACAAAGAGGTTGAGACCCACTGAAATTAAATCTGTAGACACAATATCTATACTTCAGGTCAAAGACAAAGTAAATTGTCTGAGACACAATATGTGTTAAATAGAATCATATTGTCCAAATCTCGGTTGCACTTGAACTGGCCCTTGAAATTGATACACACAAATTAATCAACAGTCCACAAGTTTCAATATTTCAAGGGAAAGGATGATTGCATACAATCTAACTCTGCATATCAAAACACTTAAACAATATGAAATATTGCTCAAAAGGGAAAGGTTATCTAACCTGTCATTGATTCCCGCTAGCATCACATATTCAAATAGAACTTTGTAGTTATTTTTGAACTTTAGATCCTCCCTAAGGGTCTCAAGAAGAAAGCTTAATTTATACTTCCGATTAATTGGCATGATCCAATTTCTGACCTGCACGATTTGACAAAAAAATGTCAGTCTCCCACTTTCTAGATCTCCCTCTCTACATTTATTTGTGCCTTCCTTTGGTATGCGAGTGTCCACACAAGCGCACTCCTCTCTCCCTTATGTGTGTGTGCGTGTCTGCGTATATATATGCAAGAAAGATGAGCAGCAATAAGAACATATATGATAATAAAGTACCTCATCAGTTGTAGCATTCAAACTAACAGCTAATGCACATTTTGATTCATGGAGAAAACGTTTCAGCTGTGGTACAAGTCCACTTGTAGAAACAGTGACCTTACGAGGGCTAAAGTGAAGGCCTTGTTCATCCACCATGATATCAGCAGCTTTTATGACATTTTCAATATTATGAAATGGCTCACCCATTCCCTACAAATTCACGTAGCAACAATAGGTTTAGGGTTTCACTGAAAATCATTGAATACACATCTCCCAGATAATCTAAGACAACCCTGTTGAACCCACTAGTATTCTATAGAAAGAAGATTAAATTCCCGCAATATTTTCATTAGTTACGACCAAAACAGGTAAGCTGAAAATCATTGACTACTCAACTACCATATAATCTAACAAGACCCATTGAGTTTACTACGGTAAAAACAGGATTAAATACCCACAACATTTACATTGTTCGCCACAAGATTAATTGAAAGAAGCTGATGTGGAAAAGAAAATTGAAACAACAATAGTTCATTTAAAGGGAAATTCTTTTGAGTGTCTACACACAATATACGGGGTTGTCAACTCTACTTGCTATATAAAATTAAAACACGCAATAACAAAAGGCCAAAACAGAATTCTTGCAATTATTCCTTAAAAGAAATGAAAAATTTTGCTCAAAAACTGACTTTCAAATAACTAGCACTTCATGACTACAGACCAGTTTGATGCTATTTGTGTAAACATTTCCAGAACAACAAAACTCCATCTAGTACACACACAACATGCCAAATTATTAATATAAGTATACATTCTAATAGATATAAAAAAAAGTATGCAGATCCCAACAGACAAGAAAGCAATTATATTTTCTCAAGCATTACACTCAATGAACCCTAGAAATCTACAATAAACATACCATAAATACAACATTTGTAATGGAACCAACATCACCAGAGAGCAATCGCCTTGCATATACTGCTTGCTCAACGATCTCGGCTGCTGTTAAATGTCTCCTCAGACCCATCCTACAATATGGATCCATGCATCAAAGGCATGCACCTTAGAGACAAGATTTCTAAGAGTTTGAAATTATCTAAATTTCCAATTGAGGAAAATATAACTTACCTGCCAGTATAGCAGAATTGGCAATTCATGGCACAGCCCACTTGACTCGAAACGCAAACAGTTGTCCTGCCCCTATCGCAAGGTATCACAACTGTTTCTATTACCAACCCGTCATCCAGCACAAACAATATCTGCAACCTCCTGTGTGAGTTTCAAAATCAATAAGAAGATTCTCAAAGTAATGCAAGCAACTGACCCAAGGTGGACATACAAATTTAAGGTTTTACAGAGATGAAAAGCATTTGAGTCAAAACAAATAGTCTAATCACATTGCAAGAGATTGCACATTATTAGATTATGCCTACCTTTCTAGTGCCATCAGATGCAGTGAGAATATCTTTCAAGGACAAGGCCCTAAGTTCAGCATGCTCACTCAGCATTTTCATGAAATCTTTGTTTAATCCTAAAAGCCACGATTGCACATCAGTTCAATCAGTACAAAAGGAAAGTTACAGGAATAACATGGGAACTAAATGAGTTCGCTCATTAGCAAGATTACAAAAACAAAAAACAAAGGAAAAACATGGTTCTCTAGTGGATGAAGTAAGCTTGATAGAAAGAAAAAAAAAACCTTCTAGTTCATCAATATCATGTGCCCAGATATTGTCTCCATAGAGACGCTTCCATAACATTAAAGCCTGACCAGGCCTAAATCCATGTGATTGAACCCATTCCTGACAAAGAAAACCCCCAATAAGATTAGACACACGGATTCAAATACAAACTTCAGACCATAAATTGTTCAAATAAAATAAAGACCCACTTGAAATTCGGCATAATTCAGCCCTTTGAGAAGCACCTTGGAGCCCTTTGGCAGATGTGTATAGGTTTGGCCACGTTCACTATCAGGGAAATCATGGTTTTCTGGGAGGGAAAGTAGTGAGGATGCAGAAGAGCAGCAAGAGGGCGTGGAAATAGAAATGGAGCGAGGGCCATAGGAAGAAGGTAAGGAAATGAGGTGAGGTGGTTTGAAACAAGTGAAGGAAAAGAGAGGGTGAGGGCGAATGCAAGGAAGTGTAGTAGCAGAGGAGGAATAAGCCATAGCGAGGGAAAAAGGGTTAGCTCCGAATCGGACTCGCCTCATCCACATATAACCCATCTCCATTTTGTGTTTTGTTGTTTACTGAAAATCCTAGGATTTTATCAGGGTTTCGTTTCTAATACTATCATCTTACACGACGTCGTTGCTTCTTCTTTTTTTTTTTTGTTAGGGAAAAAGTCAAAAACCCAATGGAAATTAGAATAGAAATGAAATATGTAACATACGTTTAATGGGGAAGCATTTTTAATTTTCTTTTCCTTAATAATTAGAATGCATCCCAGACTTTGGACTAATCACCTGCAAGAAATTTAGACTAATTTATTTCTTGCAAATTAAGTTATCATAACAAATTTAGATTAATTAATGAAAAAAAAAACAAATGTAGATTAATTTATTTCTTGCAAATTAAGATATTACAAAATTAAATAATATTAAAATTTAGATTATAATCACTATTTCTAGTAAATTTGAAATAAATATGATATTTGTAACAGTCTAAATTCTTGAGTCAACATTCGAGTGTTGACCCTAGTTAGCAATGGATAAATTTATTTGGGGATCGAGTTTTGTTGAAATTAATTTGAGTGAATTTTTGACCTTTTATAAAAAATGAAGAATATTGAAAAGCTTGTGTGAAGTGAAAGGAATATGGATGGATAATATGGTGATTTTATCATTTTTGAATAAAAAATTTCACTCAATTAATGGGAAAAGATAGTTCAACAGATCTAGGTGAGGGATAAAGCTGATTTGTCTCCATTTTTCCCATTATTATAATCACTCTATTTTTCTTTTTCTTTTTTCATTTCCATAGTTTCTACGCACTTCTTTTTACATTTCTTCATTTTTTTTTTCTTTCTTTCATCTATTTTTTTTAGCAAATCGTGTAGAGGGAGAGAGATTTGAGTGAGTTTTCTCACCATTTTTATCCTCCAAATTTCAAAGAATGTAAGGATCTTGATCTAACATTTTAAAGTTCCATGGATAAATCTATGTTCTTCAAGGATGAAGGTTTGAGTTTCATGAAGTCTCTATCCTTTTTCTCATATTTTTATTTAAAGCATGTGTTTTTGCATTTTATAGACCCTTATTTATGTGGGAAATCTTGTGTGATACATTGTTATTAGTTAAAGAGGGTGGTGAATCTTCTAAAGCTAAGGGTAAATACAAAGTGGTGGAGAGCTAAGGAATAAACTTTGTTGGTGTTCTTCCATCAAGGTGGTAGCCTCTAACTCTCCTATGCTTATTGATAAGTCATAAATATGATGCTTGTGTGATAATGTATGCATGTTGTATGTCTTTGGGTGGAAATCATGTTTGAATGATTAAAATGAAGCTAAAAACTTAGTTGTGAAATCTGCTAGAAACAAATTATTACATGAGTAGTAAATTTGAAAATTCTCCATAATTTCCCTTAAATTAATTAGGAAGTGATTTATACATCGTTGTAACCGTGAGTCACTCTAGTTTCGTTTAGAACAAACGGAGATCGATTTTGATTTGTATTTTAAAATATATGAATTTTTGAGTGTTGAAAGATCATAAAAATCTGGCAGCATAACTCTTATAAAACAAATTTAACAATGCCTTTGAAAAATCACCAAAAATTTTACAAAATAAAATAGGAAGTGAGCCTTATATCTCTCTAACAATACGGAAGTCCAGTTTCGTTTAAAATAAACGGTGCTCGATTTAGAATTATATATTAAAAGTTATTAATTTTTGAATGAGCAAAGGTCAAAATGTCAAGACAGTAGACTGTCATATTTTATTAGTTAATATTTTAACCGGAATGATAAGCAAGTTGAAATGAGTATGAGACTCGAATGTCATAGTTGTATATTTGTGATTATATGTTTGAAGCTTTGTTTGCGCTCAACCTTTGGGCTCTAACCTAACTAGCGGCCATGAGTGGCGCACGGGATAACACTACGAACATCCGAGATTATTTGACTAGCGGTCATGAGTGGCACGGGACTATCCGGATACCCGATTATTTGAGCATATGTGCAATCTAACAAGTTTGATATGCAAGTGATTTGATTATGTAGATTGAGGTGACTTATGATTTGATTATTCGATACTCATGTCATGCTTCTATGTATATATTTATAAATTGCTTGAAGTATGGTAGATTAATTGTGTACCACTGAGTCTGTAAAGTTTAGTCTTCGAATTGTCTTCATTTTCAGATTAGTAGACTTTTGTTTGTGTTCGAGGAGCATCATTGACGAGATACTTCTAGCATCACGTATATATAGTACAATACCTTATCTGTTAGTGGGCATTGTATTCCTAGAGCCTTGTATTTTGTAGGTCTGTAACTCATTTATCGTTTTTGTTATTTTGACTATTTTGATATACGATGATATTGGAGCTCCACATATTTTGTATAACTACTTTTATTACTATTTTCAGTATAATTATCTATGATATTTTCTCTTATATATAATGTATTTCAATGTTTTAAATTATTTAAAATTTTTGTTGGATTGCTTCGGTGACCAGATGTAGCACCTAAGTCTTTCGGTATTTCGTATTCGTGATTAGAGTGTTACAATATTACTTCTTAAATAATTATTATTTAAGTTCGTTTTACTTTACAAAATAAATATTCAAATTTATTATCTTAAATTATTTTATTTTAATAAATAATGGATTCACTTATCCCAATTTGAATGCTTTATTCTCCTTACTTGAATTTTTTTTATTTTGTTGAAAGGAGATCTATTAAAATAAATTTGTGAAGTGCTTGAAGAGATAACAAGTTTACAAAATAAGTAACTCATCGAGTATTTGATAATGTAAACCATACACTTTATGCATAATCACTCATCAAGGAAATCTCATATTTGTACTTGACGGGATTTGAACTCAATCATTATATGAAATTCCCCCACCAAAAATAATATCAAACCATTGCCTACCCAGAGCCGATGAACCCCTTAACATGTTCGATATCATTTTCAATGAGGAATTTGCCTCTCAACTCTAGTGAGAGTCAAAATTTCTAAAGAGACAGCGAATTCACAAAGTGTGAACGTGCTCATGAAGTATCTGAGAGGGTGAACCATATAAGTTGTGAATGGTCAAACATCATGAAAATCTCTCATTTATGCTTGATGAAATTTGAACCCATAGTATCAAGCAAATCGCACTACAACTTGCTACCATGCGCAAATATAAGATTTTATTATGGTTCACCTATTTAGGCACCCATTTTATTCTATGAATTCATCGCCTCTTTAAGTACTCAAGCCCTCATCAAAGTTCGGAAACAGACACTTTACAAAATTTTTCCGATTGAATCAACCTTCCCTCAACAAACATAATTCAAATACTTAATAATAAGATTTGAATTTAATACATATTGTTTTGAAGGTAGAACTAAATGCATATCAGATTTAAACTTTAAAGTAATTATATAAATTCAAATATTTAAAAAATACATATCTGCAACCACTATAAACTCTAATTCTGCCGCGGTTAGGGTAGAAATTCAAGATCTTAAGTAAACATTTTTCCAGTATTTCAAATTATTATTTGAGATTAATAAGTCAATTTTTTTTCCTTCATCAAGAAAAACCACTAGTTTTAGTTAACATGAATATTTATTAGTTTGATGGCCATTGAATACAGCAGGTATTGACATGAGCATTTAATAGTCTAGTGACATTAAGGCATTCAGTTCTGCCATTAATGCTAACAAAGAAGATGAATGGTATTGCCATGAGATATGACTCAATCGCATGCAACTATTTCCCCTAAATTAACAAAAAGAAGATTAAAAAAAAGGCTATGTCAAATCACTTCATTATAACTTGAAAAGATACGACTAGCAAGAAATATATGATTATGAAGTACTTCAGGCCTACATAATATTAAACTTCTCATGTCTAATCTAAACGCAATAAACAGTTGCTACCCAGAATAGAAGAAATAAATAAACAGGTGAAAGCAAGTACCAAAAGCTAGCTGTTTTTAGCTCTAAAATGTCTGTTTGGAGGTCCAACCAAATGGTTCTGCTGGATTTACAGCAAGGATGAGAAACAACTCTGAGCACTACACTAGTTTCCAGATTTCTTCTTCCTAAAATTGTACTTCCATTACCCTTTTGAAGATTGAGATGTAGCATAAGAGTAGGGCAACAAGTGCACTGGACTTTATTCTTGGTTCAGAAGCAAAGCAAACACCGCCCACAAAATATTACTCTTCAACAACATTCACCAGCTCATACTCTATCAGTGACAGATTGTTATCTTCCTTCACATTGAAACTGGCAGGTTCATCAACCTCAACACGACCCCACTTGTCCACTGCAAGCCTCATTGATCCTTTAAACATGTCTATTTTTGCATTGCGGAGAGTTACAGTGGCACCCTCTTTCATTAAGTCCACTACAAAATAAAGATTGTCTTAGCTCTAAGAAACACTGTAATCTTCTAACAAAAAAAAGCATGTATTATTGCCTTCACCATCAAACAACTCCATGTAAAGAAAACATGATCTTGAAATGATTGAGTAAACATATTCATAATCAATAATCTCATAAGATCTCATATAAATGAGATATCAATGCTCATATTGGTGAATTTGGTTACTACATGTGTAAAGTTTTCCTTAATAGCCTGGTCCATGAACTCCACTACTTGCATTCTATGTAATGCGTATGGAATTGTTGTTCTATCTTGTAGTTATGGCAGAGCATTTTACAGACCTCTAATACTGCAAGGACATGATAGCTGGTCAACTGAGCTTAGTTGAGTGATCAACAATTTCAAAGGGAAAACACCTTACTTGCACGGACAGCATACCATGCAACCCTAGAAGACACTCTGGACAACCAAACTCTCAAGGAACTAGAGACTAGCAGCTACTCGAGCTTTTTTTTTTTTAACATACCTCTTAAATGTATTATTAATCAGTTCATAATGTTCTATTCAAACTATTTGTAGTTCTTCTGTTATATTCCCTAATGACATAGGGGTTCAATTCAGCCAAATTACTAAATTAGTCTTTTAAAGGCCGTGACTAGCATTTATTTCATTCTTGCGATTCAAATGAACTAGCATTCATTTTATTCCAATTCATGTTTAGCAACAGAAAGCAAAGACCAAACATACAGTAATCAAATAATCATTATGTATAGAAAACCTTCTGTTGTTAAAATTCATAAAATCAGAAGATGCACAATGTTTAAAAGTGTGTGAATTTACATCAGTCATGACATCTGAATACTCAATTTACCAATAAGCTAATAGTTTGTAGTCGTAAGAGCCACAACTAGCAATTATTTCACTTCATGACAGTATCAGCAACCCTAAGATAGACTTTTCCAGATAAACCGTGTTAAAGGAATCTTGCCAAACACAAATCTTCACTACTACAACAAAAAATACTATCACGTCATAGGAAACCAATGTTGCAGTAATTGCCTAAAAGAATAAGAGAACTAAATATAAAATGCCGGAAAGATAAAACAATAAAACATAAAACTAACCAAATGCAGTAAGATGCATGACAAGTAAAACCTCTAGCTATAACAAAAGTAAAACTATTGCCCAATTAAAACCTGCATCCGGAGAAGAATATGAAGAACATACCTTGTTCATTTCTAGCAGTAAAGATAATCATTCCTGTCTCATCTCCTACCAGGCATTCCGCAATTCGCATTTGACGAACTTGAGGACCGTCAGCACGACCCTTCTGCAATACCATCTTTGTGCTGACAACCTTGACAGTAAGAGTGTGACCACTAGTGCCAGGGCGAAGTTGGTCCACCTTGGTGAAAACAGGTTTCCTCAATGACTTTGATTCTGCCATTTCAATAACTTCTGAAAGAATACCGAGAGAAATAGGTGCTGAAAACTACAAGAAAACCAGCGTTGACCAAAAAAAATAAGCCACATAGAACTACGTCTTAACCATGGGACAAATTACAGCAGATGATTCCACATTTAAAATGTTTTCGAATCTAAATAAAGCTAAATCGTTTTTTTTTTTAAACTGCGAAATTCCAAATGATGTCAGAACAAAATTAATGATGAAAACAGTTAGATTTAACATCCAAAGGCAACACTTCGATCATTGCAACTTGAAATTCTATCTAACAAGAAGGCATAACTCCAATCGTAATCAATAACTTCAGATAGAACAGTTAAATCCCAGACTTTCCCCGGAAAAATTACATTTTGGTAGGAAAACAGGCATACGAGAGAATAAGTGGAATCAAATCTAAGGAATCAGAGTCCGATTATCCTGGTTTGTGATCAACTAACAGAATGGTGACGAACGATACTAAAATTTTAAGATGAAATACAAACGAGAAAGAAGTGGAAACCGAAAAGATGATAAATGTAAAGATTAATATGAAAAATAATATGTAAGAAAGGTTTGAATGTTACCTGGGGAGATCTGGAGAGCGAGGTGGAATCCGAGGATTTGAGAGAGAAAAAGAGTTACGAAAAAAAGAAAGGAAGATTTGTTTGAGAAGAAACACTCCACTTCAAGTCGGCTGAATCTAACAGGTTTCAGCCGTAGATTTCCGATTGTATTTGTGTATACCTAAATTACCTATTCCTATTTTGTAACGGTGTCGTTTCGGTTTTAGGCTTTCCTTCTTTTATGGGTCTCTACTTTGGATTAAGGTTTTAGACTCGTGGGTCGAGTACTCATGTTGAGGCTCAAATTTATCTTATATTCAATTTTTACAGTATATAAGTTTTTTTATTGATTTTATAAATATATGTAAAGTTTAATATATTATTTGGTACTCAGGTTTCACACTTATTTTTAATATGGTTTTTGTGTTATTTTTTTTAATTTAATCTAGTACCTATATTAATAAAAGTTATACTTAATTAAATTTAAAATTATTTTATTTGTTAAATATTTCGAGTACATATTTTCTTTGAATTTAGATTGAATGATTCCAGAACAAAATAATAAGTGAATGCAGTGAGGTTTTGAGGTGGGATAATTCATAAGTTAGGTGAAGCCACATCGGACTCTTCACTTCATTTTGTGTAACCTTTCCTTCATGCGTTTTTTTTTTTTGTGTGTGTGTGTTTGTGTGTGGAAAACAGAGAGAAACGCAGCAGCAGGTATTCAGAGGGAAGTTAGTAATGAAATGAAGGGTTGAAGTTTCCAGGTTTGATGATATGAGGTACACAGTAGCAGACTCCAAGGAACTTCAGATTTTCACCCATCCTCTATTTCTGCTAATTCTCTTCCGGTTTTACTTTCATACAAACTTTGTTCTAGGAAATCCATCAATATAAAGTAAAAAATAGCCTTGCAATCTTCGTGGCTTTCATAGCTCAGTTGGTTAGAGCACCCGTTTAGTAAGCGGGAGGTCTTGAGTTCGACTCTCAATGAAAGCAAAGTTGTTTAAATTTTTACTTTTCTGCAGCGGTCTATTCAAAGATGCAATAGAAAATAAATAAAAAAACCTCATTTCTGAATTCTATTGCATATTACTACTTCCATTCACATCTGTTGTTTGGTAATAATTTTTGAAGAATCATGGAAATATAAACTTTGAGTTAATTCAGTTGCTTCAGATCATCTCTTAAACATTCAAAACCCATCATTTAATTTTCAATCATTTCCGTTTCTCAAGTTGCTGCCAACCTTCTTTCGAGATTTACTCCTCAAGAATACCAGCAGCTACAATTTGAGAAAATCACTACGAAACAAGCTTAAACCCCATAATTTTTTTTAAGTTAGTTCTTATGAGAATTTTGTGAAAAAAAAAAAAAGAGGAGGGGGGGGGGGCTGAAAGCAAAAGTCGGCTTTTTCTTTTATGCATCAAAACAGAACATTCATGTTTCGGTTTTTTTGTCTCTGATGAAATTAAATACAAAGTGGACCAAAATCAGGTCGGTTTATTCCCTGGGAATGGTATTGATGAAGAAATATATAAAGCAGCATTGCAAGAGAAGGTATGGGGAAAGTGCAAAAATACTCATAGAGCTAGAGTGGGTGTAAGCTTGAAGTCGAGATTCCATTAACAAAATCATAATGTGCACCCTTCAACTCAAGGCTTCTCTTCAACACTGCCTCTCTCACAAATGGATATGTGAATAGGTTCCCCATAGATACATTCACAGTCTCCTGCATCAATTTGTTTAAAACCATATTAATATGTCAATCTTATAGTAATGTGTAAGAGTGCAAAAAGATGGTATAATAGATATGTACACCCATGAATCACCTTCTCACAATTGGTACACTTCTCCCAGAAACTCAGCTCTGTCTTCACCTTGGTCTTTGCAGGTGCACATCTGCTAACCCATTCTTCTATGAAATCACTGCAAACTCAAGCATAACTAAGACAATCATATTATGCATAAACTTTTTTTAGTGTCTTCAATCTGTTCAAAAGTAAGAAAATCCACATTTATATTGGTATATTCCAGAACCCCTAATTAAGATGAAAGTTCAAATCTACAGAACTTGTTCCCCTGCTTCATTCCCCATTAAACATACCTCAAAGACTGTGGAGCTAAAGCCAAAAAAGATCTAAGTTTTTCCAGCTTCTTACTTATCAGCTTATTAGTTACTGATAATTCATCAGATACACAGTACAATCACATGGTCAAATTACTGAAATGCCTTTGGATTTATTTTAATCCAAAGTATAAGCTGTACTATGAATGTTTAAGCGCAGTTGGAAAATATGGTAATTATGGTTTCATGACACCAATAAAGGTTACCTACCAGTGGTCCCATCCTCTGGGATAGACATTTGCCCTTTGATACCTCTACAGCAGCTATCTCCACCTGAACCAAACCCAACATTATTTCTCTCTTAAATATCCGATTTCCGAAAAGGCTGGAATTTTTTATAGCAAAGCAAAAGAACTCCTCACACCACTACTACACATATGGCTAATTACTTCTCCATTCCATACTTTTAATTTGTTTATTACAGTGAATCATCGTTGAAATACAAAAAATTATGATTTTTTTCGAAAATAATGTTGAATATATCCCATCTTAAAAAAACAGATTCCTTTTCGAAAGTAAAAGGAAAAAAGGCCATTTCTTTAGAGGTCGTGGGTGAGTAGATCAGATCATATGCCCTCTCCAAAGAGTCAACATCCATAAGCAATATCTCCACTCTCATTAAAAACAAAAGAAGATAAAATTGCGCATATACATGGTCTGCAACTTGCGCATATACGGGGCTATGAAAATGTTGTGGTTGAGAGTGATTGTGCGACGGCTTTGCGACTGATCAAGGCTTGTGAAGATGGCGATTCTGGGGATGCCATTGTAAAGGAAATTGTTCGTGTCTCTCAAGTTTTTGAGCACCATGAATTCAAGCTCATTAGAAGAGAGTGCAATGCTGCTGCAGATTGGCTGGTCAAGAGTGTTGATAAGAGTGATTTGGACATTAGTATCTTCGATACTCCTTCTCTAAAAGTCAGACAGCTACTCATGTCTGATTATACTGTTAATTCTGATGTTTAATAAAGTATGAATAAGACATTACAAGGCCTCTTTTACTATAAAAAAAAAATCACCATGAGATGCAAGACAGCATATTCAATGGACCTGAATATTTTGTCTGCAGTCAACAAACCAAATCCAAACATAAAATACATTTAAAGAAGTAACAATCAAATCAATGTTTTCCAATGAAATGATGAAAAGTTATTTGATCATATATCCAACACATTGGATAGACAAGTTCAACCTTGGGGTTGTTTGGAGGTGTCTAGGACCCAAAATTAAAAAGAGTTTAAAATATTATTTTTAAATTTTTAAAAGTCTAATTTTTTTTAATTTTTAAAGATTAAATTTTTTTTATCAACTTTTAATGAGTCCAAAAATTTTTTTTTTAGTTTTTAAGGGCTCAATTTTTTTAAGGACCTAAATTTTTTCTCCAACCTTTAAAAAATCCAAAATTTTATTTTATTGTTTTATTTAAGATCCCAAAAATATCAAAAACGAACCTATGGATAGAAATATTAATTAATGAATCTCATCCTTTACAATGCTATCTACATATATAAAGTCCAAGAATTTAAATCAAAGTAAAACTAGGCGAACTTTATCAGAGGGCGGGACCATAAAAGCCTCCCCTGGTTGGAAATCCAGGATGTGGCAAGGGCAGTCTCGAGAGTCCGAGCAAGCAAATACCAAAAACTATATCAAACAACTAACTATGTTCATCATTCATATTGCGTATGGTAATGGTTATATATTGAATTAAAAAAGATCAAAGATTGTCGGACAAAAAAACATTTTAGTACTGCTATACTATCCACCTGTTAATTTAAGTAAGCACCCAAAATGGCAAGAAAACAAATCGTAAAAGCTACACATCTTCTTCACTTTTGTCAATTTCATCATGGGGGAAGGAAAAATATGGCCGGACAAACGATGGGCAGGCATTCTCTACTTTTACTGCTTTATTAATAATGGTAAATAAGACTATTTTACCTAAGGAACCCAAAATAGTTAATTATTTACAAGAATTATCTAAGTTCTAAAATAATAATCCAAATAACTTGAAATATACAATGAAATTAGGTTGTGGGCATGTGATGACTGCAGGCCCGACTTTGGGGTTGTCTGGAGGTGCAATCACTTAGGGCTCAAAATTAAAAGAGATCTAATTTTTTTTAAAATTTTAAAGGATCTAAAAAAATTTAATTTTTAAAGGTCAAAAAAATTATCAACTTTTAAGGGTCTCAAAATTTTTGTTTTCAACTTTTAAGAGTCTTAAAAAAATTTTCTTCAACTTTTAATAAACTTAAAAACCTCATTTTATTATTTTGTCTAAAGTCTCAACAATGTCAAAAATTATCTTGAATGGCCGGCACCCACTTAATTTCTAACATAATAATTATGTCAACTAATAAAAAAATATTTTTTTGGATTATGGCCACCAAGTGATCGATACCCGTGTATTTTTTATTTTCTTTCAGATGATATGATATTGATATACACGAAATATTAATTTTTAAAATATATATTTTTTGGGTCGTGACCTATCAATGAGCTACACCACTTTTTTTAATAAAAAAAATATTTTTGGGTGTTGACAAATGGATCGCCAGCACAAAGAAAATTTTGGGTTTCATAATTGCCCTCACTAGTTTCATAATTGTAGTATCTGAAAAACCAGCTGCCTTTGCTTAATTTCTCGAGTAATATTCGTCGCAAGAAAAATCATCTTAGGCAACTTAAACACATATCCGTTCTGCTTCCGATCCAACATCCGTAAACTCAAACTGCCATCCTCGCCAGAAAGCCATGAATCCTTCTCGACAAGAATTACATCCGGCTGGTTTTTACTTCTGCAATATTCAATGAAGCAATTAGCTGAAGTTAACAATTATATTGGTCCCTTCCCCCCCCCCCCCCCCAAAAAAAAAAATGATCCATAGTATTTGGCCCTCTTACAGCAATTTGATTGTTGGTTTCAATTTCTAAAACCATCTCTTACATTTTTAGGGATCATTATAAGCGAAAAAACAAGTATTTCATGCCGTTAAAGTGCAATGCATTCAGTATCGCATTCTGCTTGGTAAGCTTTTTTTCAACTTCTAAATGATGAAAAACATCTCTAAATTTCTCTAAAATACTTTCCCAGGAAATACCAACTCTAACCCAGCAAACATCTCTAACTTTTTTTTTATCTGTAAAAACTTAGTGCCGGCCATGGCCAACACCTCAAATTATTATTATTTTATTACAAAAAGGTGGTACCGGCGATTGATAAGCCACAACCTCAAAAAAAATATTTTTTTAAAATTGATATTTCTTGTATATTACTATCATACGATCCGGAATAAAATACATAGATGTCGATCATCTAATTACCACAACCCAAAAAAATTATTATTTTTTATTGCCTCACATAATGATTGTGTCAAAAATTTAGTGGGTGCAGCCATCACATGTCCACAATTTAATTTTATTGTATATTTGAGTGATTGTTTTAAAATCTGGATTATTCTTGTAAATAATTTATTTTTTTGGGTTACTTAGGTAAAATAGTTGGTAAATAAAGAAAAACGATGCCTTTCATTTACTTGAACCACCAATCGAAAACCAAAGAATACGGACTCCAAGGACCGTAGACGCGTTATGTATTGTCTTATGGAAGCCAAAATTTGCAAGTCTATGAGGAGAAGATGGTACGGTGTTGGGTGGTGCAGACTATATTTATTATTGTAGTTCCGTCGATTGGGGTTTGAGTTGATGATGATGGGATGATTTGCGACTTCTTAGGACAGCATCATTGTGATTAAAGGGATTGCTATCTACGAAAGTGTTTCCTACGGTCAAAGTCAAATTAAACAACCACGCGGTTGAATTTCCAAACTTTTAGTTAAATCAACTCTATTCTATGTTTTTTTCTTTACCCATTATAGTTTCCAGTAAAACTAACACACAAAATTGTAGATATCTTCAAGCAAGGCATAGGTAAATCAGTGCCTGCAAGAAACCCGATCAGACCTAAGAATCAGTGTCTATGTCCAACATAGCCAAATGTGCCACGACCAAACATTTCACCCCATAAAGAAGGACAAATGCTTCCGGGGTCGGACCATCGGTATTCCCAAGTCTTGCAGTGCTTCAGCTCAACCCAACACTACCCAATAACCCATAATGCCACTCCTCTTACCCAGCCATGCATCAACATTCAATTTTACAACCCTGGTCTTGGAGTTCATCCAAAACCATAAAGAAAAACTCTTTTAACTTTGACCATAATAGTGAGTTCCATATCGATATCAGTCATATCAATCCATATTCTTCGTTCTGATAATAAATTAAAAAATTTAAGCTAAATTTTATCAATCTTGCAAGTTTGTTTTATCCCATTTCACTAGTATATAATCAAGTAAAACAAATCACTAGAACAATTTATGATATGGTATTATTGTTTACTGTATGAAACAATTTCTTTTTTCTTATTTATTTTGTATTTGTTGAAATATGGATTATATCAATAAAATTTATTTTTAATATTTAAAATTCATTTATTTTTCAATTGATACACATAATATGATTTTTTTTAGATATCAATTACATTCAAAATAATATACCAAAACATACAGATATATACCAGTAAAAAGAAAAGATATATTCACTTATACGGTAATAGCTATCTTGGTTTTAACTATTTTGGTGGGGTATGGTATTGGGCAAATTTCATCCGAGATAGCAGCAAAGCAGAGTGATTGTCACTTACAGCATTAAAAATTACTTGGTCATTACGTTTATCTAATAAATAAATATTTATATTAGGTGAGAATTTTTAAAGAAAAGAATTCTTGATGATGAAGTAATACGCCTACTATTAAATCCAAGTTGCCGACCATCTAAATTTGGATCTAGCGGTGATGAGAATGGAAGCCATCGACGTGGATGCAAATCTTCCGGCGAAGTTCGTCCCACGCCTTGTCCTACTTCTACCATTGTAAGACACAGCACTCAACTGATGATGAAAATGCCAGTTTATTCAATGGACAAGTTCAACTCATCTAAAGAAAAGTCTTTTTGCTGAAATGGATTAATTTTGTGACTATTAATGTCTCCAGAAAGGCTCCCAAAGTTATTTCACAAGTTTAATGAACTTTGACTTTTAATTGATAATTGCAATCGAATTTGTTACATTTACCAATTCTTCTACAGAATAGAAAAATTACCATAATAATCATAAATATTAAATTGTTCCCAGCAATCATGCTTGCATCATTCGAACTTGATAATTAAGCTGGCTGCATCATCGAAATATAAATTGTTCCCAACAATCGGGCTGCATCATCAAACTAGCTGGCTGCTGCATCACCCCTGTTGCTGCTGCTAACTTCAATTTCCTGCATATTAATTGGTCTAGAAAAAACGATAAATTTAAAATCAGGAAGCTATATCCGTTAAACAAAAGGGAAAATTATGCTAAAGAAGAAACCTGAGCTGCCATTTACGTTAGAAGTTTAAACTTAACCAACTCATGTCCTTAGCAAAGAAGTAAACCCCATTTTTTACACTAAACAAACAAACAACTGAAAATTGTCGAGAAGAGTTTGATGGACCACCCAAATCTTTTCCATGCTATATTATTATCATATACAAGATCCACTACCCAAATCTTGCAGCGCAAGTTCTTGAAGGCAAAAGTACCGTAAACAGAAGAGCAAAACCAAGGAGCAGCAAATAATAATAAGAAGAAAAAAACCATTAAGTCCAAAATTGCACCTTGTTTGTGTACTGTTTCACAACAGCAGATAACAACTGGTTTCCAGCTATTGCTCTCACTCTTTGTATCATTTGCGGCCTCGTAATCTTTTTTTCCTGTCACAATAAATGATTAAGACTCATGTTGCACATCACATATGGGAATTTTGAATTGGGATGAAAAATATTAGTCTTACCATGTAATTTGTATATTCCTTTTCAAGGGAAGCCCTTTGTGAATGATCTAGAAAGGGCGAAAGTATAGAGAGCAATGTGCCAAAGGTTACCCACGTTTTAGGCCTGATGGTTTTTGGTTCTGCTAAACCTTTGGAGCCAAAACAAAGAAATTAACAGTAGCTACATGAACAAAAATTTACATGCGTCTTAACAAATTAAAGATGGGTTTGGATGGCAGGTGCACTAACTGTTGTTAATGTAAGAACAGTAAAAACGGATACTGTAACTTATAGAAAATAAACTAAACGCATCGGCTATTCAAACCCACACTACCATTTAAATTAAGCTGCTTACCGCTTAAGTAAAGAGGAGCTTCGAAGCTGAGAATGTAACAGGGGAGGATATTGTAATTCAAGTGCGTATTCCAAATGATATATCTGGTTGGAGATGAAAGATCATCTACGGCAGAATCGAAATCCATTGAACTCGGATGGAACTGATCACCAGAATCCTCCCTCACCACTTCTTGCTTTCCTAATATAACTCGGCATAACAACAAATGTCTCAATCCACTTCCATCCACTCCTGAACACAATACACTGCAACACAAGAATCAATTTTCATTATTTCAATAGAAAGCTCCCAAAAACTCATCCAACAATTCAATTAAAAAGCTAACCTGTCTAAACCATGCTTTGCAGCATACACGGAGATGCTATGTCTACGCCAACTAAACCCATGCACCACAGTCTCGCAAATCTCGTTTTTGGAAGCACCGTACCAAGCATACTTGATATTGGCATCTCCACCACACTTATCAGCCACCGCCTTTGTGTAAACACCAAAACTGTGTGCTCGAATCCTCCAACACCGACTAGTTTTGAAATTCTTATGGATTGCCACGATTTTCGTTCTATGGGAGATCTGCGGATTTCGCGACAAACTAGAGAAAAAACTTGTTCTGATTATGTCACCTTCAAAGCTTGATTCAGCTATTTTAGAGAAACCATTTGTAACAAAGTGCTGGAAACAATTGTAACGTGAATCAACCTCGTTACTTTCTGACAAAGCATCATCAATAGTTATGGAGGTTTGATTTTCTGCACCAATTTGATTCATCGTTTCAGCAGAAGGTATGAAAAAGATTGCAAGGAGCAACACAGTAGATTCAAAAAACCAAAGACGAAGTAAAGGTGCAGCTATTTATTTATAGGTTTAAAAAGCTGAATTTAGACCGCCCCTTTTAACTTCTTTTAAAAATTGTTAATGGGGAATAAAGAAAGACACACAGCTTTCGTGCCGCAGTATAAAACCGTCTACGGTCGTGTCGCTCAAGTATCCCTGGCAACGTTTCGGAATAATCGTATCTTTTCGCTATGTAATTACATGTTTAGCCTTACCTTTTACCCAAGTATCCTCAATACATAAAAGGAAACGATCTAATCTAAAGGTTTCTTTCAATGACACGTACGTGTTGCTAACATTTTTATTTTTTAGTTATTATTAGATAAATGTAAAATTTCAGTTCAGATCCCCCTTCTATGCTCACATTTGTGATTTAAGTTTTATGTTTTAATTTGACATAATTTGGTTCTCTGATTTCATAATGACATTAATTAATCCAAATATTTAACAGCCTTAACTTTTCTGATTAAAATGATGACATAAATTTCTTTTAAAAGAAGATTCTAACATTAAAAAAAAAGTAGTTTCTTTCGACCTACTAAGTTGGAATTGATATTTTTAAGAAAAAAAATTAAGCCCTTACGTCCTTTGATTTAATAAAAGTTTTGGTATATTTTTAAACCACATCGTTTCTAATTAAATTGAATTTTACAAAATTTTAATTGATTTTTTTGAATGTTTTGAATCTTTTTATATATTTCCTTGGAGGTATATATATTTTCTAAAATATTGAAATTTCTAATATTTTCAATGTTTTTTTTTTTTTGAAATCCTTTTTAAAATAATTATTTTAATTTTTTAATGTGTTTATTAACGGGAAAGATGGTATGAAATTACAATTCTACATCATCTATATCCCTTACCAATAGAATAATGACAAATCAAAATTTTCAATAAAAGAACGATAAATCAGATTTTCTAATAGGAGAATGAAAAATCAGATTTTCCAATAGGAAATGACAAATCAAATTTTTCAATAGGAAAATGACAGATCAGACTTTCCAATAAGAGAATGACAAATCAGATTTTCCACCTGATTTTTAGCTTTTTCCTCTTAAAAAATTCAAATCCAACTAAAAATGCTAAAAATCAGAAGGAAAAATTTGATTTATCATCTTCCTATTAAAAAAGAATATGGAATCAAAATTTCATACAATCTCTTCTCATTTATTGACATGGCAAATACATTACTGATGACATAGTATATGTGTCTCGTACAACAATCTAATAAGCCAAATTCAAATATCGGTTTAAATAAATAAAAAAAACTTAGATAACAATTTAAACATTGAAGCCACATTCAAACACCAAAAAAAAAAAGAAATCTAAAACTTAAATAAGCAAATAACAAAATATATTCTAGACTAGTTTGAGTTTATGTGTACCAGGACAAAGTTGTGTGCCATCAAAACCTACTTTTTTTAGTTAAAATATGCTATAAGTTTTTCTATTTTTTATAAATTTAAAATTTAATTCTTTTATTTCTGTTTCTAAGAATTTAATCTCTTTGTTTTTCCTATTTCAAAATTCAAGTTCAATTGTTAATAATATTAAAATATGATTATAAACAAAAGGATATGGTTATAAATACATTTATGTGTTTTGCCATTTTGAAATTAAAAAATAAAAATTAAATTTTTATAGAAAAAATGTTTAATACATCATTTGATATATGGGTTTGATAATTTCTTTTACTGTAGCACATATGCATTTTTTATTCAATGTGGTATCTATATTTGGTAAAAATTATATATTTTGTTACCTAAAAATTACCGTGTTAACTTTTTATTAGTCTCTAATTCAAATTTAAGAGTTAATTTGATGAAAATTAATTGTTAATATTATTAAGTTTAAATTTTCATGATTTTGTTGATAGAATAAATCAGTGTTATTTGTGAGTTTTTAAATTGTGTGTTTAATTTGTTAAATAAAGTCTAATAGTAGTGATTTTTTGGGATTTTAATGTTGATTTGATGAAAATTAATTTTTAATATTATTAATTAATTATGATTTTCATCAAATTAATCCTAAAACCCGAATTATACACTAAAAACTGAAACAACATTACCTTTGAAAATAAAAATATTTAACTTTTCCTAATTATAGATACCACATTAAGCTAAAAACACAAGTTTAAAAAAATTTCAAGCTCCAATACCAAATGAAATTAAGTCTTAGAAAACTATCTATGTTGGTTTTGACTATTCATATTTTAACCGAGGGGCGAATCTAGGGGGTTTGCCGGGGCTTTGGCTCCTAAAATGGAAAAAATTTCATTTAGGCCTTTAAAATTTTTTAAAAATTTTAAATTAGTAAATGTAAAATTATATTTTGATCCCTTAAAAATGATGAAATTTTGATTTAATACTTAAAAAAAATGTATTTTTACTATCGTAAAAATTACAATTTAATTTTACCTCTTAAATTTTTTTTTTGACTTTGCCCCTGTTTTAACCACTTTTTTTTTTATTATTATTGTATATATTTTCTTTCATCACCAATAATTATAGTATTATTTAAACCTTTAATTGAGTTGGTATCTTCTATCAACCCGGTTACAACACATATGAAAAATTACAAAAACTTTCCTTTTTTACAAAGCAACACTTATTACTATGAAAATATTTTCGTCCTCTGATATTTTTACATAAAATTTTAAAAAAAGTAATATTTGAATTTAAAACATTATAATTTTCAACCTCTTAATTTTAATGTGTGAACCAAAATCTTATTTATTTTTTATAAATATACTCGTTAGAAATTTTTTCACCCATTTCGTACTTATAATCTAGTATACATAATGAGGTTTAAGAAGAACAAGTAATATGATATTGTTGAATGATTTTGACCAGCCGTTGTTTTTAGTAGGCTAATTAGGCTTGTGCATGTCGAACACAATTATCAGCGAAGGAAAAAAAAAAAATAGCCGCCGTACGTGAAGAAAGAGAACCAACATCAAAACAAAAACTTGATTGTAATCGTAGAGTTAGCAATTTTATATAGAATTTGGCAAAAACTAGAGCTACAAGTAAGAAGCAGAATCAAACCCACTAAAATTTTACAGCCCAAAGTTCCGAGACATGTCTGTTGGAGCAGCTTGAAGTAAAAGTTGCATGAAGGGAAGGGTTCCAAATCTCTTAGCTGAACTATCCATTTTCTTTGTACATTTTCTGCACTGTATAACGTTGTTTATCTAGTTTGTTAGGTGGGTCAACAAGTCTGTCAATTGCCTGGACTCGAAATCCCTGTTTGCCTTGCACAAGTGGAACCGACACATCTTTTAGCAGACAATATAAGCTTATGAAGAAAATGGCAAGAGATAAACAAAGTTATTAGTAATTTCTGGTCTGCAATCTGTGCAGTTACTGTTTTTTGGTATTTTGCAAAGTTAAATGGACTAATTGAATTCATATTGTTCCATTGACATCAACCATTCAGTGAGTCTTACCTCGACTTTGAAAATGTTGAGCACATTTCCTTTAAATGTTGTGATATTAGCATCAATCACCCCAAGTCCCAAAGAATCCATACCCTCCATCAACTTTGCAAACCCACTTCTCTTGTGCTCATAACACAGCTTAATCCAAAACTCTCTTTTGGTTATTTGTTTCACCTCTACATGTACCTGAGAAATGATTCAACACATTAGTCGAGAGTTTCATTGATGGTATTTCCTCCAATTGGCAACACAACCATCTACCTCCATTTTTGCCATTTCAGATATGCCAGTAGGAACATGGTTTTCTTCAATGGCAGACATGTTTTTCGTATGTAGCCAGTCTAACTTTGCAGACTTCAGTTCTGCATTGCTCTTTCCACAGTCCCCTTCCTCGGTTTTCTTGAGCTCATTCCGGAGTTTCTTTTCCTCCTCCTGTAAATTTCCTATATATTCGATTGCATCTGTAAGAATAGCAGTTATATCCATCTACAATATTCAACAACAAAAGCATTAGAGATATGAAGTAAGAAGAATTAAGTTGGGTAAGTATAAGTTATGGAAATTGTGAACCAACCTTGGATATCTTAGGGACTAAAGCTCGTAACTTGAACAGCCCATCTTTTATCTTCTTCCTTCTGTTCCTCTCTGTGATAAGATTCTTAGAATGGTAATTCACTTTTTCTTGCTGCTTGGCAGTTCTCATGTTGTCATTTACAGAATTAACTTTACAATCCAAAACAAACCCTGTTTCTGTTTGTTGCGCACACACATTTTTGCTGCATCTTAGTCCAATGGAGGGACTGGAGCCGTTGGATGATCCATCCAGGCCAGGATGGGAGTTTGAATCCGATACGAAGGGAGTTAATTGTATTCTGGGATTCAAAGTTGACAAGCTCAGGGAAAATGGCAAGTCTTTTTCTTGCAATGTGTTGAGATACCATTGGTGAAGATTTGCTTTTCTATAGCTTTCTGCTGTTGTGGTTTCTGCTTTTAAAAGTGCATTGCATTCAGTTCTTATTAACTCTATGATGTTTTGATCTTTTGGTATCTGATCAAAAGGGCAAATTACATGTTTATAAGCTTGGAAGACACAAAATGCATTGCAAAATAATGGAAACCGAGAAAGTCAAAAGAACCTTACATTCTTTGAAGCAAAGAGCTCGATGAGACCACCAAGAACTGGGATCAGAACTTGGGTTCCCATTGTCTCCTGTCAAAATAACATGGACCATTTCAAAATAGAAAACCGGGTGAATGTAACATTTTTAGATGATAAGATACACCATGAATGTGACTGTCTTGTATAAACACATTTGTGTACATACACCGCGGAAATTAGTTGATTAAACTAAAGCATCAAAGGGGGATTTTTAAGCAAACAAAAGCATGAACTTGCAAATTTCTGGGTGACCAAAAGAATCTGAGACTGAAAAAGAGATGCTCACTTCTGAGGAAAGGGAAGTGGAGATATTGGCATGGTTAAGCCACTTTGGTTGACTTGAAATAGCCACCTCTCCATGAATCCTGTTTTCACTGTAAAAAAAAAAAATCGTCAGAATGATTGTGCCGTGGCTATCATGTGAGTCCAAAACTGAAAAGAAGAGAGTTTTTGAGAAGAATCGAAGTGTACCCAGCATAGAGAGACACGGCAAAAGGAAAATGGGAGAGGGCTTCACAAGCCTTTGATCTTATGGAATGCTGGAACTGAGCATCCCTGCATAGAGGAGGACCCTGAAACTGAAATTTATCTTGTTCTACTTTGACATTTATACCACCACTACAGCAACAATCCTTCCATTCAATAAACCTACAAACCAAGAAAGCTTCATTAGAGTTCAAATCCATCTGCTCCAAAGAAAAAGGGGAGGTTGAAAGTACCTAGAAGGATCATCACCCAATTTCCAAACAACGCAGAAATCCCAAGCATTGCTATAAACAAACGGTCTAAGCCATTCCACTGCTCTCTCAAAACCTCTCATCGTCTCTCTCCTTTCAACAACAAACCCCAAAATTTGTTTTCCATAGTCATTTTACTTGCAATATATATATATAACCACAAGAACAAAAAGCTGGAGGGAATTGTCGTACAAGACGAGGGTAACTAACTGTTGTTTTTGCTTTGAACTGGTACTGAGTGAGAGATGGAAAAAGAAAGGATCATCTTAATCGGGTACAAAAGTTGGCAGAGGCAGTTTTAACTATTTTGAGCAGCCTACTTGACCTGAGCTCTGAGTCTTTGAAACTACCATTCTAATGGTTCAAAAGCCTGTGTGTAACAAATCATGCAGACACTAACTCGCTTGTGAAAATTATCAAATTTGTCGGTTAAATAAGATAAATATGTTAATTTAAAAAAAAAATCGTCTAGTTGGACGAATTTTTTTCAAAATCGATCTATTTCTTTAATTATTTTTAAAATCGATAAAACATTAAATATTTTAAAAAATCGACATATGTGACTTATTTAACCAAATTTATCTTACATACTTGAAATAGTTTATATTTTTATAAAGGTATTTTTTTCCTTTTATATTTTAAATAAAATATAAGGGTACTACTAATTCGATTGTGAAATTTACCAAATTAATCTTACATATTTGAAATATATTATATTTTTATAAGAGTATTTTTGTTTTTTTATATTTTAAATAAAACTAATAAAAAAATGGAAAATGATAAACTTCAAACCTATGCCATTAACCTGCACAAAACCTCAACTTTAGCACTACAACCAAAGCTTCATTTCAATTGTTTTTGTTCATTTTAATAGTTTTCACCAAGCTTTTTAGAACTGGATTGATAGTCAAACCGGTTAGATCATCGATTTGTTAGTTTCATCTATTCAGACGATTCAATTAAATAAATAATTAAAAATTCATAAAAATAAAAAATATTAAATATCGATTCAACTGTCAGTTCAATAAATTTTTTAGTCGATTGAACTAGCTCGTATCGATTCCTGACTCAATTGATTGAAAATCTTTCTCCGAACCAATACCATGACTGATTCTAGGTCCAATTAGCTCAACCACTTGGCTCGGTCCAGTTCAAATAACTATGGTCTTCACCCACATTGTTAGTATCTATACTATTATTTGAATCTTTTGATTGAATTGGTGTCTCAAATCAACTGGAAATGAAGTCGATTACAAAAATTACTACGCTACCCTTACATATTTGAAATAAATTATATTTTTACATATTTTAAACTAAAATTTTCATTTTAATTTTATACATATTGGTTATGTGTTATTATTAGTTTTATTTATTGTATGTTAGTTTTATACATATTTTGGTTTTATATTTCTCTCCTCCCCTCGCTTGAGATATGAATTTATGCTTTGACTTTTATTCTATTCTTTAACCTTTTTCTCTTCTAATTGTAATAAATTAGATCCGACTAATATGTGTTTTATATTTCTCTATCGAAATTCTTTGCCAAATTTATAACCATAAATGGTTTATTAAAATACATAAATTATTTGTATGATAAATACATAAATATTTTATAACAAATTTTAAATTATTAAAATATTTATTTTTATATCATACAAATTAAAATAATCTGAAATTCAATTATGTTTCAGGTTATCACAATATTGTGAAGATACGCAAATTTAAATTCCCCTAGTCAGGCGTGGCTTCCTCATCCTTCGCTTCCTCTCCCTAGGAACCAAGAATGACACAACTCCTTCTTCCTGAAAAAAAAATAACAACTCCTTTAGTTTTATACATGCTAATTCATTTTAGTTAATAATATCCTCTTGATCAACCTTTCCTTCCACAAAAGAAAATTTATATGTAAAGACTTACCTTAGAAAGTGCACAATCTATATGAGCAACAAACATTCCTGGGCATTCTTCACAATAGTAAACATTATGGCTTGGGAGTCTTTTTTCTTCACATGCATCACAGTATTGCTCCTCTGAATCATCTTCGATAAACGAATCTTTAAGAGTTAAAGGATGGATGTGGCATTTGGATTTGATAATTTGAGGTAAGGCTACACATTCTAGGTGGAAATTGATGCAACACTCAAGACAACGATAGAAAGATTGCCCACTGCAAATTTCACCACAGTGACTACAAAATAGTGCAGCATAGATATCGATGAAGTCACGGTACATGGCAAAGAATCGATGAAAGTCCGTCCCAAAATAATAAAGATGGTGCATGTGAGAGTCAAGTTTCAGAGGGCGTGTTAGGGAAATTGCACATGCAATATGGAAGTTGACGCCACAATCTTTACAACCATAGTTATAACTCTTATGGAAGCCAGATGGTAAAAGCTTTAGCGAACATGCATGGCACCCTCCATATCTCGTATAGCTTAGAGTCAAAGTGTGTTGGGAATGAATTGGTACTTGCATTTCTTGTGGTAACCTAAGACAAGATTCATGAAGAATCCAACCACATTTCCTGCAATGGTATGCTGGACCAAAGATTTGCAGTCGACAAATATTGCATCGTCTTTCAACTCCAGGGTCTGTAAAATTGCAAAAGAGTAGCTTGTGCTTGTGGCTGAAATGGAATAGCTCAGTTTCCCTCTTCGACTCTTCCAATGTTGTGCGCCCACTTTCAGAGGGTGCTCGAGTTGCGCATTTCAGATCGAGCTTGAAACCACACTGCTCGCAAAGATAAATGAAGCCGAAATAAGAATCTTGACACTCATCACATATATTTTGGTCCAGCGATGCAGCATAGAGGTTGAGATGATGTTGAGGATGAAGAGGGTGTTGTATCTCATCGGGTAATGTAGCACAGTTTTCATGTAGGATATATCGGCATCCTTTACAGATGTAGCCTGGACCACTAAGTTCTAAACGACAAGCTTCGCAAACCCTTTCTCCCAAGTTTTCAGTTACCTCGCAAAATTTCAATGGATGTTGATGGAGGAATGGTCGGACCTGTACTTGTAAATAAACAACCAGCAAACCTGTTAATTCATCATGTTAAATATATGCAAAAACAAAATATATAATTCCTTTTGTTTCCCACCAACCAGAATCGTTTCAATCTGCTCCATTTCCTTCAGCTCCGAAGCTTTAGCATCCATGGATATGGGAGGTAAGGATGATGAGTCCTGTTTTGTTGAAGTTTCCTCCTAATGTACAGAAAACATTCCATTATTAGAAAAGGAGGAATAAAGTAATATATAAAAATAAAAACTAAAGAAAGGGTGCGACCTGATTGAGCACACATTCAATATGAGCAATATATGTGCATTTTTGACAATAATAAACTTCATGTGTTGGATCTCGTTCTTTCTCACAAATATCACAGTAATACTCTCCAATCTCATCTTCTCTAATGGGTTGATTAAGGAGGAGTGGATGTCTATGATATCTATGTTTAGCTAAAGGTGGAACTGGAACACATTTAAGGTGGAGATTGAGATCACACTGCACACAACGATAAAAGGTGTCTGAACACGGCTCATGGCATGAGCTGCATTGGAAATGATATTTGAGAATTGGATCCCTGAAAGTGGGACCAACATAAGTGAGACAGTGGTTGTGGCCCTCATGTTTGAGGGTAGGTAATAGTTTTGCACACCCAAAACAAAGGTTGAAATTGCAAATTTGGCAAACATAGGCGGCGGTGGAGAAGTCTTTACTCATTCTAATCCATTGTGAACAAGCATTGCAAGTTGCGTCAACGAAATCCAATCGAAGAAGATGTGATGGATGGAAAGGATGGTACAATGTTTTGGGTATCTTATCACTGCAAAATTCATGAAGGAAGAAGCCACAGCTTTTACAACCGTAGAAAGTGCCCGTCAGTGGCTTGTCACACCAACGACAATTATAATCATGTTCTCCCTCATTGCAATACTTGTAGAGGATCAGCGGGTGCTTGTGGCAGTAATGCTGCATTATCTGTTTCTCCCTTTCTGCATTCGATCTCTGCCTCTTCTTCCTAGCTACATAACCACCACTGCTTGCAAAAGCGCATACTAAATCAAGCTCGAAGGTGCACCGACAACACCCGTAATTGGTGCCCGAAGAAATCTTCAAACATAGATCACAGGTGAATGGTGCGGCAGGACCAGACCAATCTAATATAAGATGGTGGTGTGAGTGGAGAGGATGTGTAATCTCTCGAGGCAGATGTTGTATAGCTTTGGCGCACAATTCATGCAACCAGAGTTCGCACCTTACACATGCATAGGCTGCACCATGGACTTTGTCCGTGCATTTATCACACCATATATCATCTGTCTCATCATCGAGACAGTGATAGCCCATTGAATGTTCATGACTGGCAAGTTTAATCTCCATATCTCAAACAAAGATAAGATTAAATGATAAAAGATAATATGGGAAGAAAACAATTGATTTCTAATAAATATAAGATATGTGTATATATATATATATATGTAGGTGTTAATAGACTCTTCAGTTTCTATCTTTATTTTTTTATCTTTGATAATATTAGCGTCAGCGATAAAATAATTAGTATTTAAGTTTCTTGTACCTATGGATAATATGCCATTTATTGAAAATTTAATAGTTTTCAAATAATTATTTATTAATTTATTGGTGATGTATCTTAATATTGTTCAATAATCATTTATTCTCAAGTGAATTAATTTTCAGTTAACTCAATTAAAATTATAAAAATAAATAATTTTATGGTACTATACCTAAATTATATTTTTAGAATTAAAATATATTAAACCGTAAATGAAAAAGAGGATTCCATTTTAAAGTAGGTTTATTTCCCATCATACAAGAAAATAATATTATTTTATTTCTGTTGACATGTTTCCTTTTCTTGGAATGTCATTTATGGATTTATCACGCAAAGAAATTAGCATATATTCTTTTTAAAGACAAAGGGCATATTTTTATTTTGGGTAGGACACAACGGCTAAGGAATGTATATTTTTCCTTTTGCTTTTCTGGAATGATCCTATTGTTTGATAATATATCTACTTAATTAGCATGGAACCTTTTCTTTTAATTTAAATTTGGTAAGAGATGGGTTGGTTGGGATTATTGAACTAAAATAAAATCTTCGTTATCAAATATTATTGTTAGATCATAATATGGATAAAACTGAATATATGTCCGTTGTCAAATACTATTAATTTCTATTTGGTACGGTATGAGACCATCCTTTACACTAACATCCGGTAAAAGGCAAGCATAGAATCATATGGAAATCTCTCTGCTTATCTTCTTCACTAAGTTGAGATAGTTTTTACTCTCTTCATAATCTTGGATCCTTGATGGACTTAAACATCGGAAAGTGATTGGAGTATCAACTCCAACACCTCTTAATTTACCTTTTAATCTTGTAGATCGAATCAATCATTTATATTAGTTCATTTATATTACTTTTCATATCATAATTTCAATCATTTCCGAACTTATTAGTTCATTTATATTCAATCCATCTTTCAAGGTTTGTTTTCAATTCATTTCACATTATGTTTCACATGTTGTTTTATGTTACATTTCATATTAGACAATTCATGTGCTTATAATCCTATTAACTAAACATGGACTCATAATGGATACGTGGATCCGTCACTCCGAATTGCTCGGCAAAGATAACACTATACACGTACATACTACCACCTCAGATTGTCCAACAATGATGATTTTTACATTCTGATTATTTTTTCACCCTAGGTTATCCAGCAACAATGATTTTCAATCAATATCCTGACCCTATAACATGCCAACTATATTTGACTCAGTCCGAACAACTAACAAGGTAACCAATTTCAGTTTCCTTACATATATATTTCATTTCACATTCTTTCATTCTCAATTTATCATCAAATCATCATTTCAACATATAATATAGTATGTTCCAACTCAATTTCATACGAAATAACATATATCACTTAAATCATACCATTTTCTATTCTATTCAATTTAGTTCCTATCTCAATATTCAATCTCAACCATTGAAATTCAGTTAAATAACCATTGACAACTCACCTCAATTTCATATTATGCAAAATATCATAAATATGCAAAAATTAAATTGATCCCAAATCATAGAAATACAAACTGAAAGCTCGAGTCATTCGTCATCGACTCTCATCTTCCTTTCCCTCTCGATGGCTCGATGTCGTCTTTAGCTACGAATAATAATTCAAAATTTACACATTATCAAATTGCATTCAAATACAAAGCCACAAATATTTTGTAATTTATTCAATTTAGCTCCTAAACCCATGACAAGCATAACTTTCGATCTACAGCTTTGAATTAAAATTCGATTTCACATTTACTCATTAGGGACCTTCTATTTTATATTCCTACTTAGATCAACAATTAAACTTTACAATTTAATATTTTCTTAAAATAAGTTTAATTTCTATCAATTTCACACTAATTTATCCACTTCTTAACAATGAAAACTTATCAAAATTTTAACAGTTTATCAAATTGTTACATAGACTAGCTAAATCAAGCTCTCATATTTTTAAATCCATAAAAGTTACTTGAAAAAGAATTAAATTACCTTAGGTTTTAGCTTGGCCGAATGTAAGCTTCAATCTTCAACCATGGCTTCCTTCCTTCTTTTTTTTCCTTCTAATTTAGACGGTGGAGGAAGATGATGTTATCATCTTTTCTTCCACTAATGTCTTATATATATGTATATATTAGCATTTTATTAATTAAATTAATTATGTTTTATTATAAATTTTTATCTTTTAATTAAAACCAAATGAATTTCATCATTACCGTATACTCTACTAGTTATTATTAATTATTGGTCTATTTACCATTTTAGTCTATTGAATAATTGCTATCTAGGTCCTCAAACCTTTTTATAATTGAAAATATATAGTGATTGAATTTTTACAATTTAATCTTTGGGCCTTAATTAATCATTTTTTCGGCTAAATCACTTAACTAAATTTCAATTCATTTATATACTATCTCCGTAAACACTCTTATTTAATATTTACAGACTTAATTTACTGAAATAGAATCTTAAAACCACAAATTTCAACACCATTGAAAACTAGGTCATTAGAACAACAAAACTGATCGGAATAAATATTGCATGAATATGCCTTGCCAAAAAAAATAATGCCTCGCGAAGTTGCAATGCTTAGTTGGCACAAGTCTTGCCAAAGAAGTATAAGTTCCCACATTGAACAATATATATTCTTTTTTGTTGATATATGCTTGCTTTGCCAAAGGTAGTAACACCTTCTGGGTATGAATATTTACTTTAGCTAAATATATAGTAATTTCTGGTATTTATGAAACCTCTATTTTCAAAAGTGAAATCCTTCATAAAAACTACAATATTTCTTGATTGAAAATTGCTATCTTATTTTGTCTTTACCATGTTATACAATGAATATAAGCAAATAAGTACATGTATGCGAGACAATAAAACTAAGAAACTATATAACTTAGAGGAAAGGAAAAAAAGGGAGATATTATGAACTGCAACGAGCCTGGAACTTAGTCCATGCGATGCTAGTATCATGCATCAGGCTTCAGCGCTCCATCATCCCCAGGCTTAAGTCCGGGCATTCTGAACTCAGCGGGACCCCGATTTCCAGGTATTCTAATTCTTGTTGGATCTCTATTTCCAGGTATTCTAATTCCTGAAGGAGCTCCATTTCCAGGTATTCTAATTCCCGTGGCTGTAGGAGCTCCATTTCCAGGCATTCCAATTCCTGTTGGATCTCCATTTCCAGGCGTTCTAATTTCTGTTGGATCTCTATGATCTCCATTGCCAGGCATTTTGAACCCTTTGCTGGGGTCACCGTCATGCTCACCTGGTTTGGCAGCCGGAACCCTCCCATCGAACCCCAACTCCACGTCTCTTTCTTTAGGACCGAAATTATGGTTATGGTCGGAGGGTTTGGTTTGATTCTTGCCCCGGTTACACAGCCTTCCAAGAAAGCAAGCTATAGCTGATATAACAATGATCACTGCAAGCACTATAAAAACTGTTCCAAACGATCCATCCGAGTGATTATGGGATGGCTGGGATGGCAGCGCTTGCCCTGGCACCGTATTTGGTAGAACGACAACGGGTTGTTGCGGTTGAGTGGACATGGGTGTGGTTGGAAGTTGCAGAGATGGGATGGGAGTGAAAAATGTGAGTTTTTAGTAGGTGTTTTAAAGGTTTGGAAGCATAAATCTGCAGCTCCTTGTTCTTTGAGTGCAGACAAAGCGAGGGAGGCTTTACAGTAAACTGTTGAAACAAGTAAGAACATTGTTGCCTGTAACAAGAGGTTATGTATATAAAAAGGTTTAGTAATTTTGAATCCAATAGAGGAGGAGCTTTCTTTAGTAAGGAGAGAAGCTAAAAGATTTTCATGCTGTTCTTTAATTAATGTACAAGTAAGGTGCACTTGCGTTAATTGCTTTGGAGAGGGAAAAAGTAATGATTTTGAGTGGCGTTTGGACTTTTCTTTCCAAACTCGTCAATGCAATTTTAAGTATATTTGATACACTATGTTTAAAACTATTTATCATACACCTTCAATTCTTAAATAAAATCTTAATATATTTTAATTACTTAAATTTGTATTTTCCTGCCCTAAAAATAATATCAATATAAAAATTCATCGTGATTAAAATTGACCACCAAAACTTGTTACTCACATAAGATCTTTTAAGGGGTGTAACTCTAAAAATATGGATAAACTCATTCCATTGATAATGACATCGTAGACATTGTATCGCTCATATCCTCGTATTCAACTTATTTTCAATCAAATTTATCTTGATTGAATTTTAATATATCATAAGTTAATTGGTTATGAAATTACATAAAATTTATATAATTGTAAGGGTACATTAGATCAACAGTCACTTAATTATGCATAAATTTTCATTTTAATCACTTAATTTTGAAAAGTAACTATTTGGTCACTAATGTTTTTGAGATTACTTTTTTTTTATCATCTTATAATTAAGTAATTAACGGGGACACTTTTCTAATTGGTATAATAGTAAATTTAACTTTGATTCTATATAAAAATTATAAATAAACCCAAAATTTTCTAATATTAAAATTCAACACAGATTAAAAAAAAGGAAGCAGTCTAAAAATTCAACACAAATTCAATCCGGAAATTTCTTCTAAAAATTCAAAATATATATTCAACCCAAAAATTTCTAAACCTCATTAGGATCCCTAACTTTGATGGCGCGATCTTATCGTCGTCATCGATGTTGAAGTGAGAGAAAGCCTTCTTTGTTAATGAAACTTGCATTTCATTACGACAAAAACCCCAAAAGTAAATCTATTTTACAATTAGTTAACAAGAAAAAAAGGAAACGAGCTCTTAAGTAGGGAGACTTAAAAGGAGATAGTTCTAGCAATTGGGCAATAGTTGGGCAAAGAAGGGTCTGAATTTAGATGACTTATGAGAAAGTTTGAAGTCAAGCCATGAACTTTATAAACTCTAGCATTGGAGTACTCTTCACTTAGAGTAAATGCTAGATTTGTGATGTTGCAAAGCCTTACATAGAACTCATATAAGGTCTCATTGTCTTGCTCCCTCAGCCTCAAATATTTTTGCCAGCATCTACAGTCTGGATTGCTTGACTATATTGGTACCTTCACGAGGAGTCTCAACTATAATCCAAACTTCTTTAGAAGTAGCGCACTTTGAGATACGTGCAGATTCTTGTAATTATTTTTAGTCTTGTATTTATCGGATTTTGAAATTTTAGTCTTAATCAAACAATAGTTGTTAAATTCATTAAGGTCTTCTATTTCCAAAACCTCACTTTTGCACCTAAGATCTAGATATCTTTCCACTTAATTTTCCCTTTGAAAACTTAGTTTATAAATCAAGTGACTCGCTTGTTTACTTACAAAATGTACTCACAATAATGAGTTCATTCCTAAATAACAAAATAAGTGCTAAACTCTCTGTACAAAACATATACAAGTCTTTTGAAATATATGAGATTTTGACTTACTAATACACTTGATCAATTTCGTCTCAAACTCTATCAAAGAAGCAATAAGATCAACATCAAGAATATCCTAATAAAGTCCAAGATAAGATCTTCAAGATAAAATTTTCAAGTCATTTGATCTAATCTCCTTAAAACAAAGGATCCAATCGCTTGATCCGATTCAATCTACAAAGATTTGTCAATCCAAGTTATCGATCTTCAAAGATCGGCCAACAAACATCCAAAGTAACAACAAATATCATAGCCCAAATGTTTTGTTTCAGAATTTTGTCAATTCATAATAAGGCAAGTTACGTAACTTGTGTAGTGTCGATTGTAGTTGTAACTAACAGTGGCACTACTCCCATAATGTCTCAAGAGAGATTAGGAATAATTCAATTGGAGACCTTAGACTAAATCTACAATTTTATATATAGTACAAGATTCATAGCAAAATTTAACAAAAACATATTTAATTACTATTATTTGGGTCAAGATTAAAATTTCAAGATTCGAAAAACATAAATATTAAAATTGACCAATTCAAAATATACTTAAACTAAAATTGATTAAATGAAAGTAAACTAACTCAGTTCGCAACTTTGATATTTGACATGATTGTTAAACTCGATTTTGATTCTGAATTGAACCGACCAATATTTTAAATGGCAAAATTTATTGGTGTAGTTATTTTAACTATAAATGAAAACCTGGATAGTAAGTCATGGAATGTAAATGAGTACAATTTTTTAATAAACAAACTCATGGCCTTCACTGCTATGTTGTTGTTGGTATTGTGTATGTCAAATCCTGTTCCATCACATACATGGATGTTGAACTTATATTTATGCTTCAATACAAGCATTGAAACAGATATTTTAGGGGAAATAAAAATCCTAATAATAGAAAGTGCCAAGTACATGAAGCCTTTCAAACCAATATTCAACCTAATTTATACCAAAGGTGCAATCATTCTAACCGGTAACACTATATATTCAACAAAGATTCATCCCTTTTCTTCATTCTACCAATCAAACATTGCCTGGAAATTTTTGAATTCGTTGAGCTCGGGAGAGCCATGCTGATAACAATCACAATTCGGGATCTTCTATTTCCAGTTTCATTTCTCTTGCTTCTTCCATTTGAAGCAGGTGCCAACATCTCTTATCCCTTGCGCTGTTAGATATTGTCAATATATAGGAATGGGATCTCATGATTTTTATAATCAGTGGTTGAAGGGTTTTCTTTTTTCTTTTTTAATTTGGATTTGTTTGCAGTTGCTGCAACACTTGGAATCTGCTATGGCCGTGTTGCCAACAACCTCCCACCAACCTCGGAAGTGATCGACATTCTCAAAACCAATGGCATTTCGAATGTCCGAATCTTCGATCCTGATCCCTTTACTTTACAGTCATTTTCAGGCACCGGGATCAATCTCATGACCGGTGTCCCTAATGAAGTCCTCCCTTCACTTGCCTCAGGCACACCTGCCTCTGCACTCCAATGGCTCCAGACCAACATATTTGCGCATATTGTTCCGAGCCAAATCCAATATATTGCGGTTGGAAATGAGGTCCTCCTCAAAGACTCATTCTATTCTCCCTATGTTGTACCCGCTATTGTTAACCTTTACCAAGCACTTAAAATGCTAAACCTTGATGGTACTATCAAGTTATCCTCCCCTCAAGCAGCATCCGTGCTCTCTGTATCCTACCCTCCCTCGCTCGGAGCCTTTGATCCTTCCCTTCGTGCTGTCTTGCGCCCTTTACTGAGTTTCTTGCACGAGACGAAATCACCATTCATGGTCAACGTGTATCCATACTTCAGCTACGCAAGCAGTAGGTCGAATCAAGTAACGTTGGACTACGCATTGTTTAGAAGCAATGACATGGTTCAAGACGGTCAGTTGATGTATGGCAATCTGTTGGAAGCGAGCTTAGATGCGGTGGTTCATGCAATGGAGAAAGAAGGGTTTGCAGATGTCAAGGTGGTCGTGTCGGAGACAGGGTGGCCAAAGGGCGGAGGGGAGGCGGCCAGCGTGGAGAATGCATTGGCTTACAACGAGAATGTGGTGAGGAGAGTAGTGGGAAATGTAGGGACACCAAGGAGGCCAGGGGTGGGAATTGAGGCTTACTTGTTTGATCTGTTTGATGAGAATGGGAAAGGTGGAGATGAGTGTGAGAGGCATTTTGGGATATTTGGACTTGATGGTGTCAAGGCCTATGATCTTAGATTTAATTCAGAAAATTAAGTTGGATGTAACCAATAAATAGGATTTTGATCTTCTTCACAACCTCTTATATTCTAATTTTCAATTTAGATTGATTTGGATTTCACTATATTTTCGATACACTGAGTACAATTAAAAATATTGAACCGGCGATCAATTAGATAGATTTCTAATTTTCATTTTTAAATCATTTTAGAAAATAAAAATATATAAATTAATAATAGTTAAGAAAATTTCCTAAAAATCTAAAAAAAATGTTGATTTTTTATTGGGTAAATTATAAAATATCACTAAATTATTAATTTTTCTGATTTAATCACTAAATTTTTCGAAATCAAATGTTTTGATCACTTTTCTATTAGTTGCGGTTAGATGAGTGATAATAAGTTGATGTGGGTTTTTTATTGGACTAATAACAAATTTATTCCTTTAATATTTACACATTCTATTAATTTAATCCTAAATATAAAATATTCAACAAATTTAACCTTTAATGTTTACAAAATTTATCATCTTAGTTCAACTTCTAAGAAAATCAATAGATTTATCCCTCAAAATTTACAAAATTTATCAACTTAGGGCTAAATTTGTTGAACTAGAGCTAAATTGACATATTTTGTAAATTTTCAGGATTAAATTTATTGAAATTTTCGCATAATTGGCAAAAACTTTGGATGTATTGATTTAAGATTCAGTATCTCCAGCATCATTTGAACCATTAATCAACAAATTCCATTTTGGCAGAAAGGGATTCACAATTCACAACTGTTCAACATGTCATGATGCTGAATCAAAAGTTTAATTTTGATGCAGGCCATAAGAATTCAGCACAGTGAACAAGGCAGAGTTAGCAACCCCATAGTTCAAAGGCCTATTCTCCTTAAACCCAGAACGTTTTTCACCTCCATCTTTAAAACTTACTTCCGTAAATGAACTGTCCGTTGCATTGTAAGGTAACGTAGCTCCAGGTGAAGCCATAGCACCAGCTAATAGCTGAGAGAAAGACTTATGCTCTGTTGAATCCTGGTTGGAGGAAAAACCTGAAACCAGTTTTTTCCCACTATTTTCCTCGGTTTCTTTCCCTTGTTTTCTCACTTCATTGTGTTGCAGTGCTAAATTGATAAATTTTGTAAATTTTAAGGATTGAATTTATTTAATTTTTTAGAATTCGAATTAAAATTAAAAATTTTGTAAACATTAAGAGTTAAATTTATTAATTATTTTATATTTAAAATCGAATAAATAAAATGTATGAATATTAAAGGATTAAATTTGTTATTAGATCAATGAAAATTTCACATCAACTTCTCATTACTCATCAAAATCAAAATATTTGATTTTGAAAAATTTAATAATTAAATTGAAAAAATTAGTAATTCGCTGACGAAAACAATAATTTAGTGATATTTATATAGTTAAGCCTATCATTTGTTGGTAATTCTACTTTCTCTAAAAACATGTATATATTCATTATTGTTTGTGGATTTTATTAATGAAACTTCTTTTTTCTCCAAAAAAACATAACTATTGTAAATGTTAAACAAGTGACGCCACACAACAATAATCAATAAAATCTTTCTCAAACTAAATGTCTCAAAGTTTTTATTTAGGGCAAGGTTGAATAAGTTTATATTTTAAAAAGTTATAAAATGTTGATTAAATTATTTGAAAGTTTTTTATTTAAGTTATTGAATTATTCGAAATTTTTTATTTAAGTTACTAGGTTGTTAAGTTTTTCTTTTCTTTTTTGAAGTTTGATTAGTGAGCTACAAGCGACGATTTGACAATCAATACGATTGATCAAAACCCATCGATAAGTAGAAGAACATAATCTTATATCCAAGTTGATCTAATTATCAGCATTGAAGATAGAAAAAAGAAGTTATTTGAATTTTAATTCACAATTTCATTTAGTTCAAAATTACTTCATGAAAAAAAACTAAATTATAAAAAATAAGAGAGAAAAATTTCAATTAGTATATAGAGTAGTGATTGAGTAACTTAAATAAAAATACTAATAATTTATTATTATAATAATAATAATAGAACGTACAAGCTGAGAACTGCTTTAGGAAGGGAAGCTCTGAAGCTCATATTGCTTCTTCGAATTTGTGGTTCACGTGTTGTACCTAACTTCTACAACTCTAAACAAAAAACTGGGAAAAGAAAATGAAAGTAATCCATTCAAAATCTCCTCTCTTTTTCCCACGAAGAATCTCTGCTGGAATGAACATTCTTGTCACCCCATCCACCTTGTAAGTTACTCCCGTTCTTTGTCTTTATTTTTCATTGCCAAATCTGCCTTTTCTGCTCTCTTCCTTTATTTATTTTTCGTTCTCAATTTTGATGGCTACTCGCCTATGTTGAATGCAAATCTTGAAATTTGCCCAAGACCATGTAACTTAATTTATGCATAATTCCCCCCTGGCGTTACTTTGGAGCTGACTTAATTTGATTAACTATATCAAGGGTTTGTGGGAATGATTGTTACTTTAGTCTGATTACGGGAGGCTTTTGCTGTAACTTAATCAACTGGTGAAAATACAAAAAAATGTTAACTCATGTAAACAAATTTTGGTTTACTGAAAAGAGTACTATCCCACAAAATCCGGGGCTGCTGTAGAAATTTTAGAGATGTGGCTTAATGTTCTTGACCTATCCCAAACATAACCAGAATTTGATGTCTTCCTTCGGTTTCTTTGTACGGTCAGAGGGTTACAAATACAATAGATAATTCTGGAGAGTGGCTCAGTGTGGGTAGTTTGTTTCACTAAGGGTTTGTTTTATCTCATCTTTGGTATGTAGGATAACAGATTTACATTTAACCTCGGTGAATAAGCTTAAGCTCTAATGTTATATCATTCATCGTGTATTTGGTCAAAGTTATACCGGTTTTGGTGGTTAATAAGCTTTTCCATTCTCTGCTATCTGTAAACTTGCTGATATAGTATTCTTGTACAAAGCAATGGCATTAGCACATCTCTTAGTTTATTGTGGATTAACATTTGTATTATTTTTCAGATTTTAACAGGATAGATGGAAGGGAGAAAAGTAAGCATTGATGTTCCTAAGAGTGATAGAAATGGAAAACCGAAGGCTCTTGATCCAGCATTTTCTGCCTTTTTGGTTCAGCTTCCAGACCAACTTCAAAGTTGTCTTAAGGTTTGTCATGGCTCCCTATGTAGAGGAAAATTCATTCAATGGAAATTGAAAAGCCGTGTTGATAGATAGTTTTTCTATGTTGGATTTGAAGGGAAAGTTCTGTTTTCTTTTGTCACAGTCACAGATCAAGAGACTAGCTAAAGATAATAATGGAATAAAATCAGTTAGCCCTTTTCTTGGGAAGGAGAAGAGTTTATCTACTGGACTGGGGATCGATCTGGAGAAACAATTGCAAGCTTGGAGAGAAAATCCTATATGGGTCAATCAACCTCCAGAAATAAAGGTAAAGAATCCTTGGGGAAATTTGTGGTTTCATTCTCAATAGTGATTCTAGTTCCACGCTTTGTTTCAAAAATCATGTCTATCACGCTATGTTGCTTCAACTCTTCATTTTTGTCAAAGAACCCATGTTTGACACTTGTGTTTGACATAATTCTTGACATGGATATGAGGATACAACCATCCAAAAACAAAGAAAATTGAACATCCCTGTGCCTAACACATGCTCATATCTGACACTCACACCTGAGTATGAGTAACATAGCTATCATAGATTATAGTTTTGTAACTTTAGAGTACACTTTGTCAGTACGATTTCTTTCATATAGCCAACACTGAAGAAAACTCCTGGTTTCTAATGTTGAAGGTTGATTATATATCCAATGCTTGCACAAGGTTGCTGTCATCTTACATTCCTAATTGCTTTGATGGATATTTTACCCTAAGCATCTATCAATTTGCAAAGTACTAGGAACCTAATGTTATTCTTGGCAGGTCAGTGTGCCAAAAGGTTCTCTTTGCAACCTTAAGGCAAAAGTTGATGTTGGATTGCCTCCTGATGCAGTGTATAATATTGTAACAGATCCTGATAACAAGAGAGTATTCAAAAACATTAAGGTGAGTGGTACATTTTCACAGGTGATAGTAGATTTGATGTTTTCCATCTTCAATGTCATTTGTAGCTTCAACGTTACAAGCCTTTTCAGAAATTTCTGATTTTTATTTAATGAACTGATCTTATGCTCCAGGAAGTGATATCTAGACAGGTTTTAGTTGATGAAGGTCATAGACAGGTGGTTGACGTGGAGCAGGCAGCTTTGTGGAGATTCCTTTGGTGGTCAGGGACCATCTCAGTTCATGTTCTAGTGGATCAAAACAGAGAAGATTACTCAGTAAGGATTACTTTTTCCGATTATTTGATTTTAAAATCCATGAGTGAGCCTTCTTTGTGAGAAGTTGGACTTCGGTTTTTGTGGTGCTGAGTTACATTCAACAATTTCAATCTTTGAAAGATTTGACACTCCACTTAGTGAAGCATTTAATTTCTTTTGCTTAATCTTTATGTTGTGTGCAAAAAGATCATGCATGGGTTACTAGCGAGTTACTCTCAGTAATTCTAATAATGACTGTTAACAGATGAATTTCAAGCAAGTAGATGCAGGATTCATGAAAAAATTTGAAGGTCTATGGAAAGTAGAACCTCTTTTCGTCGATGAAGAAACTTGCTTTCCTTTCAAACCTAAAACATGGGCAGAGTATTGTTCATGTACTGGGGGTAAAGGAAGGATTGGGTCGAAGGTGAGCTTGGACCAACTGATTCAGCCAGCCATCGTCCCTCCTCCACCCATTTCTTGGTATCTAAGGGGAATAACCAGCAAGACCACTGAGATGCTGATCAATGATCTGCTCGCCGAAGCTGCTAGACTAAAGGGCGGCTTTGACGCTGAAAATTCAATCAACAAAATCAATGAACATCACCGAGTTGAGCAGATTAATGACATTAAAGAAAGATGGAACCTTCATCGGAGAAATGTGAAGCTGCGTGGTAAGAGGCTATTGACTGCTGAATCATCTACGATTTGATGAGTTCTAAGTTCATACAGTCGGTTGACTGTAGCATATGAGTATTTTATATGAAAAATGTCCATCATTGTGAGGTTTCAGTTTGAACTTTTGAAATCTTCCAAAAGCATTTGAATCATCATCTTGCATGACTTGGATAAGGATATTTGTCCCATATGAAAAATCTATACTTACTCTTTTATATATATATTTAAAAAATCATACTATTATATCGATGTTTGAATATACGTCAGACATGAATGTCAGGACATTAGATACTTCTTTGTTAAAAAAAAAAAAGCATCTGAACTCAAATCACAAGCAAATAAAGTGCAAAGCAGACCCCTGGAAGATCATATACGAAAATGTGAGTCTCAGCAAACAAGAATCGAAACTGACTGCTTGAATTCAACCAAAAAAATCAGACATTCGGAAGAAAAAACAATTTAAAGCGAATAATTTCATTAGAAGAAAGTAAAAAAGTAATACATATATGGTACATGTAATCTACAATGAAGGAGACGTAAGACAATCTTGTCTAATTGTGAGTGGCAACTCTTTTATTGTTTCTTCATATTGGTTTCTGTTGAAATGACTCGTCCTACAATATATCTATAATGTAATACATGATCTCCGAGATGGAGAGTTTTTCTCTTGTACAGTTACCTAGATATTCCACAAGAACTACTTTGTCTTGTATGCTGTATCTCTATGTTCCGTATACAGTACACTCAATACTTTCGTTCTCACTTGATTCACCGTTCATTGAGCAATAAATCTTATTGCCGACAGAGGATACACTGATGGGGAACCTTTGCGGTATTTTATTGACCGTCAAGCCATCGAGACACTGCTTCTCATAGCTCATGAATGCACCTAGTGCCCCAAGAAAACCTTCATGCCGTAGAAACATTGCTTTAGCCTCACCTTTGGACCTGCAGCATAAATTTCAGAGAAGAAAGCAAGAAAATTAGTAAAAGGGAAAATTATTAGAATGCACAGCTTCTAGGTAACAGGACCTGACGTCTACAGATGGAACTGTGTAACAAGTGAAAAAGAAGATGGCCAGCTAGTCAATTTTTTATCACAAATTACTAAAGATAATCTTTTTTTTTTTCTTGCAGACACCGGATAATTGTTAGGAATTCAGGGGAAGCAATTTTGTTCCTCCTTTGGTTAATAGAGATTTGCAATTTTATCATTGTAATAATTACCTCTACAAGGTAACCGTTCACATTTTAATTTTCATTGAAGATTCCGTGAGGATGAATTGAATGAGAATGAAACCATTTTCGACAATCAGCCTCAAGTGTTGAGAATTATCATTTGAGTTTCACGAAAGGGAAACATATAAATGATTTATGACGAGGAGTGCAACTGAAAAATTAACACTTCAATAGTTACCAGAAATTAACAGCGACGGAAATAGTGTCCATAGTATAGGCATGACCCCGAATGAAAAAGCCGGCAAAAAATATCCGCTTAAGGCCAAATCGAAGTGCATTCAAGTAAGATATCTGGACAAAAAAAAAAAGATAAAAATGAAGCCAACAGAACAACAATGAGTATTGATTATAAAGCCACAAACATGATGCTTATAGATACTAACATGAGAGAAATCATGAAAGCAAAGTTTCTTTTTCAATGACCCAAGAAAAAGTATAATCAAAGTACTGACGACCTAAAAGCTAGTTCTTGCAAAAAAAATAATACACATAACTGAATCCTAAACAAACCAATGGTACCCAAGGAGTGGCAGAGTGACCATATAATCTTTAGCAGCATTACTATTTCTGTTATTTTGATCTCCTTTGGCCTGGACGAAGGTAGTGTTAATGGGTTTAGTCCAAGTGATGGACCCATGAGAGTCTAGTCTAGTTACCACTCAATTACTGTGAGAATTACTGGTTCATTTTCAATTCTGTTACGTTTACTGTTAGTAGCTATCAGGTATTGTAGATTGTATGATCTGGGAATCTCAAGTATATATGGAGAGAAGTAATGAATAAAGGCCATAGAGCATTAGACAAAACTCTTTCTCTCTTAGATCTTCTCTGTTTCTTCTCCCCCTCTCCGTACTCCTAAGGCTCCTTTTCCTAAAAATCCCAAGATTTAGAAGTGAGCTGCATCATTGGTATTAGAGCTACATTCTGGCAAGATAGCCAAAGGAGTAACCACTAGCATGCAGAAGGAGATCACTCAGATCCAGCAGGAACTCTCTTGGGTGCATTTGGAGGTTCAGCATCCCGAAAAGTCAAGTAGAATTGAAAAGGAAACATTAATTCTCAGGGTAATGGAATAGTAACTAGACTCTCGTGGGTCCATCTCATGGACTAAACACATTAGGACTACCTTCACCCAGACCCAAAAGAGAAATATTAACTAACTTAACTAAATGAGAATAGCTGAAATATTAATTCTGCAACAAAATCAATTAGGCAAAATAGAAATCTGGAATTCTCATCCATCAAATGAACTTGGAAAGAATGTAAAAGGTTAAACCAGGCATGAGAAGCAATATCTATTAACATTAAGGCCAAAATCCTTGTAATGATACAAATTTTCTATTTTAGTAGGCAAGCGTCAAGGTTAGCACTGTTTTAGGATAAACATTTGATTTACCATATGCAAGAAAACCATTACAGAAACTAACCTGACCAATATTATTTGAAATCATTCGTAGAAGGGAGCGGGAAATGTCTTCAGGTTTGTAATCTACCAGCACTTTATTATCAGAAATGGCCTTGCCAAAGCTGGAAGCAATTGTTGTTGCAGAGAGACCGATCTGTCATTAATAGAACAATTGTAAAGCAGTTTATGATTACATGTCAAAAGGTCAATGATGGTAATTTACAAACTCTTATTGTGTTGAAAGAAACTGAGTATATTTTATATGAAAACTCCAATTCACATGCATTGATATGGAGAATGGAAATTCTCATAGTCTAAGTTAAAACAGACATCTCCGTACCTTTGCATATTCGGTTCCACCATAGATATCACCAACAAGCATATCTATAACTCTATTATTTCCCTGATGACTTAGCTCCAGTAACTCATCAAAACTGTGACAGTGAAATAATTGGTTACACGCAATAAAACACAGTATGGAAGGAAACTAAAGATTAGTGCAGTCAATGAGGACATAATTACTTCTTGCACTTTGTCAAAAGCCTTCCCAAACCCCAAAAGGTGCCACCTCCAAGGCTAGTTCCACTAACTCGCTCAAACTTGCCATCTCCATCCACCTATATACCCAAAAGATTGAAAATCAACTATATATATATATTAAAAGCTTTAAATATTACCAAAGTAATGAAGATGACAAGAATACCTTTATCATGCTAACACCAGACCCAATGTTAACAAGAAGATAAGGATATAAATCATTAGGGTCTATCTGAGCAAATTCCTTCTGACCATCCAAGTATGTAAAAGCTTCTTGGTGGACTGCCTATCAAAGAACAATACGCAAATAGATATTGAGCATGTCAATAATAAATAAATAAATAAATAGCCAGAAGCTATGTGCTAACCGCTATAGAACAATGTCAATGAATATGTAAATTAAAACTGTATTTTACTGCCAGACATTTTTTTGATAAAAATATTCCACAACACTTTAAAATAACCCTTGCATTTCCAGATACCAACTTTCGGAGAATAACATGACTGAGTAAAAGAATAAGTACAAACTTCCAGATACAAACAAAACTCTTGCATTTCCAAAAACAAAGATGAGTGCATTCTCTAAATTTAAATCTGAGAAGAAGAAAACTTCAAAACCACTTCCATTGTAACTCACCAAGACTCCACAACAAGTCAAATATCATAAGAAAACCAACTAGAATAGTCTCATCGATAAAATAACCCTCCATCAAATAGCAATGCTGATAACTTTCCATTCTCTCACTCACACTTAAGCTGCCCATAGCATCAGATTGTAAATATTTAACCAGTTAGACACGCTGCTGACTAATGGTAGACTACCTAAAGGCAAGAGACATTTAAGTTTTCCATTTAAATCATATGATATGCTGTGTTGTTGAAAATATCATAATCATGTCAGACAGCCAAAATGAATACAATATATTTAACAAGCATGCATTAATTTCCAAAAAGTGAAATGGGGAAAAACATTAGCACACATACATTTGGCAGGAAAACAGAAAGTATTGGCTTCACGATAGTCAAACATTAAAAGACTACTTAGATTATAAGAGGATTTTATAAGATTTAAGATTCCTATTGGTGCAGACTCACAACATTTATGCAGTATTAGAAACCCACCTTAAGCAAAAAATTTGCACCAGTCACAAGGCACTCCATTTCATCTTCCTTGTCAAGATTGACACCGAGCTTTTCTTTGAAAAGGTCAGCAAACTTGTAGGCACCACCGCCTGTTGCCTGCAGACAGATATTAGCCATTTAAGATATCTTTCTACTGCAAAACATCCTACCAAATATGACTGATACAAGCAGGTTGAAGAAATAAGTGCTCAAAGCAGTAATAATTATAGCATTCAAAAAAAGTCAAAAATAAGAGAAAAAAGAAAGGAACATAGGTTACACGATTAGTAATAAAATTTATCAATTATTAAGAATGAGTAGCTCCTATCAGATTATAAAGCAGAATATCTAGAAATGTTGAACTCCTCCCAAAACCAGAGAAATACCAAGAAAGTTTACCTTTATAAAGATCTTGTCACTGGAAGGGGCAGCACAGTCATGGAAACCTGAAATAACATTCGTTGATAAGAAAATAGGCTTAAGCAACGTCAGAATAAAATAATCTTCAAAAGCATATTCATGAAATTGCAACAAAACTGCTACTGCAGTTAACCAGGCCAGATGTCTTTCCTAAGTACTAACCACAGAAGGAAAAACAATGTTCAGTGACATGATAGTATTTTATTAGGGAAAAAAAAGATAAGGAGAGTATTAACCCCAAATAACATCATCCTAACACAAGTAGGAATATCCTTGGATAAGAAAAGAATATATGATTCTGATATTCAATGCCAGAACAAGAGAAAAAACAAACAGGAGCACCTTAAAAATTTCTGGAGTAATATATTGTCAGTCATGTCATTATGTTTCAGAGCCCTTAAGCAAAAATCAAATTGCACACCATAGATATGGGTAGATGTTGAGAATTCAATTCAACATCTTTTCCATTCCGTAGTTAATTACAGGTAGTCGATGAGTAAGGGCATCCTAACACTTTCTAAACAGTGCATGATGCTGAAATATAGCTAGGGTAGGCTCATGGACAAGTCAAATTTTAACAAATATAGGTGAAAATAACCTTAGCTGTACTAAATGAGCTTAACTAATAACTTATTTAAGCAATCAATCCTCATTTAAACTCAAATAAGGTCTAGCGATCCCTGTTATTCATACTGTCTTTTAGAAGTTAAAAACACACTTTTGAAATATCAATTTAAGACTGCCAAAAATTAATGATATTCAAGGACAACTGCATCTAAAGAATGATGATAACAACAACCATCTTCTCCAAATTGTAGTTAAACTACAAGTAGTAGCCAACTAAGATCATCCAATCACTCACCTAAACAGTCCATCAGGCTGAAATATACCTAGGGAACGCTCATGAAAAAGCCAAATCTCAACCAAATATATGTGAAAATGGAAATAACTTTCATTGTGCTAAATGAGCTTGCATATAAAGTTAAACTAAGCAACTGAATCCTCGTCTAAACTCAAATAAGATCTCACAATCCCTGTTATTCAGGTCAGGACTGTCAGGTGGCTAAATTACGCACTATTGTCGCTGGCAATCATATTGACTCTTAGAATTTAGGAAACACACTGCTAGAATGCAACCCAAAAACAGCCAAATTTTAATGATATTAAAGGAAAACTCTAAGGAATGATTGTTACAACAAGCAAAAGTAAACGTACCACCAAGGTGAAGTTTCATGGTGTGAATGAATTCCAAGCAATCATTTATCTTGCTAGTTTCAAACTTTGCGAAATGAAGCTTTCCTCTAAGAACAGGTCGGCTGTTATCACTTTTGGAACCAAGGCTTTCATTTTGGGACCTTAGCTCATCATCATCTCTACAACTATCATCATATCTACAGAAATATACCAATTTGATCAAAGAACCTGTCAACCAACATAGAAGATTGTAATAAGTTCTACTATCTCTGAAATGTAAATCGTTGGATACTCTAAATGGAGTGTGAAGTAAAGACATTAGCATAAATGCTTCGGTCCTTCCTTTTCAGTACATATAAAAAAATGATTCGAACCCTCGACCCCAAAGCTCAAACTCACTTAATAACCGTAAGGCCATCTTTCAGACAGATAACTAAAAAAACTACAAATCCAAACAAAGAATTAGGAGGAAAAAAACACACTAACTAAAAAATAGATAAAACTGGAAGCAAAGTAGGTTTGAAGGCACAAAAAGTAGCACAATTCAACAAACCAAATAATAACAATAACAATAATAACAGCGGAATTCAACACAGCACATGCGAAGAAATCTAAATTGTGTGACAAATTAGCTCAAAACAGATAGGGGAGAGATGGAAATTGGAAGATCAAAGGATAGAAAGCAAACCTCCAATGTCGAGAGCCAAATGAGAAATTTGAGATTGGGGCTGAGAATTTGGTTGGTTAGAAGCATGGGCGAGATGATCCATTCTTTCCCTTTTACAATTTAGAGCTTAAAACCCAGAAAATGAGAAAGAGAGGTTTGGATCTCTTCTGGCCTGCGTCAAACCCATCTGCACCTCATTGGAAGAGTCGAAGAGAATATAAAGAAAAGCAACAAGGGATTTGGTGGAATAATGAAATCCGTAATATTATTATACATTCCATTCGTCAAAATCAAACGTGATTATTATGCCACCGCTGGTGGCGCTGAATTGAATCATCAAGTTGAACTTTTTTTTCTTTTTCTTGGGGCAAAATCGGGTAAGAAAACAATAATATGAGATACGATTAGTCGAATCCGTCAGTCAAACAGCTTTATCTTTGACTCCCTTCAATCTTTCATCCATTGCCCTTCCCTGTCTTCTCGAGTTATTTTCGGATGTTTTTATCCTTTATAATTCTACTCTTTTTATTATTATTAATATTTATTTAGAAAAAAAGAGAAAGAAAATTCAAATAAACTCCTATTGTATTGTATATTTCATTAAGTGGTTTACTTCAAATATATATATATATATTTCATTAAGTGGTATATCATTATCAGACAATGATAATAAAACATTTTATTCACTGAATGAGTCATAAAGTGATAGAATTTTCATATATAATTTTTATCAATTTCTAATTTTCAATTTTCCATGTTGACCCACAATGTTCATATATATAAGATTTAACAATGTGTTTTTTGCTCCCTTCAAAAAATCTGTTTTATGCTTCTAAAAACAAAATATTTTTACACATTCATAATTATTTTTACATGATATAATTATATTTATAATATTATATATTTAATATTAAGATTTGTTAAAAAAAAGTCATTAAATCTCCTATTGGCATTTAAATTCAATTATTTTTCTCTCTAATATTGTAATGAATTGAAAATTATTATATATTGATTGCTTATATTATACTAGTTCATTTCATTGTACATAATTTTATGTGTTTATTTTTAATTTATTAAATAATTAGATAATATAGCACATCATTTGAAAATAAATCAACATTTCACCTATAAAGAATCATTACTTTAATATTTCATTACCTTTAACATAATATTTCACAACATAATAATAAACAAACATTATTAAAATCAAATAATAATAAAATTCTCAAATATCAAATAATAATAACGGAAACATTTCAAATAATAATGAAAATCATTTTATTTTTTTTAGTGAAGGAAAGAAACTTATTAAAAGATTTTAAAATATAATTTTTCCAGTGGAGGACCCATTTCACCGGTGCACCAAGTTTTGAGGTGGTTTTTCTGAAACAAAGGCTTCATTAATTTTCCAATCTCTCTAATGAATCCCATATCCAAAGGCGTATTTAGGGGTGGTAGGGCCGACCTCTTAAAATAATTATTTTATCATTTTAATTTTTTAAAATTTTAAATTAATAAAAAAAATTATACTTTGATCTCTTTAAAAATAATAAAAATTTAATTTAATCTTTTAAAAATTATAAAAATATAAAAAATTTAATTTCAACCCCTAAATATTTTTCTTTTAACTTCATCCCTACCCAAATCCAAGTCTACTACTATTAACTGACATACACCTTCTTGATCTGAATGAAAGCCATCTTTGAGTGTACTCTCTTTAAAATAATATTAGGATCAATACGAGGCTGGCTATTAAACAATAAACTATTTTTTATTTTCACCCCTTGTTCCCAATAAACTTTCTCTTCATCAATTTTTAAATTCATAGCAATTTTCAAATCAGTATCTCATCATTTGGAACCATACCTTACAATTTTATGAGACGACTCTAATAAATCTTGAGAATCGACTTCGAATTTTTCAATAGAGATCACCCCATTTTTGAAGCCCCTTACACAATGCCTTTAGTCTATTTGGGATATCCCCTTCGCTTTGTGTGCCACAATATTTTGATTTTCTCTTCGTACTGATAATGTAGTGTTTTTACTCCATAAGTAATCTTTAATTAATATTATTTTTATTATCATCACATAATAATATTAATAAATTGTTATTTTAATTTCAATTTAATAATATAATGAACTATTCTCGTCAATTTAAAAATTTACAGAACTTATACTATTAGATTATAGATTATAAATAAATTTTATTTATATATTTTATGTTATCTTAAGTATTATATTTTTACTGCCACATTTAAAATCATTAGATCCATTATAAGTTTTTTTCATTTTGAAAATTTAAATATTTAATATTGAAATACTCGCTAATTTATTGGTTTATCACACTTAACTGATATAATTGATTCGATATTATTTAAGTTTTTTTTTTTTTGAATAACGATATTATTTAAGTTAAATTCAACAATGTACAACATTATAAAAATATGTTACAATTTGTCAGCAGTCATTGAAAGAAAAAAAATAGAATATTGTCAGTTACATTCAACGATGTACAAACATTATAAAAAAATTGGCAGTCTAGTCAGTCCGACAAGTGTAAGGCTGCCATGAGTGGGTTAAGTTTTGAAATAATGATTTATTTAGTTGTTTAATTTTATAATTAAAAAAATAATTTTAATTTTCTAATTTATTTTTTAATTTGTATTGTTTGTCTACTCATTCAAAATAGATGAAGAAATTAACAAATATTACAAACAAGCAGAGAAAAGAATATGTTGAATTTTGACATCTGAAACCTCCATGCTATAGCAATGTTGCAGCATCGAGCTTGACAAAAATAAATTGGGAAGCTCACACTTAAATAACTCCGTATCAGTTTTTGAGCTTAACCCATCTCGTAATCAAGTGTTGATAATGACAAAGAATAAAAAAGAATGGGCTATGTGAAAATGTAAAAGCTCAAACACTCTCAAGAGACAAAAATATAATAGGGAAGAGAGTTGACCTAGTCCACAATCTTTTAGGGTTATAAATATCAATTTTTCGAAGACAGCAAGTAAGAAGAAGACCCAAAGTGGAAAAAAGTGAGAAGGATGACTAGAGGAGAACCATCTTATTCGGTTCATCATCTCTTTGCCTTCTGCTTCTTTTCTTTTGTTATTTTGAACCATGGTTGAGTTTTGCTTGATTGTTTTTAATTTGATGATTATGGACTAAACGTTTGTTAACTAGAATAATTATGGAACCTTAATATGAGATTATTAGTACTTTGCTAAGGATGCTTGTGCAATATGAGGTTTATTCATTCAAGTGTTATTCATGTTTAATATTTGCTATTGCCTTATCAACATTAGTGGGTAATTGAGTTAATGGCTAATTCTGAAAAAGGTTGTGGTTAATGGATGTAAAACTTGAATGGTGCATGTTTAATTTCTTTTATTTTAAATTTGTAATGATATAGACATATATTGTTATCATGCATAATCCTGTAGGAATGATGCTTACAATTGTATTCTTGACATTAAATTGGCATAAACATGTTAAATTAGATAAAGGATTGAATATAGTGACTTCAAGAGAAACATATATACTATGGATTTCAGATTAATAAATTGTCATAATATCGCAGCATCGCTATCAAAAATTGTATATTAGGGGGAAATAACTATTCTGGCTCTACAATTCATTATAAGAAAAATTCGGGACAATTATTTATATATATAAACCTTTAATTTGATACCTAAGAAGCTCTTTGATTTTTCATGGCTTGAGAAATTTAATGGTTTCACCAAAGCACATTGGATAAGGAATTAGTGATGATAGTCCTTGAAGAATGACTGCTAAATTGTATATATGAATTCCCTAGGTAAGGGCTTACAACCAATCACCAAGAATCTACTTATCACCATTTTTAAGGATAATTAAAATTGTAATGGCAGATTGAATTTGATGTCTGCTGATAAACAAACTTACCACCATTTAATTTGTTTAGGTCTACTGCATTTTGCTTCTATGTCAACTGTCCTAGTCAAATTACCATAGCAAAATGTTTGCTATGTACCTGTAGATGGTTCTTCGAATTGCACAGTGTTAAGCCCTTCATGCCCCTCAACCTTAGGACAGACTTTGGAGTAAGCAACATCTCACAATAACATCAGACTATAATGTAAACTATGCCAGGGGGATACAAGCAATCAAAAGTTAACAAGATAGATAGCAATGGAAATGGCGAGCTCGAACTCGATTACATCAGTAAGCGTGCTTGAAATTATACCCAAAGCTCTAATAGATCTATTTTTATCATGGAAAGAGAATGCAGATTTTCTATGCACCTTTATTGGGTAAGTGCATAAGGATTTTTATATAAACACAAAATTAAGTGATAGAATATGCATCTTGTCAAAAATCCCAAGCTTGTTTTCAATCCTATTGCTTGAGGGAACTAAAAGAATATCGCAAGCCCAGGGAGGAGCAGTGTAAGGCAGGACCCATTGAAAATTAAAATTGGTAGAGTAAATTGGTATACCCATTGAATATTCATATATATATATATATATATTGTTTGAGGTTTAGGTTTTTTATCTAAATTATTATTATTTAAATGTGTAATTAAATTAGTGTTAAAATATTGTAAATGTTAAGATTTGCATCAATGTCTCTAATATTTATAAAAAAATTTCTTTGTCACTTTAATCAAAACTTTATTTTAATATTTTTATACATTTTAATATTATTACATAAATTATTTCATCCACGTTATTTGTATATATTGATAATGTCGTTACACAAAAACTAAATTTTTATTTAAATTTCGTATATGTATTACTACTACTACTACTATTATTATTATTATTATTATTATTAGTTTTAAACTTTACATTTCATTATTTATTAGGGATAAATCTCAAAATTATACATGAACTATGATTTAATGTGCAATTGTATACACGAACTTTGATTTTGTGCAATTTTATACATGAAATTTTGATTTGATTCAATTCTTGTAAATTATTAACGAATTATTGATATAACATTATTTTATGTTTATATATTGCATATATAAATAATTATATTTATCCAATATAAAAAATAAATTGATGTATTTATTTCTTTAAATGTATATGATTAAATCAAAATTAAAGTTTCAAGTATATATTTGAACTACAATTAGAGTTTCACGTGTATAATTGTACCAAATTAAATTTCATGTATACAATTGCACATTAAATTAAAGTTCATGTATAATTTTGAGATTTACCCCTATTTATTATATGATATTTTTAATTATATACTTATATTTTAAATACATAATTTTTACATATAGAATATTTTATGTGGAATAATTTGAGTTATGTCTATGATTAGATTAAAATCAATTTGGATTTAAATTAAATTTGGTTAATGTAAATTTATAGGGTTAATTTAATTACAGATTAATTTTAATTTTAGGTTAAATTAATAAAGAATACCCACATGAAAACTATGTTGTTTCCTTCTCGTTTTCGTGAGTTTATGTTGATTGGTTTATTCGTGAAATAACTCCCTCGACACTTTTATTTTTACAACTAAGTTCCTAGATGTATTTTTATTTGTTCAATTTAGTCCTATATGTATTTTCTGATTTTTAAAATTTAGTCCTTGGATGTGTTTTCTAATCTACTCAATTTAGTCCTATACTTTTTTGATCTATTAATTTAATCCTTGTTCATGATTTTTTTTATAATAAATCATTGTTCATGATTTGAATGTTTTGATTATGCTCTCGCATGATGTTTGTTCCAATTTTAATTTTGTAAACGCATGATTAATTAAATTGATGAATTATGCTTATGATATTTAATATTGATTTAAGTATGATTTAAATATTTATTATTATTTAATTTTTTAATTCATAGTATATTTCATGTTCGTTTTACGATTCATGAAGATTAATTTTTTTGAGATCTGTGATTACCTCTTCCAATAACATCGTCTCTAAAATTTTTATTCACATTATTCCTAAACAGTACAATATAATTTACCATTATATCCAACACTTATTATAAAGTAGATTATATTTGTGCGTTTGGGTCCTTAATTGAAACTTAGGCTTTTTCCTTTTAATTGAAATAGATTTGAGAGGGAGCTAATCACGCGTAGTTAAAGATAAATCAAAATTAAATGCAATAATAAATTTTAAAACTAATTATATTTTTAAAAATAAAGTAATTTTTTAGTGGATGTCCTTTTAATAAGCGGTGGTTAATTTAGATTAATTTTTTATTAAAACTTAAAAATCTTAAATATCCCTAATAATTTTGATTTCAACTTTTTTTGTAATCTATTTAATTGAGTAGATGTTTTTATTCACGAAATCAAACTCAATCACACTCTTTATATTATATTTGATCGTGGCATATTTATGATATAGGTGAATTTTTTCTGTAATAAATATATTTATAAAAAATTCACATAAAAAGTAAAAGATTTTTCGATTGAAATGATAAAAGTTAAAATATCAAAGTTCAAATCTCATAATGTATTTTTTCTTTTTAGATTTTATGTCAAAATATAGAATAGAAAAAAGAAATTCTCACGATATACAGTGGCGAAGGGGGAGGGGCCTCGGTCCCTTGGTTAAATGGAAAATTTTTCCTTTAGCCCCTCCTAAAATATAAAATATTCAAATTAAGTTTTTTAGCTTTTAATAAATGAAAAATTTTCATTTCTGCCCCTCTAAAAATATAAGTAATGTAGTTTAATCATTTTAATGAAAAAAAGTTTGACTTGACCTTTCCAAAACTTCCTTAAATAAAATTTTTGGCTTCACCCTTAACAATATATTTGGTATTGTTATAAAATGATTTGGTATTTGGTAATTTTCTAAATAAATTGAGACTCAGTTGATGGATGACACAAATTCAATCATTTAATATATACACAGTATATTATGGTTCATTGAATATAACAAATTTATAAAAATTGATACAAAACAAAATGCGGCTTTGATTTAAAAGGTAATGTTGAGAAAAAAACCATGATATATTAAGTTCAAATCTAATGATTCCCGTAACGTGTAAAAGGATATAAATACCCTAAAATAATATTTGTTGCTTTGTAAAAAGAAATTAACTTTTGATAATTTTATAATTAAGTTAGGACTTGATTGATGAGTGAAGTCAAACTTAAGCAAATATATATGATTTCCAAAATGTGTATGTTTTTTTGTAAACTTAATTCTTCTCTGAACTTGTTTTTTTGGGGCTATTTGTTGAATGAGACACGAGCTATTTGATAGCTTATCTTTTTAGTATGCAGCTCGTTTGGGCAATAAGGTAGAAGATAGATTTAGTAGTTTAGGCTTAGAGAGTGAGCATGGACTCATCTTCGACTTGGAGTAGAGATGTTCATGGGTCAGATTGAATTCAACCAAAATTTTAGATTCGTTTGTTAGGTTTAGCCCTAAAAATGAGTATAAAATTTTGTCTAAGTTCGATTTGGATAAAAATGTTAAAACTTGGTCGAACTCACTAGTATTGAATTTTTTATATTAGTTTTATATGAAAATTTTAAAGATATAATACATCAAAAATATTAAAAACATTAAAATAAATATTTTCAACAAATTGAAAATAAATTAAAAAATATGTATACTTAAATAACACTAAGATAGGTGCAACTTAACAAACAAATACCTCTAAAATAGTAATAAAATTAACAATAAAATAAGAGTAATACAATATCCAAACAATAACAACAAAATAATAGCAACATAATAGTGAAATGATAACAACTTAGTGAGAAAATAAGAAAATAACAACAAAACATAAAAAACAACAATTTTTTTTTACAAATTCGGGCTGAATCGAGCTCGAGGCCCAAAAAGCCTTACACAAGGCTTGACCCGTTTTTTAAACAAGCCTCATTATCCAACCCTATTTTCGAGCCTATAATTTTACCCAAACCCTCTCACATTTTGACGAGCTTTTATGTCTCGACCCATAGACAGATCTAACCTGATGTATCGGTCTAAATTCATTCCATTGTAGTTAATGAATGGAATTTCCCCATGTGACCTTTTAATTAAAAAAAGTGTGAGTTTTTGAGTTTTTTTGGTACATGAAGAAGGATAAAAACCATAATTAAATTAAGCAAAAGTAAGTTATTCGAGAGCAATCATCATATAATTTTTAAAAGAATTTCATTTGGGGTTGCATATAACTATACATGTCTAGAGATCTCGCTCATATATGGGATTTAGTTCAATTAATTAGTTCGTAGTTTTATTGTGTTGTAATAGTTTGATATTATATTTTGAATATATATTTATATTTTAATTATACTATATTTGTAAATTTTAAAAAATATATATTTAGGTTATTATGTTTGCCAATTTTATAATTAAAATAAAAAATTTGAAATATGAAATTTGAATTTAAATAACGGATTGGAGATGATTTTTTGTTGTACTCAATTGTAGTGGGTGGAACCGACCAGATTTATTTAGAATCACATCGAGCGAGCCACCAGGGGTTGAATTACGTGGGGCTATATTGTGTATAATAACACGGATCATGTGGACAAAACTTCACTCCAGAGCCAAGTATTTCCCCTTCAACCACGTTACCCACATAATCCCATTCACCATCTTCTCGTCGCCAACCAAATCAGTTTTGCAAATATGGTGAATTGATTTTGACAATTATTTAAAAATCTCATCTTCATTAGCTCACCCGACGGAACAACCCTGTAATTTATTTTACCAAATTAAAAAAAAAGGGGTTAAAAAAACTGCCACTATTTTCCTGGGTAACTCCAGAATTTATTGCTTAGAAAAACAGAAAGTAAAACCAAAACCAAAACCAAAAGCAGTTCACTTTTCCATTGTTTCTACCACCCATTCCCATTCCCATTATTTACTTATTATTTATTAATTCTCAATAATTCCATGCTCTCCAACTCCCACTCTTCCTTCCAAATTCCCCTCTCTCTTTTTTATTCTGCCCTTTCTCTAACTGTTCCTTTCTTCCCTTTGTTTTTTTTTTTTTTTGTAATAATCAATCTTTCAACTTTTTGAGGCCAATTCCGTCAGATCCTAAATGATCGCTTCCTCTCTTTGATTTCTTCCCCATAAACGTTACATTTTCAGGTACGTTTTCTTTCAATCTTTTCTTTTTGACTCCCTATATTTTGTGTTTTCCCCCTTTTATTTTCTGGGTATTTTAAGTTTGCTTTTAATTTTGCAGGATCTGGGCTGCTACTTTTGTTGGAATTCATTCCATACTGCTTTCAGGTAACTTGTTTTTTGATTGTTTGGGTTTTTCCATGCCTTCGATGTTGTTTTCCTTTTTTTTTTTTTGCATAAAAAATATTTTCCGTAGCTTTCTCTTTTATTTTGTTATGTAGGGAGATTCATCGGAATCGGTCATGGAGATCTAAATCTCGCAGTTTTTTTTAAGATTGTTATTGTTTAAACAAGTTCAAAACTGGATTCGCATCTCTTGTGTTTTGTTTTTTTTTTAACTTGCTATTTTCCTTCCCCTAAATCCTTTCAGAGGCTTCCTTCTCCAGGTTTTACCCATTTGACTATCTGTATTTTGAATATCATGGAATTTCTTTGTAAACAAAGAAACCCTCTTTTTTGTTTGTGTGTGAAGCTGTCGGCTTTTTTCTTGGAAACTAAATCCATAACCTCAGTCCTATTCTTTTTGAAGCTTGATCTTTGAGACCGTCACCAAGGCGTTTGCGTGTTTTTTGTTTACCCTTTCCACTGTAGAATTTACTTTTGGTACTTTGTTTCAAGATTAAAGAGAATATGAGGGTGAAGTAGAAGTTTACAGAAGTGGTTCCCCCTCTGCCCCATGTTTGATAGGAATGGGGTTTTGGATCAATCATGCGCTTTTGAACTTTCGAGTGATTAACCATGCGAGGATCCTTGTAGCGTTTGATAGAATATAGGAATTAGAATTGCATTTATTTTGAACCTAATTTAAGGAAGAGAAGTGCGTGATCACTTTCTTTTCTTTCCTGAATGTCTAGAGTCAGATATGTATTAGTACTGAAAGATTGATTATAAAAGATTTAATGATTTATATCGGATCATATTTCTTTCATAAATGCTGAGTTTAATTGGATATTCCATTATGCAATCCTCTACTCATTGTGCTATATTTCCTACCATAATTCATTCTTGATAATTCGGAACTTAAACTGTAATTTCCTTTTCTTGGGCAGGCAAATTCTCAGTTGTGGGTACTCCTCAGAGAGCTATATAAATCACAGTAATTTAGATTTTATATAGGAAATGTTAGGAGGCAACAACAGTAGTCCTATGCTTCCCATTTTCCTGGATGAGAATCATTTACAATATCAGAATCAGACTAATGCATCAAACCAACTGCAGTTATTTGGAAGCTGTAAGTTTTTTATTTTTCATTTATTTTGCAATTAATCTTTTTTTTTTTTATTTCTCTCACTGCCCTATTTTGACAGGCAACCCCACAAATCCATCCCCTTTTTCCTGAAATTTTCAGTGGTAACTAATCCTTATTGTTTAACACTTCAGTGCCAGCTGGGTGCAATGTTGATCCTGTGAATTATTTTGGAAATGAACATCTTGCTCCCATGATTCGACCCAATAAAAGAGGCAGGGAAACAGAAGACATTCAAAGGCAGCAGAAGCTACAAATTTCCTTGAATTACAACATCTGTAAAGAGGAAGCTGACTGTTCAGCTGGCATTCCAAATCCGAATGCCGTGTCAACTGGCTTACGGCTATCATATGATGATGATGAGCGAAATTCAACTGTGACTTCTGGTAGTGGAAGCATGACACAAGGGCCATCAATGATCTTGTCACTCGGTGACAACATTAGAAGTGAACTTGATCGTCAGAAAGAAGAGTTTGATCAGTACATCAAAGTTCAGGTATTATTGTGGTACACCAATAAAAATAAAATGTCTCCTTTCAATCTTTTCTCTCAATATCAGGGGTTTCTTAATTAAAAATTCGAAATAGTTCAACTACAAGCAGATGCTCTCCCCTTTTTTAGGAGCCTCTACTATTGGCTGCTCTTCTTCTTAGTAGGTTTCGTGATACATAGCATAGTATTACCTAATAACTCATAGTTATGTTGATGCATTTACTATTGGCTGGCCCAAAGGTGTTTGATATATTTTTCTTCTATTTGTAATCATTCAGATGAAGCTTCTGTTTTGGAGTTAGGCCATGATAATGGCATGGTATTTCATGGTCAATACATTTCATACACTCATGGTTTGTTATGCTTAGCATTGAGATGCCTAGGAAGATTCCTCTGTTCACCTTATTCTAATAAAAAAAAGTTTAGTAATCGAAGTACAAATAAACCAAGGTGTTTGATATATGTATTTTTCTATTGGTAATCATTCAGATGAAGCTTCTGTTTGGAGTTAGGCCATGATAATGGCATAGTATTTCATGGTCAATACATTTCATACACTCATGCTTATTTGTTATGCTTAGCATTGAGATGCCTAGGAAGATTCCTCTGTTCACCTTATTCTAATAAAAAAAAGTTTAGTAATCGAAGTATCTAATTGGATATTGGTTTAAATGTGATTATATGATTTTTGTTCATCTTTTTCTGTAAATAGGAAGAGCAATTGACAAAGGGAATAAGAGACATGAAGCAGAGACACATGGCTTCTTTTCTTGCTGCTATTGAGAAAGGCATCAACAAGAAGCTTAGGGAGAAAGATATGGAACTAGAGACTATGAATAACAAGAATAGGGAACTGGTTGAGAGAATAAAGCAGGTGACTGCAGAAGCACATAATTGGCATTATAGAGCAAAATACAATGAGTCCGTTGTTAATGTGTTGAAGAGCAACCTTCAGCAAGTAATCTCTCAAGGTGCTCAACACGGGAAAGAAGGTTTTGGAGATAGTGAAGTTGATGATGCGGCCTCCTATATTGATCCGAACAACTTTCTCAGTATTCCTGTTGGGGCTGCAAAATGTGTTTCCAAGGGCATGAAGGAACACATTATTTGCAGAGCATGCAACGCAAAGGAGGTGTCCATTTTGTTGATGCCGTGTAGGCACCTTTGCTTATGTAAAGACTGTGATTTATCAATCAATGTTTGCCCTGTATGCCAGGTGACGAAATCTGCTGGTGTCCAAGTGTACTTATCCTAAAACTGTGAAGCAAATTCTTGAAAAAAGATGAAAAATTTATACCCTTACGTGTGTGTGAGAGAGACATCCAGCATTTCCCCCCTTTCTCCTAATAGAGACAATGTATGAAAAGTAAACCGTTTTCATGAAATGGAGTATGCAAAAGCATCCTTTGTTCATTCTCCCAAGTCTCCCCCACCCCACCAATCTTACATTTTATCTTTTTGGTTGGGGTTTTCGTGGTGTGTTGCCCATGTCTTGATGTGTTAGCAAAAGTGTTTTTTAAAATATATGGCTTAAATTATTAAGATAAAGTATAATAAGCCAAAGGTAGGTGAAGAGTTAGAGGTTCAAAGATGATAGCAGATAGCTGATGATGGTAGTTGGGGTTTGTACCTGTCTTCCATTTTATTGGTTTCCTACCATTGTTTTTGGTGGTTGGCCATTTTCCTCTTTTTTATTCTGATTTTATTTTCATATATGGATAGTAGTAACGGATGTATGGAACAGGGAGGGGGGTTCATATCCTTTTTCATATTAATTGTATTTAAAATATGTTTTAAAACAAGTAAAAATTAATACATGTTAAAGTTTGATTAGTTCATTTATGGATTTTATTAATCAACAATTAATTGGTTTAACCATTTCATTCAAACCCTATATTGATTATTAAGTTGATTCACCTTTATATTGATTTGGTCGTAATCCCAAATCCAATCATCAACAATTCTATTTTCTAAACTAAGCCAGAACAATTAGTACATTCAGTGGTCAAACACAATGAAGATTGATAATCGAGGGCCTTAGCCCATATATGTATTTGTTTATTAAATTAATCTTCCCTCTATCCCAATTGATATTTCAATTATATGGAGAAATGGCTTCGAGGTGGTGGTCCTGCTAAGGAGAATGGTTTTTCGAGCCTAAGGGGTGTTGGTGGTCGTGTGACTAACAAGGTGAGATTGAGAGAAGATGACCGATTTGATGAAGGTGGAATGTACATAGACACCTTTGAAGGGGGTGGGATTTCGTTCAAAGATAGCCTCCTTGATTCCTTTCGTAATGTGGAAGGTGAGAATAATGGTACCTTTGATGACGATATTAAGTTGCGGGAGGATGTTGTGAGAGGATTACCATCAAATTTTTCAAGCGACTGCATCATCTAGTGGAACAAAGTATGATGAGAACATTCGTGTGGAAGCTTTTGAGAAGGAGAATCAAGTTTAATACCCTATCGAATAAACTTCATTTGTTTTGGAAACCAAAAGCCCCATTTCAAATTATGAATTTTGAGAATGATTATTTTATGGTCAAGTTCAAATGTGAGGATTTTTGGGCATTATCTCATTTACAATCATGAAACTTTTTCTTTCTTAATATCACAACCGCATTCTTTGTACGTAATTACTTGGATCAGGTTTTTTTGGTTTATAAGGGCAATTTTTGGACATTATCTCATTGTACAACCATGGAACTTTTCTTTCCCAACATCGGAACCGTATCCTTTAAACGTAGTTATTCGGACCAAGCTTTTTTGTTTGTTCGAACTCTTTTATAAAAAGAGTCTTCTAAATGAATTTGGGAAGATGATTGGTAATGATATCAAGATCGATTATAACATCCGAGTAATTCGCTTGAGTCAAAAATTAGAATTGAGGATAAGATCTAGAGGATGGAGTATGAATATTTCCCTACCATATGTTTTAAGTGTGAACATTATGGTCACTTGAAAGATGGAATGGAAGAGAACATAGACCACCGTTGGAATACAAGGCGACGATGGAGGACTATGGTTCATAGATGGTGGTTCGAAAGAGGACAAGGAAACCAATTAGGAAAGAATTTGGTTTTGAAAAGAACACTGAAAATCAAGGATTCATAGAGAGTGGATCACGATTTAATTAGGAAAGAATCTAGTTTTGGAAAGAATCCCTTAATCATAGGATCGGGTGTATGGGGTAAGCTTTTTAAACTTAAAAAAAGATTGCCCCTTCTCACTTTAGTTTGTGTATTTTTCTAAGTTCTAATGACAGTTGCTTTACCCTAAAAAATATTATACTTTTAATCATGATATATAAGTTTTTTATACAATATTCGAAGTAAGAGATAAAGTAATACGATTTAAATTTGTGGTAAACGAGTGCCTAATAAAAATTTTAATCATTGTTCCATTCAAGTTAAGACATGATTCTTTTTTATTATTTGTTGAAGAAAATTATATATCTTTACATTATTTTTAAATTTTTTATATGGGTAAAATAAGTTTTACGGAAAAGAAAAACATAAAATCGCCTTAAAAATTTTATTAGTTTTAAAATTTAATAGTAGAATTACTTGCCATCAACACAAACTGAAAATATTACTATGGCTACCTTTAAAGTGTATGTAATTAAATAGAATTGTATTTTTTTAGATGTTTTGAATTTAATATTATTTGATATTAATTAGTTTTCTTTTATGATTTTATTTAACTTATATTTTAATTTTAACCTTTTTTCCTTACATGAAATGGCAACCACATAATTTAAATAATGGTATTTCTTTTGAAATACAATAACAGGACAAAACCCGAATAACAAACGCGACTAGCGCGACTCAAATCCAAACCACACTTGAGGCGATGAACATCTTTAACTATCAAACCATCACATAAAATTCAAACCATGATATTTAAAATACCAACAATGAACTTAATCGCTATACCTTTATAATATTGGTTACATTTAACATTTTTATTATTTTATATTTCGAAAATTTAATTTATTAACTAATAATTTATTCTTTTAATTTTTTTTAATATACTGGTGTGATTACATGATAATATTTTTTCATACTTTTTTAACCTTTTGACAAGGCACACATACCTTGAACACACAGGTGCTTGAACCCATATCTCTTAAGATGAACATCATCCTCTTTTTCACAGAAACCACTAATTGGATTCAACTAACAATTTAATTTAAATTCTTATACTCTACAATAGTTTCATAAAATAATATAGTAAAATTGAAATATCTAAAGAGGTTAAGCAAGCAACCTTAAATGATTATCTTAACATATACCTATACTTATTCTTTTTTGATGAATTGCAAGGTAAAACTCGAACAACAAACACGATTAATGCGATTCAAACTCAGATCACACTTAGGACAGTGAACATCCTTATCATCAAGCCATCACATGAGATTTTTTTAAATTATTTATTCGTAAAAAATATTGTTTCTATTATTATATAAAGCTTTGATTGAATTGATTTCATAGTTAATAGAACACCGACTCACTTAAAAATGATTATAAAATTATATTTTGTTAATTTTTAAAAAAGATATTTTTATGCAAATGAGATTTGAACTTAAAACATCATAAATTTCATGTATAATTTTATTTTTCTATATATTTAATTTATATTTCAATTAATTACTTAATTTTTTTGGTATTTGCCTATTAATAAGAAGGCTTAATATTTATTTTCTTTTACAAATTCTAAAAATCATGGTTTTTAAAAAATTTCATTATAGGTTATGAAAATATATGTTCTTTTTGACATAATATTTAAAACTATTTATAATCTCTTTTCAATCCATAACTAGGAGAATAATACCTTTCAACGCACTCAAATCCATGTCCTTCTGTAGTTAACTTTTTAATTATTTTTTTAGTGTATGGTTATTTTATAATAAGTTGAAATATGAAATCATATGTTTAAGATTTTTATTAAAATTTCAATTAAACTTTTATTTACTTTATATGTAAAATGTTTAAGATGGATGTCGTATATATTTTGGAAGCATTAATATAAATACAATGAATTTTTCAATATATATATCCCAACAACTTTATGGATAGATTTTGCCAATTAATATGTTGATTTTGTTGAATGGAAACCTCCATTAGATTATAACCTTTTTGATGAAATATTGGAAAATTTTCCTGCTTCTCTATTACTATACATTATTAAAACATTAGCTCTTTACAAAAAAAGATAGCCCTTTTTGCGGGGAAACCTATCGTTTCACATTCAGTTGCTTGGTTTTCTCTTTTGTTTCCATTCCTTTTCTCAAAGATTTTTGTATTTTTCTAACTGATTTTCTGGGGTGAGTTTTTCCTTTCCTTTTCTTGTTCATTCTATGGAAATTATAAAATATTGTTTGATTTTGTAATTAATGGCAATCAACATCAACATGCTTTTTTTTCCCTTAATCCATTAAACAAATCTTTTAGTTTGATGTTTACTTTTCCCTGATAAACTCGGGTTAATGATTATAATAATAAAGCTAACTCGGATTTAGATTTCTTGGGCTCCAAGACTAGTTAGTCCAGAAGCAGTCGTGAGTGCATATAAATACAAACGAGTGAGTCAGGGTTTTTGCTTTCTTTGAATTTAGAATTTGCGGGTTTTCAGTTTTGAAACTATCAAGGCTTCAATGGGTTATCATCGAATAGTTCAGTCCCTGTTGGTATTGCTATCAGTTTCAACAAGTTGCCAAGCATGGGGTTTTTTCTCGTTTTCTTCCAAAGCAGTTCAGAGTCCCAACGCAAGCCCCCATGGTGGCTTAGTGGCCGAGTTCTCGGTGGATGGCTTAAACGACGAGAAGGGAATGAGGCTTCTGCAAAGTGCTGAAACCAGGCTGGTTGGGTCAAATTCTTGCTGGAGAAATGCCTACGGACATCTCCTTGCAGGGTGCAAAGACATCATTGCTACAGATGAGAAACGTTCAAGGTTTGCCTGGTATTTAAGTGATTGCTTTCAAAAGGATTCTGGAAGGTCCCCTTTCCCTTTTTGCGACACCAAATCCGCCATGCTTCATTGTCTCAAACAGTTGAACGACTTGGAACACAAGGTTTATCTTGAATTCTTGCTTGAGACCAATTCCATCTGCTATCAGTTACAGTTAAGTAATTAATTCTCCTAATTGACCCCCCCAAAAGAAACCCAATTTGTTTTGATGTTTTTAAATGCTGACTTTATGTTATTTTATGTTCAGGAACCAGGCATTCAAGCATGAAACAGAGAGACTAGTGAATGAACTCAGAAATTCAGCCCAATATGCACAAGACAAACTAGATTGCATAGAAGAAAGAACAAATGTTGTGTTGCAGAATTCAAATCAGATCAGTGATTCCTTGAATGCAATCGATATCCGAATTCATAATGTGGATCAAACAACTCACAGTTTAGAAGGTTATATGGAGAGTTTAATTCAGCATTCGCAGACGGTTTACAAGCAAGCTTCGGATATTGCAGATTCACAAAGAGAGTTGCGGAATGGTCAGGCAATGATGAATGATCAACTCAAGGAAGGGATAACGATGCTTGATGGTGCTTATAAGAATTTGGGACATCAAGTGGATAACCTGAGAAATGAAGCCATTGAAATAGAGAATGAGATTACCAAAGTTGGGAATTCAATGTCTTCAAGCATGAACAGTCTGATAATAACAGCAGATGACATTAGGAATAAGGCAGGGGCCTCTCTAGATAAGCAGCACCAACTTCTCGAGGGACAGTCAACCGCGCTCGAGGGTCTTCGGTTTCTTACTAGATTTCAATCCGAAGCACTGGAAGAGAGCAGGTAAAATTGAAACCAACACAATTATCAAAACATTATATCAAAGTCCATAAATTTTCTTTTTCTTTTCTGAGCCATAGGAATACCCTGCAGCAGTTAGCGGAATATGGCCGAAACCAACAGGAAGAGCTTCTTAAAAGGCAAGAACAACTTCAACAAGTCCATGATCATTTGGTCGAAAGTTCCAAGTCAATATTGGAAGCTCAGGTTTAGGCATTGTTATTAATATCCTTAACCTTAACTAAGCATTGGTCTTGCATGGACTTACAACATTCTGTTTGGTATTTTCTCCACAGGAGGCTTTTGAATCAAAGCAAGCTAGGATGTTCATTGCAGTAGACAAGCTATTTGCATTGCACAATGCCATGCTGCTTGAATCAAGACTAATTAAAGCTTTCATTGTCTACTCTATGTCAACCTTTGTCATCTACATGTTCACTAGCACAAAGCAAACATATCCTGTAAGAACAAGGTTATATATGGGTACGTCTAGGGACTTTGCCTTACTTCACTATGAAGAAGCTTAAATGAGTCAAGTATTTTGTTGTACAACTCACTCCCTTTTGGTTGCAGGACTGTGTGCTACATTTTCGATAGAAGTCGCTGTTCTTCGCTTCACGGCAAACGATATTGAACAGAAAACATGGATGTTAAATCTGGTTAGGTTACTCTATGTGCTCATTGCTTGCATTCAGCTTCTCTATGCCGTATGCACATACAGGTAGATGCCTAATAACACTGAAAATGGTGCAAAGCTTGCTTGCAGGACTCAGTTAACTAAAAAACATACTAACATGCAGGGATTATGAATATTTGAACCATCAGATGTTATTAACACTGATGGAGAAAGTTGATAAGATGCAAAGGAAGGAAGCATTGTCATGGGAAATGGAGGATAGTGATGTGGATTGGCGTTCATGGGTTGATGTAGAGTTACCAGAAGATGTAGGGCTACTAGAAGACCCTGACTTTGTAATTGAAGAAGGAATAGGAGAGAGTGGCGAGACAAGAAGATATAATCTCCGCCAGCGCAGATGCTCAAACCTTACTTGAATCCATGTTTGGTTGTGGATTCAATATTAGCAAACAGGATGGTGATGTTTCAGTCCTCCTTAAAATTGGGTAGATTTATTTATTCAGCACTAAGTGCTTCTGATTATATTTTATATATAATACTAGAATTTTTAGTGGTGATTATCATACAATACAGCAAACAGAATGTCTACAAAACCTTAGGAAACTTAGCATATTATAATGTAACGAACACCAATTTAGTTGGATTGTAAATTTAATTTAACTTATACTTATTACAAAGTTTTTTATTGAGAATTTATCCTGAATTTAATTTTTAAATAAAACATCATATCTAAAAATTGAAAATAAGTTTAATAGATTCAAACACATGTTTTTTACCATTCCACCAATTATTGAATAAATTAAAAAACAATATCTATATAGAATGTTTTTGTTTCACCTAGTCTTGGTTGTAACATAATCTAATTATTATTTTTAAATTTTTAGTTGATATGATATCACAAGTCAATAAAACACTAACACGATTGAAAAATGACTAAAAAATCATTATTTTTATATAAAAAAAGTTAATATTATTATAATGATTTTTTTTTATCTTTTTAGTGTAATGATGTATTTATCTTTTGAAAATATTTTTATATAAAATCAATAAAATTTTATGCATGATGAAAATTGAACCTAAAACACTACATATAAAACATTTCCTTGTCATTTTAATTAATTCTTCATTTGGTTTTTACATATAAACTTTTGGCAGTTAAAAACATTAATATAATAACAATTTAGCTATCAATTTTTACATATTATATCGATTTAGTCATATTTTAAAAAATTAACTCTTAAAATTTATAGATATTCTCAATTTAATCCTAATTCTAAATTATTCAAAGAAATATATAAAAAAAACATAAATATTTTCAAAAAATATAATAATTAATTTAAATTTTATATTAAATAAAATAAAAAATCCTCAGCCACCCCATCCCTCTCCACCTCCCCCCACCCCCAACTGTATCCTTTAACAACTCAACTCTTTATCCACCCCGTCCCCGTCCCCCTCCCTCTAACTCAATTTTTTATTAGTTGAATTAATGGATTAAATGAAAATTTTTAAATGGTTTAATGATTATTTTATAATTTTTTGAAGTTCAATAATCAAAATATAAATTTAAAAATAGTTTAATGACATTGGGCGTAGTTTACCTTTTTTGTTAAGTTAAAATATGCTCTAAGTCCCTATATTTTTCCCACATTTAAAATTTAATCTCTTTACTTTTATTTCAAGGAATTTGGGCATTTTACTTTTTGAACTTAAAAATACAAGTTCAATTGTTAACGTCGTTTAAATTCTCATATTAAATTCAACTTCATTGCAATGTCATTTTTTTGTTACATGACTATCAAATGAGTATTCCATGAATTTTGGTTGTGAGACAATCTTCAAAATGGAATCAAGAGCTATGCTTGAGGATTGTTTCTTGCCTGGGACAAAGGGTTTCGACGTGTTGAAGTTGAGAGTAACAATGCCTTGTTGGTGGAGCTTCTTCAATCCGGGGGCGGAATAGATAGCAACTTGGCAGAAGTGCGGCTTTTGCAACAATTGTTACAACGACATTGGGAAATTCGTATCAGACATGTTTCAAGAACTGCTAACGTTGTTGCGGATTCATTGGAAAAATATTTGAATTTCGACGATTCTTTGCTTCATCTATTTCAACATCCACCATCTTTAGTGGCTCATTATCTACTTGAGGATATGTGCGATGTTGGTGATCATTTGATATAGTTATCTTTGTAATCGCTTAATTGCTATCTTTTTCTACAAAAAAAAAGAGAGTATTTTTTTAATTTCAAAATATCACACTAGCGACTTTATGAAAATAATTTTAATATTATTAGCAATTAGATCTGAATTTGGAAATTTATTAAGTTCCTAGATTAAATTCCTAAAAATAAAATTAAAGAAACTAAATTCTAAAAAATATATATAAACTTAAAAATTCTAAAGAATATATAAAGAAAGTTAAAATTTAAAAAATATTCTAAAATAATAATTTTAGGACCTAAATAAGTTAATTAATTATTCAATTTTACCATACTAAAGTATATTATATTATTATTATTTTGCTTTGAAAAATTTTCAAATATATAAGCTTTCAAAATTGTGCGCTCTAACATGAAAATAATATAACAAGATTTTAATTTGGCATGTTTAATTTTTTTTAAAAATTTAATTCAAATAATTTCACTCAATTCAACTTTAATCGAATTTCATTTCACTCGACATTCGAAAAAAAATTCAAATCAAGTTGGGATGATAAAATAGGATTTTTTAACTCGATTAACTTAAAATTTCTTTACTTAATTCGATCAAACGCTCACCCTTATATAAACTTAATTTCGAGAAAGACTTATACTAGGCTATATCCCTTTTATAATACGTAAATTAAGTAAAAAATAATATAAAATTTATAAAAAATATTTTATAAATTATATAAAACTTTCATAACACTTTAGAATATATATAAATTATGATAAAAAAGCTATGACATTATTTTATGAATAAGTATACTATTTTTAGAATATATATCATGAACATATTAATAAGTTATGTCCATATTTGACCATAACTTTATTTTATAAATAAATATATGTAAATTAATTTTTATAATAAATTTTTTGAACATAATTTTAGAACTTTTTTATGATTTAAATAATATATATTTTTATAATTTTATAAAATAAACAAACTATTTTTGTAATATAGTTTTTTTAAAATTTATAATATAAAAAAAATTTGACCATAATCTTTCCAAACATTCATACCTATTCATTCTTATAATATAATTTTTATAACTTATATATAAATAATATTTTAAATTTAGATTTAAATGTAATTACGTATAATCATTCCAATTCTCACTCTATTAAAAATTGAAAAGTATAACTGAGTACTCTAATTACATTAAATTTAATGGACCTACCAATTATAATAATTAGCTATAGATATTAAGCTTATATCATTACAAACAATTATATTTAAATGAAATTATTAAGTGAATTTTGAAACAGGAATAAGAAAAAAGAAACTCATAAAAGCCAAGCCATGCAAATAGGGCTCACCAGACCAAATCGATAGCATAGTCCAGGAAACTGGTCTAGTTTCAGGACAAAACGACGACGGTTCGAGGCAGGGATATTAACGTAAAGTTAAAATCCCCGTTAGAAGTTTTTAGGGCGCGATAAGAAGGAAGGTTGGTGAGAGAGAGAGGTAAGGCAAAATTCGAAGTCGAGACGAGACCAAGAAGTAGCGGAGCAAGATGATAATCCCAGTTCGTTGCTTCACCTGCGGAAAGGTAATTTTCTTTGTTTTATTATGGTTTTCTCCCTTTCAATTGAATTTTAGGTCTTCTTCTTAACTTCCGATTTTGGTTTGGGTATTTTATAGGTCATTGGGAACAAATGGGACACTTATCTTGATCTTCTCCAGGCCGATTATACCGAAGGGTTTCCCACTACCTCACCGCCTTTATTTTAATAGTTTTTAAGCGATTTATTTGATGAATAATCTCTTGTGCAAATCGCACGAAACTTGTTTTCTGGTGATTTTCTTTGGGGAGGGAGGCGATCTGATTAGTGCTTTGCATGATCTCTTTGGCTTTTGTATGTTGTTGTTACGTGGGTCTAAATTTGTTATTATGCTCGCTTGATCGATATCTTTAGGAAGCTTAATTCGGGTGTTTGAAGTGTTTAAGATTACTATGCATCTGCTTAAGCCTAAACAAATAGCCAAACATCTCTTCTTTCTCTCTCCAACATTCAGCACTGTACAATTTGATACATGTTGTCAATTTATATGTTTATTCTCTTGAATGGAAACCAGTCATATGTCCATTGCGTTATAACCTTTTTGGTGAGATAGTCCAAAAGTCTCTTGCTTGTTTGTCTTTTCAAATTAGTCTATTAAAAATAGCAAACCTATAGTAAATGCCCTCATTACATACTTGCAAGTTCAATGCTACTTATCTTACCCACAAGATTCATATACTAGGAGTTCTCTTTGAGCTAAACCGAGAGCCTCTCTCAAGGTTTTCTTTTCTTTCTTTGGCTGATTTGGATGTCCTAGTGATCTGTGTGATCCCTAAATACCCAAATCAGGAACTTTGTGAAGCAAGAATTTGGTTTAAAAAAGTGGTGCTAATATTATTGGAAAATCAACTCTGAGGGAAAACCCTAACAAGGATTTGATAGGGTAATGGAGAACCAGATGAATTAAGCAGGAAATACTGGGGAAAAGAGGTTACTTGATCATTAAGAGAAGCTGAAAGTTCTGGAAGTGGAGAGATATGTTGGTAAAGAAAGAGATAGTTTAGCTAAATGAAAAATGGATCCTAATTGCTTTTAGCAATTTGAAATCTGATGTAATTTATTCTGCAATCATATGGTGAACTTATCATGCCCATAAACTTTTTTTGTACAAGTACCATTTGCTGAATTGAACATCGGTAAAAGGTATGCTCGCATTATTGAAAATTTGAGGTATAGAGGTAAACATTGAAACATCAAGAGTTATTATAAGTTTTATCCTCCCAAAGTTAAGAGGGGGGGACTGCTGATGGAGTTTCCTGCTTTAAAAACATATTTTGCATGCTTTAACTGGTCCCTCCAAATGCAAAATTATCAATTTTTGTTAGTGTTATAGGCTGAAGGAAATGTATCTTAAGAGACCAAGAATGTATTTGATAATATTGAATTGCAAGTTGATGCGAATCATAATTAAATTTATGTATCATTGCTAGAGAATAAACTGTAAGTTGTTTGACATGCAGAGATGCTCTTGATGCTTTGGGATTGGTTCGTTACTGCTGTAGGAGAATGCTTATGACTCATGTTGATCTCATTGAGAAGCTTCTGAACTACAACAGTAATCTGTCTTCCTTTCCTGCCTTCATTCTGTTTGGACTTCCTCTGTATCTCATGCTTCTGTTCATCTCAGTGCTGGCTTTGTTTAGTCTTGCCTTCTCTACTTACTGCCTTTTTTTTTTGTGGCAGCATTGGAGAAGTCGGAGACCAGTTGAGGAAACATGGAGAATCTAAGGGTTTGTTGCAGTTTGTGTGAGTGCCTGTCAATGATTCAGAGTTTTGTTTAAGTGGGGCTGTGGTCTGAATCCAGAAAAAGGGAAGGAAAGGACTTAAATAGTACTAGTCTAGTTTGTTTTCTTTAGTTCTATGATGGATCCCTGTATGTACGAAATTAGTGGGATTTGAAATGCTGAAAGTGATTGGAATGCTTTGCTGTTTGCTGGGATAATTTTGTGATCAAAGACCAACTTTTGTCAGTTGCATTGCTACAGATGTGTTAGTAAGTGTGGGATGAATGGGAAACCCTAACCGAGCATTTTAAAATCAATAATAAAATGACATGACCGTCTGGTAGCTTACAAGCTAAGTGAGGGAAGTGGGAATGAAGCAAAACACACCATTTAATTATATCCTTTCCTTCTGCTTGTGTCGGCTGGTTACCAGCTAAGCCTTTGAAAAATTATATGTAATTTTATTCGCAAGTTAAACCTAAAAGCAGAATAAACTAAAGATACAAATGATTTTTTACGCAGTTTAATTTTTTTTATGTTTGGAGAGTTTAGTTCAGTGAGTAAATTTATTATCTTTAATCTTTAATATAATAAATTATTTAAGTTTTATTACACTCTCGGTATAACAATCTTATTTTTGTATCTAAAAACTTAGATCACTCATCTCTAAGTTTTTCATCTAATAACTTAGGTTGTAAACAAAACTTGTTTACTCTCAAATGCACTCACAAAATATGTTTCTTAATGAACAATTAGGTGCTCTCAATACTTAGTATATAAATCTACACAAGTCTTAATATATAAGAGTTTTTGAGACTTGCTAACATATTAGAGATCAATTACAATTCAATTCTTATTAAGCAATAACTATAAAATAGCAAAATATAATATACTACTAAAGTCCAATGCAAAGTGGACTATTGGAGATTTGTTTTTCAAAGCTATTTCAATCCGTTCTCCACAATTTAAGGGATGCAATTGCTTAATTTGGTCTAATCCAATCTTCAAGATAAGTTGTTTCATATCGATTGGTCTTCAAAATCGAGTTTGCACACGTCCACAATATCATCACCATTCAAAGCGCAAAGATTTTATTTCAATAAATTGTCAACTTCAAATATTGAAAGTAACCGCATGTAACAATGATTATGGAAGTGACCACTTCCGTTTAACACTTTGCCAACCACTTCAAAAACTTACCTCAACAATCTCCTCATTTAACAATTATTTTGAAAAAACCTAAACAAGTCAAGAAACTAGTCAACAAAATAACTATAGCTCCCCCTCAGCACAATCCCCTTAACCTATCATACTTGCGTTCAAACATAATTAAGCAAAGTAACCATTAATATGTTGCCTAGAGTTTGCATTAATAATCAAAATACTATAATTATATCTAAGGAAGATGAGGATAAGAAAATGCACCCCAAAAGCAACTTCAAAGGAAAATTCCCCAAAAGAAAATACCCACAAAAATGATAAAAATATGTCAAACAAAGTAATTCCCATCAGTCGGAGCAGAGCACCACCATTTCCAGCCTTTAGCTTCCAACTTTTCACTCCCCTTTTTTATTCAAAAGAGCTGCCAAATCTTCAATATCTGGGTTGAGTAAGCAAATCATTGCATAAGACAATTTCCCGGTCTTGAATGTGCTGGATGACTTTTATCTCTGATCTAAGCTTGGAAATGACTCAATTGTAAGAGTAAAAGTAAGTAGAGAGATTGTCAATTATTCTCTCGTTAAAACTTAATTTTCAATGTTTATATTCTTTTATCAATTTAACCTTAGTTATTTTTTTGTGTTAAATTTGATCATTATTTTTTTTAAAAAGAGTCAAATAGTTTTTTAACAGAAATGCTGCCAAAACGTTAATTTTTAATGATGTTGACATGGGAACTCGAGTGACAGTTCATGTATACTTCAGGCTAACATGACACTATTTATCTTATATGCTACATCAACAAATAATTTAAAGATTATAAAAACATTCAAATTCAAAAGAAATTATATAAGTTCATAAAAATTCAAAAAAAAAAATAGAGTACATATGGATTGTCATGTGGGTTGCAATATTTAAAAATATAACATTTTAGTTAGCATTTCTATTAGAAACAACATTTTGAATCTATTTGAATGGTTGATGATCAAATTTAACTTTTTTTTAAAAGTTGAGGGTCAAAATTAGCCCCAAAAAATAAATAAATATCATATTAACAAAAGATATAAACATTAAGGACTAAATTTGACATTATACCAAGATAAAACTAGATAGTTTGTTGAGTTTAGACTTGTACAAGAATCGGGTAGCCCACCCATCCTGGTAGGTTCAACTAATTAGGGTTGGGCTTGGACAAGGATGTTTGAACCTCAAATCGTCCTGGCTCGAAATCAATTTAAATATTAAAAAAAATTACTTTAAAATTAGAATTTAATTTTAAAAGTATATATAATATCAATTTAAAATATTTTATTTTTCTTTTAAACAAAAAATGGGCTTTTGGACGAGTGGGCTTGAACTTAAATTTTTTTTAAAATGAGGTTTCGATCTAATCTAGTTTGACTCATAAACACTTTTAGTTGAGTTAAATTAGATTTTATATATGTTCTTTTATGTGCAAAGTAGGATTTTTTTTGAAAAAAAGGAAAAAAAATATAGTTTATATGCAGACATAGCTAACATCCTATTTCAATATATAGTATATGATTAATTTTTGTAGTACAAATATGAAAATGGTAGCACATTGACTCTTCCATTTAGAGGTTCATAATACCAACTAAGAATATTGAAAACTACAAACTCTTATGTAGAACAAGAAGACAAAAAGACTTGGCCATATTCATAATAATATATATACTCCGTTGAATGGTACAAATAAAATGGGGCACTACTTTGCAGTGATGGTGAAAATAAAATGGTCAATACTGTCTGCCCATGAACTCCCCCAATTTAAATAAATCACTACCAGCCTACCATGACCCAAATTTGACTGCATTTTCTCTAATTCATAATTCCAATTTATTATAAACCAACACTTTATATTCATCAAAACAAGTGGTAAAAAAAAAAAAACCTGTGTTTTGAGTAAATCAATGTAATTTTTATAATTTTAATTAAAATTAATTTATTTGGAGTAAACATTTATTTATTATAAGTGTTGATGGGGTTGGCAGTGCATGTAAGAAACACACAAGCACTTGTACCTAACCAGTGCAGTGGCACCTAAGCTGAAAGCCTCAATTTCAGTTGTAAATCATAATTATTGTTTATTAATATTGAATGAATGGCTGGCTCCGGTAAAGTCGGGGAGTTTATTTTTTGTGCCGTCAGTGTTGACTTCACTCCCGGGTTTATAACATTAACTCTTTCCTTCATTTTTAATTTTCAATTTCACTCACTCACTTTCCAAAAGCCCTCTTAATTGTGTCTTGTAGTTGAAATTTTTGATTTTTTAGTCTTAAAATTGTAAATAGAGCGGATCGAGTTTTAGTTCGATTGGTATTGATATTATTTTTCGTGTAGAAAAAAATGGGTTCAAGTACGTTGAAACGCATTATCTACTTGTTTAATAATTTGTTTTTTCATATATGATGTTTTAAAAGTGATTTATTTAAATATGATGTTTTTATATAAATATAAATATAAATATTTGTTTATATTATTTTGTTGAGATCTTGTATTTAATATAAATATTTATATTTATATGTGTTCACTAACGTGTTTTGTCTAACAATAAAGATACATCGAAAATAAATCTACAAACTAAAAAAAAAAAATACGTTGAGTGAATGAAGAGAAGAAAGAAAGAGATGTTTGATGGAAGCGAGAAAAAATATGGGCAGCAACAGCTCGGAGGCTAACACTACCGCTAGATAGAACAAAAGAAAAAAAGCAAACAGTTTACATATATTTTTAGGGTTTCACTCTATTGAAATGCTGTTGAAATATTAACACCGACCCGTTAATATTTAGTTAAGTTTATGTTGTAATTGAATAATATTAGTAAGCTTAATTTGTGGTTTTAATTTTTGGTTAATGTTGTAAAGGTAAAAGATCCCACATTGCTAAGAAAAACAAAAATTAGGTGATTTTTTACCTATATAAGAAAGTTGTATATTAATCTTTTAAACACACCAAAATAAATCAAATGTTGAGTTTTTCATTTAATTTTTTCTTCCCATTATTTAGTACTCCCTAGTTATTTATTTGCTTCAAATTTAAAATAATTTTATTTGAAATCGAATATAAATTAAACAATATAACACATAAAATATCTAAATTAACAAAATATCCAAACTTATCAAGTAAAAGAAATAAAAAAACTAAAATGAATAACATATTTGAATTCAAATATTTTAATCTATCATTCATGAAGATATAATCAAATTTGTTAACTATAAAATAAATAAAATAGTAGATATTAAGGGTTAATAATGTTGACCTACACTTTGACTCCAGTATAAATAAAATTATAATACCAATTCCTCAAAAATCAATAGAGGTATTCATTATTTATGTGGCTGCCCCCTTAGAGATTAAAATATTGTCGAGATTATCCCACGTTACCTACAAGCAAATATAGATGTCCAAATCATGACAACTGACCAACCATTCTAAGGTTGCTTCGCTGCCTAATCAAACTTCAATTGATGATTCCCAACTAGGAGGGGCCTTTGAGAATAAGCAAATATTTTTTACATGTGTTGGTGCTGTATGTAATATTATAAATTTGTTTTTATGGTCAAACAAAATGACAAGCAGTTCAGCATAGAATTTTTTTTAGCAAAAATGTCAACAGCTATATGCGTACGTAAATAAGCATCTATAAAATAACGTCAACAGTTATATTCTTTTATTTGTTTTTAAAAACAAGAGGTGAAAACACTCTAAAATTCTTTATACCATATTTTAATTTCTCTAATTGAAAAACGAGTAAATTGATCACAGCGCATTTAAAAAAAAAAAAAAAACAATTATTTCATTAAAATATTAATTTTGATATTTTATATAAAAAATAATAATAAATTTAATTTTCAATGTTTATATATTTACTCGATTTAACACTTACACTTTATTTTAGACAAATTTCTACTTTGAATCAAATTGGACAAATTATGTTACAATTTAATAGCTGAATTAGAAATTGCCTTAGATGTTACAATGACAGCTCATATGACAGTCTCATGGTAATACCTAATCTTTATATAACAAATACTTTAAAAACTATAAAAATATAAAATATTTATAGAAAATTTCAAAAAATATATATTAAAAATAAAAAAAACTTTTTTAAAAATATGAAAAGTATTGTTTTGTTCGATTTTTAATAAAAATTTAAAAATTGAAAAATAATTTAAAAATAAAAAGAATGTGAAATTTACAAAAATTATGAAAAGCATCTTCAAAATTAAAAAAATAAAGAATTTTTTTTAACTTTTAAATTTTTTTGTGAAAATATGAAAAAGTTAAGAACTATTTTAAATTTTGAAGAGACTCTTTCCGTTTTAAAATTTTTATTTAAAATTTTTTGATTTTTTATTTAAAAAATTTCAAATTATTACAAACATGATATATAAAATAAAATAATACGATTTTAGTATTTAGTAATAAAAAATTGATAGTAAATTTGGTCCAAATAAAAAGGCATTGCAGTATTGGAAACTAAATTTTCATCTTCAAAATTCCAAAATATGGACTGGAATAGCTAGCCTAGCAGTAGCAGCCTTTAGTCATCACAGTGAAAAAAAAGTAATCAACGGTTAAAACTGAATCTTAATTCTTATGTCTTCTTCATGTTACTTCCAACATTTGGACTGGAATAGCATAGACTAGTTTTATGACTCACCCATTCATTCAACCAAAAACCATGTTTTTTGATTGAAGAATTTCTTTCTTATTAAATTCCAGGTTTTCTTTTTCATTTGTTTCATCCGCTAATTTTGACCGAATGCATTAAATTTTTTTTATAATTTATATAAATATGAAAAACTAAAAATATATTAGTGATAAAAATGGAATTAATTAAGGATATAATCCCCTGAATTAATCTCATCAACCAAAAATTAAAACAACGTTTCTTTTATAATTACACAATTTGGTATTAATAATTAATATTAATAACTTATTATTTATTACTTATTTGTTGGAATTTTGGTATGGAGCGGTTAGGTGCGGCATGTGCTTGATTTCAGCAATGAACTGAAATAAATAAATAGGAAAAAAAAAGAAAAACCAAATCCTCAGCTATAAATTCACCCAACGGAACTAAGTTGACACAACAGAGTTTCGAACGCAGTAGCTCTAACTACCTCCGTCTGTCTTTCAACGGTATTTTTTCCTCTCATTTTCATTAGATATATTCTCTTTGCTTAGATTTGAATTACAAAGGTTTCAGCTCTGAATTGGTTGCAGAGAAGAGAACAAGAAAAGAAACTAAGAAATGGCACGCAAGAAGATCAGAGAGTACGATTCCAAAAGATTGTTGAAGCAGCACTTCAAAAGGTTTTCCGGCTATGATTTGCCCATCAAATCTGCACAAGTCAGTTCATTTTCTACTATTTTCAGCCTTATTTTACTCCTATTTTGTTTGCTCAGCGAATTTCAACTGATTTAAAAACAAAGTTAAGATAAATGAACCAACTGTCTGGCTACGGATTTGCCGGTTCAATTCTATTGCTTTTCTTTTTTGAGGGAAGAGTAACAGTCTGTCTAGATCAGGAAGATCTGAATACAACTTTTGGAGGATGTTTATCTTTCCTCGATTCATTGATTGATGATTACTGCGAGTGTTGAATTTCAAATTGTTTGTTTGGTTGTGCTGCTGAGTTTAGGTGACGGAGTCAACTGATTTCAATGAGCTAATAGAGAAGGAGCCATGGCTTTTGTCGCAGAAACTGGTTGTCAAGCCTGATATGTTGTTTGGAAAGCGTGGGAAGAGTGGTTTGGTTGGCTTGAATCTTGATTTCGCTCAGGTCACTACATTTGTGAAAGAGCGCCTCGGCAAAGAGGTACACTAAATTTGTTTTCACCTACCATTTAATTTGACATCATAAGGTTTAAGGTTCGACTTTGTGCTGACCTCTCCATGACTTGCAGGTGGAAATGAGTGGATGTAAAGGACCTGTTACAACATTCATTGTTGAACCTTTCATCCCTCACAATGAAGAGTACTACCTTAACATCGTCTCCGAGCGTCTTGGTTGTAGCATTAGCTTTTCAGAGTGTGGAGGAATTGAAATTGAAGAGAACTGGGACAAGGTACTGTAACATAAACTAGAATTCTTCATCACTTAATCTTTATTTATTGTACTCTTACAGAGTTACCTTAATACAGGTAAAAACCACATTTATCCCAACCGATTCATCTTTCACCTCAGAAACTTGTGCTCCACTTGTTGCAACCCTTCCATTGGAGGTAAATTTTCCTAATACTTAATTGCTTTTGTGTGCTCTTCCTGCATCTTGATTGTAGTTTCACAAGTATTTTAGGTCATTAATTTCCAGTGTCAGATTTTCCATTTCATAACTTGAGCACATTCCTTCCTTATCCAACAGACAACTCTAGATAGATTTACCAAATACATCTGAATATATATATATATATACTGTAAAATTCTCTCTGAATCTTTGAAAAATTGCATGTTCTTTAATTATAGGTCAAAGGAGAAATTGAGCAGTTCATCAAAGTGATCTTTACTCTATTTCAAGGTATGCCATATATCGGTTTTGAAGCTAGTACTATTCATATCAGCATTTGGATCTTACCATTAAATCTTTCATGTTTCAAAATGCCAAAATGTTAGATCTTGACTTCACTTTCCTTGAGATGAACCCTTTCACATTGGTTGACGGAAAGCCTTATCCTTTGGATATGAGAGGCGAGCTTGATGACACTGCTTCTTTCAAGAACTTCAAGAAGTAAATGTTCCCTTTTATCAATAATCTTCTTTTCTTTTTTTTCGATTCAATGTAATATGGATCAGGGAAAACATCGAACTAATGCAATTTCATTTCTCTGTAGGTGGGGTAATATTGAATTTCCAATGCCATTTGGAAGAGTAATGAGTGCAACTGAAAGCTATATTCATGGGCTAGATGAGAAGGTATACTAAATGCAATAAATGGCAAAATCTTTTACTTGCTAATAACCTAGCTGCAGAAGAAACTTGACCTGTATCTGATATGGCAGATACGACAACTTTTTTTTAAGTCAGTTTGCCATATGTGGAAAATATGACACCTGTATCTGATTGTTTTACCATATACTATTTACAATCTAGGAATTCTTCTCTGATGAAGTAGTGAAATGTACATTGTTGTTTATTTATTAGCTTCATCCGCAAGTATGGCATTAACTCTTAAATTTAAATATTGCAGACTAGTGCATCTTTGAAATTTACAGTGTTGAACCCTAACGGACGCATTTGGACAATGGTTGCTGGAGGAGGTGCAAGTGTCATCTATGCCGATACGGTTGGTTCTCTTCTTTCTGTATTCAGAGTTTTCAGGATAGGACTAAAGCCTGGTGATTTTGAATTACTGGAAATGCTTGTAATTCACTCGTATAATTTATGCCTCATCAGGTTGGAGATCTCGGATTCGCTTCTGAGCTTGGAAACTACGCTGAATACAGTGGAGCACCCAACGAGGAGGAAGTGTTGCAGTATGCCAGAGTCGTAATTGATGTAAGTATCTTGGCACTTTATTCATATTTCTATTCTTGTACTTTACTAGCTAATGCTGTGAAACATTAATCGGTTCTATGTTGCTTTTACTCTTCATTTTTTTGAAGTACTCGTATCCAACACTTGAGTATGAGATTATGGTATGAACTCCAAAGGGTCTTCTGAATACATGAAAAAACTTAGAAAACAATTCTAATCACGCCCATGTAACACTCACACCCGAGTCTGAATAATTTTGGATGCAAAAATTGCTGTAAACTAATGAGAATGATGAGCTGTATAAGCTCGCTTATAGTTCATTTTCAGTGCTCAGTGAAAGTGTGATATATGATTCTGTAAATAATCTCAATGTTCGTCTACAGTGTGCAACTGCTGAACCTGATGGTCGTGAAAGAGCCCTTGTAATTGGTGGAGGAATAGCCAACTTTACTGATGTGGGTGCCACGTTTAATGGCATAATTCGAGCCTTGAAGGAGAAGGTAAGCTCAACTTTGTGTTTGCTTTTACTCACCGTCCTTGATATATTTAAGAATAACTGGATATGCTGTATAAATTATACAGGAATCAAAGCTCAAAGCAGCCAACATGCACATATATGTGAGGAGAGGAGGTCCCAATTACCAGAAGGGGCTTGCAAAAATGCGGGCACTTGGAGAGGAAATCGGCATCCCAATTGAGGTATCCATACCGCATACAGCTACTTATAAACATCGATATGTAAATGATGATTACTTTAAATCTTAGTACTGTGAATAAGAGAAGGAAAAAGAAAAGGTAAAAACTATTCAGAATTTTTTTAAAAATGCTGATATATATATATATATTTGTTTGGATGTTTCTCTCACAGGTGTATGGTCCTGAAGCTACAATGACGGGTATATGCCAGGAGGCCATCCAGTACATCACTGCAGCTGCATAAGTCGTGGGTTCTTCAATACAATCTTTCAGTTTTTTTTTTCTTTTTTCTTTTTGTTCCCGGTGGGACATGTTCATTAGATTTCCTTTGAAATTGTGCTACAAACTTCATAAAGTAATGTTTAGTTCATAGTACGGAACCATCTGTAATTTGTTTGCTGAGAAATTAAGATGAGATCTCAGGCAAACACAGATGGCATTTGTGAGCAATAAAAGGCTTGTAAAAGTGCTCTCTTTGTCATCCCCCTCATATTTTTCTTATTGCTTTCATGGGCACTTCTACCAACTGAAAACACGAGCAACATTATGAGAAGGAAAAAAAAAAAAAAAAACCCAGAGCCTCTTTCATTGCAAATACAAAATCCAACCACTTGTCCTTGAAGGACAGCATTCTAGTAACTGTACGATTTCTGCCGCGCTGCGATTCAAAAAATACGAGAAAAGTCCTTTTATTTGCTTGAAAATAGTTTTCGATTTTTAAAAAATAATTTATTTTTTTGGATAAAGTTAATATTTTTTAGTGTTTGGATAAATCTGTATAAAATATTTTTTATTATTTGATAGATTTTTTGAAAATAGTTCATAAAAACTATTTTAAATATAAATTATTTTAAATGAAACAAAGATACATTCGAAAATTTATTTTTTTATTATTTAATTGTTTTTATTTTATATCTATTAAATTTATATTAAATAAATACATCAAATTAAATATATAATAATACTCAATTATTAAACTAGAATTAGATGACCAAAATCTCAAAATAGTACTCAATATATAAGAGTATTTAATTATTGCAATAAAATCAAAATTTTAAAATTAATATTAAATAAACAGAGTGAATTTCAAAAAACAAGTTAAGATACAATTGAAGTTTTTCAAAAGAAACAAATAATTTTCATTTTTCATACAACAATACTCAAAATCTTAGAATCATAACATCTGTAATATTTGCAGTAACTAAACTTTACAAATTAAAACATCCCAACTTGACCATTCTTTTAAACATCCTATCCTAGTAAATTATTAAGTATAAATGGAGTAACATATTCCTAATAACACAACAAGCTGATAATAATCGGGAGGATTTTTCCATCATAAAACCCTAAAAAAAACTCCTTGAAACTGCCTACTTGTTAGGTTTTTCATGGACTCTAGAATCGGATTCATCAATAAATCATCCCATAGATTTCTAAGCCTCTAGCATAATCTGTGATATACCTGCAAAACAGCATTGGAATTTATTTATTAATCCAATAACAATAGCAATGACTCAAAAAATAAAATGAATTATCCTAAACAAGAACTAAAAAAAAACAACTAGAATGAGTCGAAAAAAAAACTAAACTAAGAAAAGCAACCAACCAACAACAATGAATAACAACAACCATCAGTAAGCATAAACAACCAAACATCAAAGCATTAAGCATTTGCATCTCTCCCCCTTTTTTCCAAAATTCCAAGCACCTCTCCCCCTATCACCAATATTTTGTTTCCAAATCCCTAACAAAATTAGCTAATCTTGCCTTGTGAGCATTCAATCCCGAAAACTCTTTCCTTTATACATATAAAGATATACATGTTGGCTGATCAATCCCAAAAACTTAAGTCAATAAGGAAGGACTTGATTTATCATATTTAAGTTCTACCATTTATGATCCTAATTTTTCTTTCTATATGTGGAAAACGTTTAACTCACTTGTATTGCTTGGAGCTTGTTGATGGCAAAGTCCCATGAGCTTCTTTCTGGGTAGCTACTGATGATGTTCTCCAATTCCTAACTGCTAAAAAAAACACTTGACCAATTCTTACAAATGGACTTTTTTCATACCTTCTAACACTATACCGGTAAGTAGTTGTTCCACATAAGAAAACAATCAGTGCAACAACCATGATAATACAGGGGATCCCAAATCCAAGAACCCAACTAAGGTTGTCTTGGATATAGTTTAAAACCAAAAATGAAATTAAGATGCCAAAACATAAGTCAAAATACCACCAATTAAAGAAGGAACTCTTAGCTTTGGACTCCTTTAAGTCCTGTAAATTATTTAAAAATTAATATGTGGGCACTGAATCAGACCTTGTTAAAAATAGAAGTAGAAATATTCCGATAGAACAAATTATGTACACAAGATGCTACATAAATTATGATAGAAAACAAAATATTATCAATGCTAATTTTTTGTTAGCCAAGGTTTGAAAGAATTGTATGTTCCTTTCAACCAGAGGTTGTAATTCTCAGCATTCTGAGAAAACATTAATAATAATTCACTTAAAAACACTCCTTTATCATGGTTGAATGATTGATCACCTATTGCAACATAATTGTCCCAATGTTTAACAGGTTATTGAAAACCACAGCTTTATGCAACATATCGTAACCTCAAAAATGTGGTTCAAGATCATGCTCATGTTTACACCAAACAACCTTCTCCCTTGCTTATTCATGTGGATACTTGAATAAGTTCTCACTTCGCAATGGTCAAAGAGAATTAGTATATGATCTATTCGAAGTTGCCAACAGTATGAAAATGATGCATAATTATTTTCATCTTACAATATTTGATTGGAAATTTAGAATCATGTAAAGAAAAGAATTTCGCTTATGTTACCAAAATGTAAATAAGATAAGCAACAATATTGGTGTGGTATCGGCCAAGAAAAGAATCAACAATGAAAGCTCCCAACAGTGGTAGAAGCGCCGCCATACCAGACTAAGCGTTGACATTGACGGCTGCAATGGCGGTAGACTAATCTAGAGGCCTAGTTAAGTAAGTAACAAGGCTGGAGTCGATTCCACAATAAGCAAATCACAGCCCTTCCCCAATAAGTATAAAAATAAACAAAAACAATCACATGTCTTTTTTTTTCATTCTTACCTTCGAGAGAGGAAGATGAACACTGTTGCCTATTGGTGGTGTAGTACAGATTTTGACAACGAAAGACGAAGATGGGGAAAATCAAAGATGAACGTCGACGATTGGCATTGAGAATCGTTGCTGGCTAACGGCAAGTAGTAGTTCAAGGTGGCAATGATGAGGGAAGGGAAAGGGAAGAGGCTTCCTTTCGAAAAATGTCTTATCGAAATAAAAAGGGTAAGACATTTTCCTAAAATAAACCATTCTTTTCCCGTGTTTTGTAATATATTTTCTTGTGAGAAATTATTTTCAACCAAACAAACATGAAAAAAATTGAAAAGCTTTTCCGTAAAATATTTTATAAGGAAACAAACAGAGCCTAAATCTTTCCTTTAATCGTTTTCATTTTTAACCCTATTGACTATTAAAATAAGTTGATGTACCAATAACAACCACATATCAATCTTTTTTTTTTAAATAAAAATCATAAAAATTGTAAAAAGAAATTTAATCATTAAAAAAAACTTACTTCTAAAAATTTTAAAAATCATAAAGAATTATAAAAACTATTGGTGGAATAGTAAGTATCATCACATTTTTAAAGAAAGACGCAAGTTCAAACCGTGGAGACGATATTATTAAAAGTGACAATTATGAATCCGAACATAGGCTATAAAATAAATATGAAGCATACAAAAAATTATAAAAACTTTTTGAATTTTAAACTAAAAAATTATATAAATTTATTAACTTTTCAAATATAAATATTAACCTTAAATTTTATCAAAATATAAACTCTAAACCTGTAATTATGGAAATAACAAAATAAGATTTTAAACATTAGATTTAAGGTTATGATTTTAATACTTTTTAGAGTAAACTATAAAAATTGTCATTAAACTATTAGCATATTTTTGTTTTGGTCATATGGGTTTAAAAATTTCTATTTTAGTCACTAATATTATCGAAATTTAATATTTTGGTCACTCCTCCTTAAAATCACTAATAGTGGCCTTTTTATTGGCATAATAATAAATTTAGTGTTTCAATGTTTAAAATTATATCAATTTAATCCTAATTCTTATAAAATCAACAAATTCAACCCTCAACTATACACATTTTATCAATTTAGTTTTACTTCTTAAAATTTAAAAAATAAAAAAATATATTTAAAGTTTATTTTTCTATAAAAACACATAAAAATTATAAATAAATGAATACTCATTCTACTCTTTCTTTTGACTAGAAATTTATTTATTAAAATAGTATTTTTATAAATAAAAATATTTTAAAAAAAACCCACAAACAAAACTTAAATAGTTTCAAATGTTTTCTTTCTTTTTTTAAGTTTATTTTATAAATAATAAATTTTATTATACGTGGCCTTTCTTCTTAGTCCTCAGTACATTTGCTTTGACTTCCTCAATTTTCACATCCTCCATCATTGCGCCATCACACTAGGAATTGATTGTGGAGTTGTTGGCATGATCTTCCATATATTGTGTCTCCAAAAACTCATTCTCACCTTTATATCTCCAAACATGTCTACTTACAAGCACAACATTAAACGCAACAACCTGTTCCGAATAATAACTTAAAAGATTCTCATTATTTTTTTTTTTATCTCAGATTGTAGTTTTTAACCCAACTTGAAAATGTTGACCGTTAATGTTGAAAAAAATAAAAAGTTGAATCTGAGTAGTCTTCTTCATGGTATTTTCTCCTTAAATTATTTTATTTATAAATTTATTATTTTAATCGATAATTTTCATGTTAGAAATTGTGAAAAAATAGATATTTATTTATAAATAATTTTTATAATTTTGTATGTATTTTTTAAAATAAAATCTTATATATTTTTTATCGAAAAATGAACACTTTTTTTTTTTAAGAATCAAAACTAAATTGATAGAATGTGTAAAGTTGATGGATAAATTTGTTAATTTTTTAAGATTTAAGACTAAATTGATAGAATCTATCAACATTGAAAGGATACATTTGTTATTATGCCAATAAAAAAATATCACTATTAGTGATTTAAGGATGAGTGACCAAAATATTAATTTTCCATAATGTTGGTGACTAAAATAAATATTTTTAAACTTAGGTGATCCAAAAAAAAATGCTAATAGTTGTGTGTGACTATTTTTATTGTTTACCCCACTTTTTATATATTACATTTCAGTAATTATTAATTTTTATTAATCTTTTTAACGTTTTAGATTTTTTAATAATTATTTATAAGTCCCGGGTTCATTCTAAACGTGTAAATATAACAATTTCTTAAAAATTGAAAACAAAGTTTTCTAATAATTATTTAAAAAACCAGGATAAACCTAGACAAGCAAATTTATCTAGAACGTGGTTTTTTTAAATACCTAAAAAATATAAAATTATTTAGAAATTATAAAAAAATATATCAGAAATGATAAAAGAAACATCCAGAATAAACATTGACAACTGGACAACAATTTGTTCAAATTCATTCTAAAATAGTTTCTTAAATAATTATTAAATGGACATAAAAAATTATAGAAAATTATTTAAAAATACTTAAAAAGTATAAGAAATTATAAAAAATTAATAAAATTTTAAATTAATGATAGAATAGTTATTATGAAAAGTTTTTATTGTATATATATTTGAATTAATATAATAAATTAACGAAATAGGATTTATCAATTTGATTAATTAAAAATATCAATTCAATTAAGAAGATACATAAATGTATATATATGTGTATTTGAACTCTTTAAATATTCTCTATTTATATATATAATTTTAATAATTCTTAAAATTCTTAATAGTTTGTAAATAATTTCCTCTAATTTTGTATATATTTTTTATAATTATTTAAGAAAACACTTTAAAATGATTGGACAACCATTTATCCACATGTTTATGAACGTTGCTTTTAATAAATTTTCAATATTTTTTTAACAATTTCTTATCATTCTTACTCAGTTTTAATTTTCTTTTTTTTTACATTTTTACAATTATTTGAAAAAATATATGTAGGATGAACATAAACAATTAGTTGTCTGAGTTCATATTCAATGTAGTTTTTAAAATAATTATAAAAAAATATTTATTATTTTAAGATTTTTATTATTTTTTAAATATTACCAATTCAATATGAGGCACATGTGGCTTACCACATGTTAGTAGTGGAAATTAATAGAATTTATAATAAAATAACCTATTTGCTCTTTGATCTAGCGTATAGAAACTACTTGGATCATTTTTTGAATAGAGGAAACAAAAAGTAATCTGACTTTTGGTATAGGAACTTCCATGGTACTTTTAATTTTTTTATTCAAATAAAAAAATAATTCCACCTTTGATATTATCTTTGACGTCATTGTGAATTTTTAACAAAAAAATCAATTTATACTTTTTCTAATATATAATAATTAATTTACCTATTTTTTAAGTACAAAGAGCAAAATACAATCGGATTATTAGTACAACACCCTCCCTCGTGGAATCATCATTTATCCCCAGAGTTCTTCAATTATAGTGTGGTTTAAAGCCATTTCCTTTTGTTTTACCGTTAGTGTAAAAATAATGCTGACAGTAAATTAAATATTATAACAATACTGTAATATTAAATAAAAAATAAATATTAAACACACAACATCGCACCACATATCCAAATTAACGCATAGTCAAAATAATGATTTTGAATGATGACACCAAGTAAACAATGCGCGTGTCTCTGCTACTAAAATTTTTTCAAACAAAAGAGTGAAAAGAACTTTTTATTCTACTCGTATTGCAGCAACTGACCGCAAATTTGGAAACAAGCAAACTCACACATCTAAGGATGAGGTTCTGCTCTAAACACACGACTTTCCATTACATTCCAGCAACCATAATTCAAAAACAATTAATACCATACAAGAAAACATGATATATATATATATAGCCAGACTCACACATCTAAGGATGAGGTTCTGCTCTAAGCACACGACTTTCCATTACATTCCAACAACCATAATTCAAAAACAATTAATACCATACAAGAAAACATGATATATATATATATAGCCAGATAACAGTCTCATACTAATTACTATGAGTTGATCGCCCTTTTCGTGACTTGCCGATTTGCCAGTGCATTAGCCAAAAAAGCCTCCGCAGATAGGTAGCTACTCTGTAGGATGGATCCTCTTCCATGCAAAAAGCTTATTGGGTAATGAGCACTGCCAAACAGTTTTAATTGTGGGCTGAGGATGAGAATGGAGGAATCCCACCCAAACTCCCCCCTCCCCCGGTGCTTATGAAGACCCCATTTGCCAAAATAATACCATATACCCCATCAGTTCCAAGAAACTGAGAGGTATCCAATGGGGGTGTCTCGAAAGCTAGTGGGGGGGAATTTGGCTCTTGGTGGTAGGCTTTAAATAGCTGAAGGTGGTGACCGGGATTAAGGAAGTAGAAGTTGGTAAAACTCATCCATCTCTCTTCATTATCCAAACCAGTCAGTCCTTGGCTTTTTCTTAAAGTAGTTGCTTCAATTCACCATGGAAAAAAAGTAGCTTTGTGGTTGGAAAAAGCTTTCAAATGATTTGTTTCGCTCTTATTGGATGTCTATCTAACCCTTGCAAATGTTGAGAAAATACTATATATTATTGTATTGCATTTGGGGTTCAACTTGAAAAGTCTTGTGGCCATCATCAATTAAAGGAAAAGGTGGAAGTAAGATAAAAAAGGATGAACAGTGAGAGTGCTTTTGGGTTGGTGCATAATATTCTGATTAATGGACACGTACGTCTCTTTGCTTTTGCCTTGCATCTCTATCCTCCACTCTCTTTTTCTTCAACTCCCATCATCATCTATTTTCTCCTATTTCTCCACTAATCCCCATTTCTTTCTTTCATCCAACAATACTTTCATATAACTGAGAAAAACAAATCAAAAACATATTTTTTATTGAATTATCGAATAAATTCTTAAAAATTTTCTTCACGAAAATTTTATTCTAAATATGATTTGAGTTTAAATCGTGTTAATCACATTACTGTTAAAACTTTATTTTTTTTATAATTCAAAAAAAAAAATAAAGTTGCAGACTAGAAACGAAAAGGAACACCGATGACATCTGGAGTGCTTTTTCCTCAACTCCAGCCCTAGCCTAAACGATTAAATTAATGTATATTTTATTTATATTTCCATTAAAATATGAAGTTAAATCTTTATATTAATTTGGTTAATTCAATTAATTTGATTATAAATTAAATTGTCTGCTGATTTGGACATCATGTATATGTATACAATAAGAACAATTATATATTATTTATTAATCCAATGTGGATACTCGAGTAACTGTTTTTAGAAAATAATGTAATGTGTAAAAATTACGATTATAATTTTCAAATAACACATAATTTAATTTTTTTAACATTTCATCTTGAGAAAAGAGTGAGCCATAATTTTTAAAATTTGTATTTTAATTTAAAAGATTAAAACTATTAGATTTAAAATTTTAATATATCCATGAATTCAAGTACGTTTCCACATTAATTCATTGTTCTTGATTATTTGATATGATAGTTTTTGAAAATTTAAGTTTCACATATAAAGTAGTATTATAAACTCGTCATGTCAAATCATTATGAATAAATTTTCTATTTTGATTTAGTGTATAAAATCTTTTTGTATTTGTCTTTTAATTTTTTTTTATTTTGATTATTAATGAATTTATCTTTTTAAGGATTTTTGATAATCTAGATTCAATCAGCATATGCATTTGTCTCTATGTCAAAATTTCCGAAACCTAATTCTTGTTATTCCACCGCTATATTATCGTATTCTCCAGTAGGTTGAATATAAAAAAAGGCAGATTATGTTTTCTTTTTCAATGATCACAACTTTATTTTTAGTTAGCTTCATAAAAACTCTAATTTTGATATTTAGTTGAAATAATATTTATTATATTATTAATGAAGTTTTTAAATTTTATAAATAAGATTAAAAATTAATAATTATTTTACATGGGAATTTTTTTAAAAAAGTTAAATTAAATGAATGAAGATGATGGTATACAAATAGATTGTAATCTTAAAGAGGATTTCCACAGTGTGGCCATTAAACAGAAGGGTGTGGTGTCATTCCCAAAAGTAGATACCATGGCTTCAACCTACGATTCACTTTTATTTTGTATCTTTCAACTTTCCCACATAGATTTGGTGCAAAAGGACAGTCATCACCCTCTCAGAAATGCACCCAATTATTGCTTGCGACTGCACCCTTCCACTCATCCTTTTCTTTTTTATTTAATACTAAGCAACAACTAATGTTGACTTTTTCAAGTCTTAACTTTGTCAAATTCTGCTTTTCCTTGGATTGATCTTGTAATAATTGATGCTACCATCACCCTTTCCCAAGTAGGCATTTGCAATATTCAGATCAAGTGTTAATTTAAAAGAAGAGAGTATTTCTATAATTTTAAAGTTGATAATTCAATTAAGTGTTACACTAATTCAGTAAAATTATTGTTTTTATTTTTTCTTTTCAAGTTTTTCATGATATATATTTAGTACATTTTATCACAATGATATTTATTAGGCTTAACCTATAAATTGATACTTGTATTATTTTTTTCATCTTAGTACTTAAACTTTTTTTTAGTCAAAATTGATATTTAAACTACTTTTTTTTTCTTAAGTTGATACATTCGTTACTTAAATCATTAGTCAAACTGTTAAATTTATTTTAAAAAATGACTTAACCCACAAACTAGTACTTAAACTATACAATTTTTCTCAAGTTGGTGTTGAAACTTTTTTTGATTACAAGTAATACTTAAACTATTCTTTTGTTACACATTTTATGCCAAAATGTTATATCTGTTCAAAAAGTTTCAGTCAATAGTAGATTGTCATGTCATATAAATAAATTTTTAATTCTTTATTTTTTCTTTTTTATTATTTCTCTCTCTCTCTCTCTCTCTCTTTTCTATCTTCTTTCTTTATAATGTTTGATAATGCCCCCAATGTTCCAAAATTCGCCCACCTCAAGTCAAGATGCTGGCAATTAATTTTTTGAACTTTATCACTTGCTTCCTCGACTTGATGAGATCGAAAAAAGTTCTTTCATTGATCAAAATTAGTGTTTTCAAATAGGAGTGGATTGGCGGTCAAACTTGTATTAGGAATTGATCGGGGTATTGATTTGTAGATAAAGATTGAATTGATTGACCCACATGCCGATACAAACTGGTTGAATCGAGCTAACAAAACTGATTGAATCAATTTTCTCTATTTTATTTTTATTTTTTATTTGTATGAATTTTTAATAATTTATTTGATCAAACTGAATGAACCGATCAAATTGAAAAATGACGACCTGATTGATTTGATCATTGATTCGATTCTGAAAATTTTGATCAAAACCATAAAGCTCAAAATACTCACTATTGTACAAGAAGTTAAAGATGAGAGAAAGAAGAAAGAAAAAAGTATGAAATAATACATATATATATTTACATAAAGAGAAAATAATTTTTTTTATCTTTTTTATGTTCCATGACAATTTTTAATTAGTTATCATTTAAAAAAATATTAAACTTACCGTTTAGCTAACAATTAAATTAACAAAGGTATCAACTTAGGAATAAAATAGTTTATGTATCACATGTGTTCAAAAAAATGTTTAGGCATCAAAATGATGAAAAAGAGCATAATTTAAGTGTCAATCTGTCGGATAAATCTTTATTTCAAATAGATTTAACAGTTTAACTAACAATTAGACTAACAAAGATTACAACCTGACAAAAACAAAAAGTTTAGGTAGTATTTATAATTAAAAAAAATGTTTAAGTATCAAAATAAAAAAAAATGTTATAATTTAAGGACTAATTTGTGAGTTAAACTTATTTATTATTATACTTACAATACAAGATGATATAGGAGAGCAGAAATTAAAACAATCCAACTAATTTTCAAACAATAATTGGCATCTATGTGTATTGAAGAAGAAAAAAATAAATTTTGGGTTAATATAACCCTCAACTCAAAATCTGGATAACTCCTATAACCCTTCTTTAAAAACAATGTATCAGTGCTAAGTTGGAAAGAGAAGGACGTGAAACAAATCATGATGTTTGGCTTCTGACTCTAGTTTTGCACAAAAGAGTATTCAGTTTAGCATCATTGGACTGAATTCAGGATTGGTTTTGGGGTTATCATCATTCTCTTTTGTCGTCACTCACTTCGTATGGATCATGGGAAACCTGTCGAGTTAATTTCAATCCAAAATCAAAATCTGGGTCCCCTGCATCTTGCTTACCAATGAAAATTTAACATCTTGTTGAACAAACCGTGCAAAACTCTTTTCTATCTTTGCCTATTTTTCTTTCAATCCACGTTTTTGTGATTTTATGCTTAGATGATTCACCAATCCTGTAGTTGCCACTTGTCATTATAATCTCGATGAGAGTTTCTCTCAACTTTGATGAGAATTCGAGTGTTTAAAGTAGCTTTGAATTCACAAAATAAAAATGTTTCATCATGCGCTTAAGAAGATGAATCATGTATGTTGTTTATAGTCACCCATCAAGAAAATCTTGTATTTGCATTTAGTAAGATTTGAATTTGCATCCTATATGATATAGGGCACTTATTGGTAAGAATGCTAGGCAAGTGAGTAGCGTGCCCATCCACAAATACCCTATATACTCAATACAGTCGTCGAATCTGAATATAAAATATCACATTACATTACCAAAACAACTCAAACTATTATCATTCATTTCATCAAAGTTATAGTAAATGTGGCATAATCCATAAAACAAAATTCAACATTATTACTTAACATAAAACAACCCCAACGCTATCTAAATGGCATTCGAGCAAGGCATCCTAAAACAATCTACTCCCCCATCTAGATAATTATCGTCAATCATCCGAATGACGTTCTGATATGACTCAAACTCCGAAAACAATTTGCTTCCCATCCAATTGACTATCATCCACCATTTGAATGGCGTTTTGATACGACTCAACTATTAAGACAGCTTGCCTCCCATCATTTATTAACTAACAAATTTCAGATCAAAACCTAATCAAGACCAACACCTCACCAATTCATAATAAATCTATTTGACACATCAATACACATTCAAAATATTCGAAAAACATAAAATTCATTACATCTTTCCTTAACATAAATGAGCAAGGGATTACATATATGGAAGCATGCATATATCCATCATAATCAAATTCCAAAATTCAACTTTAGGATTCCTTAAAGGATCAGACCATAATCAAAATAACCTATAAACCTATCAATTCATCTAGATGCATGCCATTAGTAAATTATAGTCAAAAGAGTACAAACATTATCTGAAATGAATTGTTTAATCTTAGATGCTTCATGAATCCCTCGAATTAATAAAATATTTGTTTAACACCTGCGTACGGAAGTGACAGGGACCAAATATGTGCCAAAATAACATAAAATTGTGCAATGGGCAAATTCAATGGCAGTGTATGGACACATTGACCTTGAACTATAGCTTTTTGGCTACTGTCAACAAAAGTTTCAATACATACAAGCCTAGGTTCCAGAACTTGAGTTTCCAAAGTCACCAGCAATCTTATCACCCACCTCTAATTAAAAAAAAAAAAAAAAAAAGTTTGATGATCACACAGAGAATATGATTACTTAAAATCTAAAACTTTTGTGTACATATATCTTAATTAACATAATCATAATATAAAATTATATAAATTATTAATATTATAATTAATCTTCATAAATAAAAAAAGAATTAGATAAATGCTGATAAAAACTATAGACCATGTTAATAAACTATATAAAAATATAAACCATATAAAACCTCATAAGATAAAAAAAAACGAAAGCAATGACATTTTCTAAGTCTAGACCTTATGTTTTGGGATACGGAATGAAATTTTCCGTAAAACTGAATTATTAGTGTTTAGCTACGGTTTATAGAGAAAAGATTGTATGTAACAGAAATATTTTTTTTTTCAATAATTTAATGTCACATCAGTAAATTTATCCTGAATTTTAAGATTTTTATTTGGATTTGATTTTTTTAAAATGAAAATACTACTAAACTATTGAAAAGAGATAATATCTCTGTTTTATATAATCTTTTTCCACTGTCTATATGTTTATCGTATCAATGATAGATGAACTACAAATCGACACAAAAAATGCATAGTAGGGTAATACTTTTGTACATTACAGTCGTATGCTCTTTTATCTCAATCCCCCAATATATACGTTATTTTGAAGCATTCGCCTTAAAAAAATTGCGAGTGGTGTCGGATGTCATCAAGTATACTCTTTCCCTCGTCCAACCATGATCTAAAGATCATCTTCCGTAGAAAGAACTGTGGGTGACAGTGGCAATTGAATCGTTATCAGCTCGGTTGAGGGGATAGCATTCGTTGTCGCTTGCCTCATTGAATTCCATCTTTTCATCCAAAAAAGGAGGATTAGTAGGTGCAGGGAGGTCTTCATCTCTCTTTGTTAGCCAGTGTAGTACCTTCGACATTGATGGTCTTAGTGATGGGATCTCTTGGGTGCAAAGAAGTCCAATTTGTACCACTCTGAAAATTTCATTCCTAACGTTGCTTCCATGGTTATCGTTGTGTAACATTAGATTTGGGTCATAAATCTCCTCCACAGTCCCTAACTGAAAGTGTCTCCACGTCTGCTCCATCACACGCAACCAAAACACATATAAGAAATCCTTTGTTCTCACATGAAAGTCAGCTAGTTAAGTGGTGGTTCAAGTAGGAAAACAGTGGCAGATTTAGAACAAGGGACTGAAGCTTACAACTGTCACTATGCTGTCTGAATATTCTGTTGCTTTGCTCTTGTTGTTTTGCTTCCCTGTAACTATTTCGAGTAAAAGCACCCCGAAACTATAGACATCTGCTTTCTCGGTTAACTGTCCATGGGCTAGGTACTCGGGAGCCATATATCCACTGTGAATTTTGAAATTATAGAACTATTAGCCAATCTATAGTGAATCATGCCAGGAACAGACAGGAGGAATGTGATCCTTACAGGGTTCCGGCAATGGCAGTGCTGATGTGACTCTGATCTTCCTGGAAAGACCTTGCCAACCCGAAGTCGGCAATTTTAGCTCGCAGCTTCGAATCCAACAAGATATTGCTAGCTTTTATATCTCTGTGAATAATTTTGGTCTTGGAGTTCTCATGAAGATAAACTAAACCTTCTACTGTTCCAATAATAACTACGAATCTCTTCTCCCAATCAAGTACTTTGCCTCTGCTGGGACCTGCTATGTTTTTGGAAGGAAAAAGAACTCTGTTAGTGAACATATTTAAATATCATTTTAAGCTTGGTGTCATCTATATATGTAAAGTATCGGTATTTACCGAAGATGAAACGATCCAAGCTCTTGTTCGGGAGGAACTCATAGACGAGAAGACTTTCAGGTCCCGAACAACTACATCCCAACAACCTGACCAGGTTTTTATGCTCCACACTGCTTATAAGGTTGACTTCATTGTAGAAATCAGCTGCCCTATGTCGATTGTTAAAGAACAACCTTTTGATTGCAATCTCTCTTCCATCAGGTAGAATTCCCTACAGAGACACAAAACGAAATATCAGACCATAAACCAATAGAAGAACGCCAAAGACGAGCAATGGAGTTCAGAGGAATAGAATAATTGCCTTATAAACCGTTCCGAATCCTCCTTGCCCAAGCTTGTTGGCATCATTGAAAGACCCCGTAGCACGATCGAGTGTAGAGTACTTGAAGTTTAAGTTGCTATCATGAAGGAGTTTCACAAATTTTTCTGCATCATTTGAACCTGAAAATGAAGGCAGCCCGTTTTAACCAAAAATAAGAGGAAAAGTAGGTAACACAATTTTGGAATCAGTACCATATTATTAACCCCAAACTTGCCTAACCACAAAACCATGTAATTGAATAATTCATATAACCTTCTAGATTCAGAGCAGAATGTTTAGTGCAGGTGTCTCAGCATGGGCATGCTTAATTTTTGCTCTCTTTTTTGTGCATGGGAATTTGATAGGGAAATATTGTAAATAAACATTTTACCTCGTCTTTTCTTTTGTATGTATCTGTACTTCCAGATATAGACTCCAATAGCAACTCCGATCGCTAAAATAACCAGGAAACTGACGATAGAAACTACTATGATTATAACGGTTCCTGTAAGTTCACCAATCCGAGTTTCACAATCAGCTTTAAGAAAATGAAAAAATGGATTACTGCATTAGTTAACTAAGATTTCAAAGAGTGACATGTGATAATTACCTCTTGATATTCCATTTCCGGATTCTTTATTGAGGAAATCGGTGTCAGAGTACCTGATGAAGCAGCCTGTGTTGAGTGCGCGTCCCTCGGACCAAGGCAAGCACCCCAGTATCGATGCTGATGCATTCTCTAGACATGTTTTGCAAGAAGTATTGTTTAATGTCCTCCAGCAATTAGCCAAAACATAAGCCGACTCATTTGTGCCCGAAACTGCCACCTGAGCCTTAGCATACCCTTCATTTTCCAATGCAGCAGCAACTGCAATCGTCACTGCCTGCCTTGCTGATTCTTGAAAATTCAACCCTTTGCGGCTTGTATTCCCGCACACTGCCCTGTCGTCTGGTCCTGTGTGCTCCTCAAAGAAGCTATAATTCTCGGATCTCATGAAGCATCCGTCGAGAAAAATGCGACCCCCGTTGAACGGATAGCATTGAGGAAGAACCGTACGTGCCTCGGCATAGCACAATACGCAGTCAAGGGAGGATAGATCCCCATAACACTGAGCAAGACCATAGTTCGTATCAAGCCCAGAACCTGTAACTGCTGTTCCAAAGCCCGAATCACGCATCTGCTCACTGATATTCTCCATTGTAGCAACAAAGTTAGAAACATAGATGGTCACGTTGTGCTCAAGTTGGTGGCCACATGAAATATTCACTGTTTTGGCTCTTGGATCTCCTTTCACTCCTCCAAGTAATGCCAGAAACCCCATAAAAAGCAAGAAAATATATCCAGAACCGACTACCTGAACTGTTTTATCCATTTTTTAAGGTTACTTTGAAGGTTGGAGAAGCTAAATCATCTACTACAAGGCTCAAGACATTGGTCAAGTTCCATCAACAGTGAATTTATCAATGAACCTGAAAAGAAAATGAAAATCATGGAAATACATAAGAAAAAGATAATACAAACTGAGAAATACCAAAGAAACTGAAAATTTGTTGTAAAATTAATTGTCCTTGACATTATTGTCAAAGAACTGACCACGAAAGCCGAGAGAAAATGGCCCACCTGAAAAATTATATTGAATTGAATAACTGATTAAATATATGGCAAGGTCTCGTGTTCATATTGCGTTATTGTTTTCATCTCAAAAATCTGTCTACAGAGGACAAGATATTTTATTACCTTTGAACAATAAGAATGGTGAATGTAACTTATTTCATAAACATTATTTACTTTCTATGATACAATATCTAAAATTATTTCTAACTTTTCATCTATTACTAAATAAAAAATAATCATTTAAATGTAATACAACTATCAACAATACCAACGGCAAAACACTTGTATATTATAATATTTTATTGATTTAATCCCAATCTAATTATTCAATAAAAATAGTTATTAAAATTAATACAACTACCAGTTATTGGTGTTTTGTTTGAATAGATTTCGGTCGGTACAAGTGGGCTCACCCACGTTTACAGTAGAACACGTTGCATTAGGACCCACCTCAGAATTCGATTATTATAAATGAAGAAACTAATGTCACGGCATTTAATATAATTTTCGAATATTAAAAGATTGTATATGAATAAATTAATATAAAAAGTTTTATTCCTCTTGCACTAACACACAAATATAAAACTTTTAAAGTAAAACAGGTAATTATTTTTTTAATATATTACATAACATAAGTCATAAACGCCCACTATGTTAAAAAAAAAAAAAAACACGAAAACAATGATATATTTATTCTCAATATTAAAATTATCAATTTCCTTTAAATTTTTGGTTGAGATTTTTTTATTGTCACCTAAAGTCTAAATATTAGTCTTGTATTTTTGAATAACTTTTTTAAGATTTATTAAAATTAATAAATCACCATGGTAAAAAAAAGAAGAAGCTCCTGCGAAAGAAGATGGCTTGCCTTGTTGCAGTTGCAGGCTTAACTGAGCCATAAAAGCATGAATCAACAAAAACAGAAAGCAAAGGGTCGGTTGTTCGAAGTTCAAACTGATAGGTTTTGAGACAATAAATCCCAAACAAAAACATGAATGTAGAATTGTCTGTTTTGTTCTCCGTTGTAAAGGCTCTTTTCCCCCAAATTATTAATTATGTCTACAACTCCAAATATGTTTGCAGAAGCATCAGATCACATCAACACTTTGATTTAAGACTCAGAAAATAACAACGGATCTAAAAAAAAGAAATAAAAGAACTTACCTGAATTGATGAAGTGCAATGAACAGCAGCAGACAACTTGACTGGTAGAAAGGAAAAAGCAACAATTGGAATCGAAAAGAGAGAACAATTATTGGTAGAAAAGGAGGAATGCAGAAGTGGAAGTGAGGATTAGCTTAGGGTTTAAAATTCAAAGCAAGAAGCTGATTTCCTGCGCGTTAGTGAAGCGGTGGGAACTGGGACAAGACAAAAGCAAGGAAAGTAAAATAGAGAATAGGAAAATAGAAGAAAACCGCGGTAAGAGAGTTGATATTTCTTGTCACATAACATGTATTAGTGAATTTTGTCTAAATTAACTCATCTAAAAATACATAAAAGTTCTTCTCAAACAAAATTCAGATGGGTTTTCATAAAGAAATGAAAATTCGTCAAGAAGTGGATTGCCCATATTCGGAAAGATGATCTCCAAATGCATTTCCAGGATGCACGACAGCTAGGAATCCATCAATAATTTGGTATGCTGTTTTTATCAATCCATTTCCTGTAAAACAATATAATAAACAATTATACTATGTTTGGTTAGAGTGGTTTTTTTTTTTTTTAAATATGTTTTGATGATTATTTAGTTTTAAAGTATTTATAATTGGTAATTTTACAAGAATTTTTATTTATATTTCTAATTACATATTTGAATTTATACTAATTATTATTTATGGTATGTTTTAGTTATTTTAAAACACAAATAACTTTTTTATTATTACACTGGTAATCAAATACAGCATTAGATTTCTAAAAGATTTTGCAATTTTTATGATGAATATAAGATTAGGTTGTGAAAATCCCTAAGTCCAGAACTTGACGGCTAATCACTGAATGCAACCTCGTCTTCTTCTACACCATCCTCTTCATACCAACCAAACTCCTTTGGATGGTTAAAGATCAATGTAAACACCTGTTTTTGTTAGGAATATCTATTTTGACATTTACGTTGCCTTTGATTTTTTAGTTCTTTGCTAGTCTAACCTAATTTGGGAATTATGTATCCAATTTTGCCTACCCACTTCACTTTTTGAGATTATTTATTTATTTATTTTATTGTTATTTTTATTTCATTTTTGAATAAATTTATTTATTTATTTTTACTTTAAGGTTAACTTGTCATTTTAAAATATTAAATTGTGTGTTGCATGTTGACAATGCTTCCACTTTAGTGCTTGACTTCTTTAACATCAGTTTGATAAGGATGATATTGTGAAAATATGAGTTAAGATAGAGATTTATTGAATATGCTTCGTATTTCAATAAAATTTAAGAGATAATTTTTTAGTTAGATTCTGTTTATTTGTTTCAGTTGAACTATGATTAGTTTAGATTATTTTATTATTATTTAATACACGAATTTAGTTTATATATAGGCTCTTTTACAACCTGATAATACTTTTGGAGAATTTTTGTTTAAATTTGAGGGTTTTTTGTTTTTGAGTTTCAGGATTTAGTTTTTATCTTCATCTTTTGTATTCTTCGTTCTTTTGCCATTATAGTAAAATTATCTTTGCCCATGATTTTTTATCGGTTTTCCCACATTAAATGCATGTGTTCAATTTTTCAATTTTCCTCGTAATTTTTAATTGTTCGTTGTTTAATCAAGTTGATCCCCAATAATGTCCATTATGGTTGTTGAATTATAAAATCGAGTCTTTTCATGCTTTGGGTTGGATTTATCTCGAGCTCGAGCCAAATCGATCTCGGTCTCAGTCTCGAACTCGGATCTATTACGAGCTTAGGCCTTCTCGGACTCAGGTTTTGTCGGGCTCTCATTTTCTTGAACTTGATTTTTTTTACTCAAATTTTCTCGAACTTAAATTATTACATGCATAAATTGATACGGATGAACTTTTGAGCTCGAGCATGTTTTCCCAACTCTACTCAAAAGTATTAAATACAAGTAACAATAAAACAAAGCTTAAAATTTAAAATTTCAGCTTATAATATAGTGACAGCACATTTAATTGAATGAGGCAGGAAAACACAAGTTTAACAAATAGCACAAGTTGCTAATAAGTATAGCATGACATGACAATAAAATCTTGCTATAATTGGTAAGGGTTGATGTCTTAGATATTGGACGTCTATGGTTGAGTGTCACCGCTTGTAATTGCCAATAGGAGGATTCTCTTCCCACTTTATGCATAGGTTTTTTCTTTTTTCTATTATTTTTGGATTAGTTGGACTTTTATCTCGTTCTTGATTTCTTCTGCATTATATTAATTAAATTTTACAATTATAATTGATCACTTCTAATTGTACCGTGAAATTTAAAAAAGAAAAAAGAAATAGTGTAACATTATGTTAAAAGTACTTAATCCTAACGATACTAAGGTCTCTCTTAATCAAAGATTTTAGTATTTACATTCAGCATTTCTAATTTTGTATAACTAGAAGTCTACAAAAAGTATCAAACTGATCTATAACTAAGTTTATAGGAAGAATGAAGCACTAATGGGTGTTAGAAACAGTATTGGACGTTATGAGTTTAAATTTTGTATCCGATGATGTGTACATCAATTTATGCCTCCTCCAAATAGTGCAGAATGTAATCACCCGGTGATACCAGAAACATAAAGAAGCCCATGAAGATCACCCCAACGTGTCCACTCCATCTTCGTGAAACTTGTTGGAAACATTTTCTATAAAAGCGGTCCATCTAGGCACCATCGTACTTGCATTGTGCTATGCCCCGAAGACTGGATGTAAGATTCGGTCTGATCATTAGTAGTAGAAGTCGTAATGTTTAGGCTAACCCCCGGGCTACTAGGACTCAAGAAAGGAGGCTGCGTAGGACAAGGAATTTCGCGAGTATCATCAGTAAGCATTTGCACAACTGTTGACATTGATGGTCGCATTTCTGTTGAGGCTTGTACACAGAGGAGGCCAATTTGAAGCAATCTACACGCCTTTTCTCGAAAGTTATGATCTATAACTGGATCAACAACTTCCCTGAGCTTATCTGCTTCATATTGATTCCATACCTTCCAATTCAAATATATATATATATATATATCTTGCATGAGTTAAGACCTCAGAAGTAGAGACCAAAAGGAGTATCACAAAAGGATAACGTAGTTGATAAGCTCTGCAAAATGAATTACCATGTGTAGGATGCAGACCATATCCGGAGAAAAGCACTTGTTCCTCTTCCCGCAAGCAATTTCAATAACGATTACACCGAAACTATAAACATCAGCCTTTTGAGTCAACATGCCACGAACAGCGTATTCTGGAGCCATGTAACCTCTAGAGATGCCAAGTAATTGAATTCATGGTTAGTAGTATGCAAATTGAGGTAATGTGCAACGTTTCAAATATTCATCAACTTACAAAGTGCCAGCGATGGCGGTGCTGATGTGAGTCTTATCTTCAGGAAAAAGTCTAACAAGGCCGAAATCAGCAATTTTCGGGGTGAGGTCTTCATCAAGCAAAATATTGCTGGGTTTTATGTCTCTATGTATGATCCTCAACTTGCATTCCTCGTGCAGATATGCCAAGCCCTCAGCGGTACCCAATACGATCTTGTATCGCTCCTCCCATCTTAGTGGCTCAACATCTTTTCTAACTGTACCCAATTCATGGATTCGTAAACAAGAGGATCCTACATAGAGATATTAAATCAACTCTAGCTAAATAAGAGGTTAGTAAATAACAACCGAAGAGATAATCATGGAGGCTCTGGTTTGACACAAATTCGTATACAAGAAGGCTTTCAGGGCCTGTAATGCTGCATCCCAATAGCTTTACGAGATTTTTGTGATTTATGCCACTGATTAAATTGACTTCATTGAAGAATTGGTCCACCCATTGCCTTGTATTAAAGAAGAGTCTCTTGATTGCAACAACCTTCCCACTGGGTAAAGTTCCCTGTTTGACAGACCAATTTAAAACTTGTTAGTTCCTTGAATGACCTTTGGTTATCTCATCTGCTAATAGAAGTAAAACGTCATGTAACAACAACATACTTTATAAACGGAACCCGATCCTCCTTGTCCCAGCTTGTTGGTGTCGCTGAAGTAATTCGTAGCTTTTTCCAGAGATTCGTATGAGAGATTCAACTTGGACTTGTTCAGGAGGGGTGATAAAGCTCCTAGTTGCTTACTCTCTACTCCCAAGGAAAACCAATGATTTTCATATTGCACAATTAAGGTAACCAAAAAAAAAAGAGACATTTCAATATCTTTACTGACAAGGATCGATCCATACCTTGTCTTTTCTTCACAAGCTTGTTATTCACAAAGAAAATCGCTGTTACAATGATCAGTGCTAGAGCTATAGTGGAGAATGTCGTTGCCAGGATAATAGCTAATTTTCTTCTTCCTGACCAACATTGTAACATTATATATTGTGTCAATGAAAATATCTAAAGCTAAAGAAAAGGGGGAAGAAACATAAACAAAAACTTGAAACTACCTCGGTTCCCAACAACTGGTGGAGTAGTTGAATTGTAATAAAACTTATTGGTTGAGTACCTCAAGTAGCAACCAGCATTCAGCACCCTACCTTCTTCCTTGGGAAGACATGAACTAATCCTAGAAACTGCATTGACCAAGCAATCTTCACAAGCACTTGCATTCACAAATTCCCAGCACTGAGCCAATCCATAAACCGACACATTATTCCCTTTACCCATAGACCCTACGAAGAATCCATCATTCTTTGGAGCTTCCACGGTCAAATTTCTTACCAACTGCATTACATTGGTTCTAAAAGCTGTCTGGTTACTCAAGCCAACATCCTTTGTAGCACAAACAGTTCGGTCTGTTTCACTCAAACTTTCGTCAAAGAAGTTATAATCATCGTACCTTAAATAACAACCATCGTAGAAAAGCCTGCCTCCACGCGTGCCTAACTGAAACGGGAGACATCTCATGATCTGCGCTTTGCACTGAGCAAAGCAGATGTTACAGTCTCCTTGATCAAGATCTTTCATGCACTCGCCAAAGCCGTACACTTCGGTGTCACCGCTTCCATTGACAACGGCGGCGTACCTCTGGCGAACGATGAGCGGCGTAAAGCTGTCCATCACCGCCAAGAAGTTCGCCACGAAGGATTCGCGCGCCGTTATTGAAGAGGTTCTGTTGGTGCATACCAAAGCAACCTCAGTAGCTCTTGGATCACATAGACAAAGTTTTCCAAACAAGAAGAAGAAGAAGAAGAAAATAAGGTGATTCATGAGTAGATGAAAGAGCAATTGAGAGAAGGGGAAAGAGTAAAGAAAAGCAAAGGAGGGTTAGAGAGGAAGGCAAATTGCTGAAGAAAGCTGAAGAAGGGGAAAACGCGTGACGCGCGCGTCTACAGGGAAGAAACTGAGAAGAAAATACAAAAGTAGGAAAAAGGTAGGGGACCACCTCTCTGTGTTTGATTCAGATTTGCAGATATGAAAATGAGGAAACTTTAAGCAGCGAGTTATGATATTGATCGACTTGGACATCTAGATTTTTGTCTGTTTTTAGTCCACTCCAAGCGGTGCCATCCTTATCGTGCATCCTAATAGGATCCAAAATGATGTCAGCTCAACAAAATAATTGTTAGCTCTATTGGTGACAAATATTTTAAAGACAAACCATGTCAGAGAGGGATCTAAACCGTCGAATTTTATCTTCTTTTTTTCCATTGAGTGATCTCTTTTACTTTACTTTTTTTTCAAATTGTTAATTTTTTTAGCATAATTGTTAGTTAATTTATCCTTTTCAAACGTCTAATCAAATTGTTTACCTATACCAAATACATATTATTTTTACATTTTGCCCATTTCATTTCACATCTAATATTATTTAGGGTAAATTATAGAATTAGTCACCTATTATTAACATAATTTTTGTTTTAAACACCTTCCACTAAATAATTAATTGAAGTGATGATGCAACTTTTCTCTAACTCATATAATAACAAATTAAAAAAAATCAAAAGCATTAATAATTAAAATAATTAGTTAGCTTTTGTCTAGGACTGTAAATGAATCGAGCTTGAACGAATAAACCACTGTTCGTGCTCGTTTGTTTATTTTTGAAGTTGTTCATGTTCGTTAAGAATTTCAAATGTTTTGTTCATGTTCGTTTATTTAAAATTATGTGTGTTCATGTTCGTTTGTTTAATATTCACGAACATGTTCATCTAACTTAATCGAACATGTTCACGAACATTAAACGAACATGTTCATGAACATATAATTGAACATGTTCATGAACAATGTTAATGAATAATAAACAAACAAACCAACAATAAATACATACACACATATACTATTTTTATATTTTTATAAGAAAATATCATTAATAAATAAACGAGCTTTTAAATGAGCAAATAAACGAGTTTGTTCATGAACATAAACAAACCGAACACACCTCTGTTCGTGTTCGTTCGTTTATTAAACGAATATAAAAATTTTATTCATACTTGTTTTTTTAGTTTAATAAACAAACATAAACGAATGTTATACGAACGGTTCATAAACAATTCATCGAACGTTTTGTTCATTCACACCCCTACTTTTATCAAAATATTTAAATTACCTTTTTTTTTATTTCTAATACCTAAATTACCCCTATTTATCCTTAATGACTTCCAAATAAATTGGTTTATATTATATATAGATTATGGTAACAAAATCAAAATCTAATGACTGAAATTTTGATTTGCAAACAATGAAAGATTGCACTATAGTCGACAGCCTACAAATATGAAGGGCAAGAGCACAAGAATAGAAGGAAGTTGATAGGAGATATGAAGGGCCTTGGCCCATCTACTAGCTTCTCTTTTCAGATCTTGTTTGTCTTCCTCCCCTTGGACTAGTTGAATTTGTGTACATCTTAAAAAGCAGGGAAAATTTTCCAATGGGCTTTTGTTCTCTATTAATAACAACACAACTAAAACCATTTCACTTTTGTACACTAAAACCATTTCAACTAATAAGATTTTTAGATGAACCCAACAAGTGGCTCTAGTGATAAAGAGGATGTTGTTCATCATAGGAGATTTGGATTCGACCATTTGTGTGTGAAAGGTGTGTGTGCGTTGTCAAAGGATTAAGAAAATATGAACAGATACTATCATATAATCACACCAGTATATTAAAAAAAATTAGTTTCTAATTTACAAAACTCTAATACACTAAGAATTTAATTCCTCCTATTGTCTAGATATTTTTTAATAAAATATCATGTTATCTATATGATTGTTTTGAAATATATAAATTAATAAAAAAAATTTACATGAACTCTTTTGTCAACTTATAATAGGATTTATACCCTCACTTTACATTTGTAAGTTATATTATTTTAAATGTATTTTTCTCATTTTATTTTTTATATAGAAAAATAGAAACATAAATACAAATAATAATATTTGAACCCAACCTTTTATAATTTTTATCCTTTATATTTTAACATTCAATCCAAAGCTATCAATTATAAGTTATATGTAGAGCTAATCGTGGATCGAGCTGGGTCGAGTTCGGGTCGGGCTTCAATAAAATTTTAGATCCAATTGTTAGGCTCGAGTTCAGTCCAACCCGAAAAATGGGTCTAAAATTTTATCCAAGCTCGACCCGAATTATAATAGTCAAACCCGAATCTGACCCGGTCCCGCCTGTATTAATTTTTTAGATTGTTTTATTATATACAACAAATTTAAAAAATATATAATATATCAAATACACTTAAAAATATTAAAACAAACATTAAAAAATAAATAAATTTAAAATACATTAGAATTTTTTTATATTAAGATAGGTGCAAATAAATTAGTTAAAAAATTAACAATAAAATATAAATTTTACAATATTTAAATAATATTAAAAAAAAACAGTGAAATAATAGTAAAAACGCATAAAAATAGCATCTAAATAACAAAAATAACAACCAAAACAGTAACAAAAATAGCAGCAAAATAACATTAAAAACAACAAAAATAGCAACAAAAACAACAACAAAAATAACATAAAAAACAACACGAAAACAACAACCAAAACAGTAAAAAATAACACAAAAACAGGAAAAAAAAACCAAAACAGTAAAAAAAATATCACCAAAACAATAATATAATTTTTTTTATTAAAAATGGTTAATTTATTTGGGTTAGGTTGAGTCTGGCTCGGGCCAAAAAATATACCCGATGCCCGGCGCATTTAGAAAATGGGCCTCATTTTTTGTCCAAGTCCATTTTTCGAGCTTATATTTTTATCCGAACCCTCTCATTTTTCGGGCGGACCTTCGGATCGAATCGGGTGACCCAACCCATAATCAGGTTTAGTTATATGTTTGAGTTTAAAAGCACTCTTGACTTCAAAAATTATCTATTTAATATTTTTGGTGCCTCTAAAAATATTATTATAAAAATTATGTCTTTATAAAATAATTTTATGTACAAAAATTATATCTTTACAACGCAGCTATCATATCTATCATCTAAAAACTTAAAATTTCTAAATGATATAATAGTATTATCTAACATGGAAAGCTACTATACAGTTATTTTGATTGCGAATAAGGAATAAGATGTTTAGATGTAGAAATTATGGAAGGCCTTTAAGTAGGAAGAATTATCTGTTATTGTTTCTTTGGGGTTGCCTGAATATTCTTACACTTTCTCCTCATTATTTCAACTATATTTGTGAAGTTTAATTCGTGTGGACGTGAAATTGAAATTTTTATACAAACGAAATTCAGATACTCATGTTTCCAAAGCAAAAGGACAAAAAAGGAAGTGAAAAGAAGAAGACAAGTGGTACATACAGATACTATAGGATTTTATTGGAACAGAGTATTGAGTAGGATTGAGGTTGGAATCTCAAACTATAAGCCTTTCCCCTAATTGAGACCAATATGACATGAATCACTACGGAAATGTCACTTAACCGGCTCATGATAAGAAATATTGACAAAAGTACTTCTAAAATAGTGGGAAAACTTGTGGGAGTGGCTAAACATTTGCCGATGGAGTAGCATTAGAGGGCAAAGTTTGAGAGTGCACCCTTCTTCCTCTTTCACTTCTGCTGTTATCAGCAAATTTCAAGCTTGCCTGATGTAGACCTTTGCCTTGCTCTTTTGAACTCCATTCAGACAAGTAATAGTCTTCTTCCGTGGCAATCTTTTCCGAAGATGGACTACAAAACATCCCACCCCATTGTGGGAAATATATGACAAATATTGGGAGGGTGCAGCATACGATCATGATACCCATCAGAGTTATTCCAGTTTCTTTAGAATATTTGGAGCCTTTGAAGAAAATTAATTGAGTCAGCACTGCACCCACATTTCCACCTCCTCCTGTCATCCCAGATATGACACCCAATGACCTGAGGCAAATGTAATCCATGCTGTCAACACCGGCATACAAATGGAAATTATAGTGTGTAGGCAAACTGTGGAAACCTTACCTTCGGGAAACGAAGGGAACCACTCCAAATGTAAGACCACAAGCCGCTTGAACAAAGACTGAGAAAACAATCATGACTACGATAGATGCCGTCAATGATCCAACCTGCCCCAGAATGATGCAGAATACCCCTCCCAAGGTCTGCACCGCCCATAAGGCCCAAAGCCTACCCCTCATTCCAAACCTCTTCGCCATCCTATCAGACAGCATACCTCCTGCAGGTCGTGAAAATAGATTTGCTAACCCAAAGCTTGCCGCAATGATTCCTGCTGTATGGAGTTTCAGATTGAACCGATCGTAGAAGTACTCGGCGATGATGTTGTCCACTGTCAACTCCACCCCGAAACAATATCCATAAGTCAAGGCCAAGATCCATCCTCTGTAATTTGTGATCCCATAGTAGAACACACGAGAGAATTTATCTTTCTGTTTATTCCCTGAATTTTGCAGCCTTCGGTAATTCCCATCTGGCAAATCCTGGCCAAAGATCAGAATGGCAAAAGCTGATAATGTCTGGAACAGAGCAGGAACGAAGAATGCAATTCGCCAAGCAGTGAATTTGACCGCACCAATGTCACGGATGAGAGAAAAAACAAGGGGCATGATAAGCTGTGTGGCGCCGCCTCCGAGGTTGCCCCAGCCGGCTGCTACACCGTTAGCGGTACCAACTACCGGACCTGAAAACATGGAGCTCATCCAGAATTGTGCCGACACAAAAGTGGCAAGGGAGAAGCCTGTGAAAAAACGGACGAGAAGGAAGGAAATGGGCGAGGAGGCGATGGAGGTGAAGTAAACAGCAGGCGCAGTGAGGAGGATGAGGGATGCTGATGCAAGACGTGGTCCGAATAAGTCACAAGCAGTTCCCATGGCAATCCGGGCAAAGACTGCACCAGAGACAGATGCAACCCCTGCATTGCCGATGTCAGTTGCTGTGAGGTTTAAGTTGTCACGTATGATAGGGAGGAGGGGTGGAGCAGCAAAAGTGGATACAAAACAGGAAAAGAATGAGATCCAGGAGAGGTGAAACGCTCGCATGTGCGGTGCAGCCGCCGAGAACAAATGAAACTCAGTTGCCTTATGTTCGGAATCCACTGGAAGAGCAAACTTCTGAGGCTCAGTTTCAGTAATAGTACTGGATATTTCCATCTCTTAATGCTTGGCCTTGGGTAGAGTTGAATTATGTTTTAGAACAAAAGAGAGAGAGAGAGAGAGTAGTGTATACTTATGCAGTTGAATTAAGTTTTGGTCTTTGCTAATTTTTGACAGAAAGTGTACTACTACTTATATAGTGCCGAGTCCGGTACTATACTTGCCATGGTTAATTTCTTATAGCATAATGTTGTTATTTTCGGATTTCATCAGATGTGTGGGAATAATATTTTGATATTTATGCATTAAAAACAACATATTGGTGACTGAAAAACTTGGAAATTTCAGAGATATACGTATTGGGGGTTGTAGAAACTGTGACTTGGAGGATTGTTTACTGCGAGGAATTGCTTCCCGAGGGTGAAAAGGCAACCTTAAAGATCATCAGTACAATGGCCTTGCGCCGAGTCTCATTCTTTAACCATTACTTAACCTTGAAAAATAAATTGGAGTTGAATGCAGTGAAAGGGAGAGGTTGGCATGAAATGCATTTCAAGTCTAGCGGCTGATGGCATGAAAACCAGAGTGATGATAATTGTGTGTAAAGAGGAAAAAAATATGAGGTTTTTGGTAAACTACAGAAATCATCACCCAATTATTGATTTTTTTTTTTGCCACTCAACTATAAAAAATTATGAATCATCACTTAATTTTTTGAATTTTTTTATCACTACGGTTAAATCTTTAACAAAAGATCTTACGTGATTGTTAAATCAAATGTTAATTGCCAGTTAGATTCCACCTAAAAAACATAAAATTTTTATTTTAGCATAATATAATTTTTATTTCAATTAAATTTTATAACACGTTTTATTTTGAAAACATTAGAACAAAAAAAATTAAAACCAAATGCAGCGTTTCTTATGTGGAACCTAGCTGGCAACAAACCTTTGATAAAACGGCCACGTTGGATACCAGTTAAAAATTTCACCGTTAATGACCAAACAAGATAAATTCAAAAAGTTAAGTAATTATTTGATAATTTTTTATAGTTAAGTGATAAGAAAAAGAAAATAATCTAGAATTGAGTGACCAATATTGTAATTGACCCTCAAAAAAATTTAATGTAGAAAATCAATTTGACTTTTGAGATGAGGGAAGTGGGGGCCACAGTTTGGAACTTAAAAGGCGTTGATTGACTTGGTCGGAGATTCATCGTAAAGAGTTGTCGTTTATTTCAAAGCAGTGTGCCCTCGTCTTTTTTCTCAGTCCTAAATTGGAGGAAGAAAAAAGGGCGAGGCACAATCATGGCGTGAAGAATTTAATTCCACAAAGTGAGCATAGCATACAACCTGACTTCAAATGATAAACCACGTTTTAAAAATTTTCAAGTGAAGTGGGTGAGATGAGATCTTTGGCTACAACTAAAAATTTTTGAAGTAACAATCAAATCAGTGTGACCTCAATTGTATCCGTTGATACTTGGTTGCATTAACAATATTTATTAATTATTAAATGCATCCTTAATAAAAATATGTAGTTAACTTTATTACTCATCTGTATTACTTTTTAGTGTTAGTGGAATTTTAAAAACCAGTAACAATTAATTAAATAATTTCTCTTAAAATTATCGTATGTTTACTTATATTTTAATTCGTTAATAACTCGATTATTACTTGATATAGAGAAAATTAAAATTTTCATGAAATAAATCTCGTTTTAAAGTGACCGAATTATGAAAAGGCGATGCGGGGTGCCGTGTTGTATAATCCGATACTTTAATCAGACTTAACCTTTGACAAAAATGCAAGGATATTCTTTTGTGTATGAACTGGGTTTCGGCCGATTAAGCATTTTGATTATTTTAGTACTATTTTTTATTATTAATTTATTGAGGTGGAATATTCAACGGGTATTATAGAATCATTTGAATGATTCAGTGAATATTCAATTCCAATTAAAAAATAAAACCATTTGCTAAACCCTCGTATCATTCATTCCCCATTTGGCTTTTCTTGTCAGTGCCACGTGGGTAATCCTGACTTGTTGCTGGAACCCAAAAGTCAATTGTAGTCGCCAATGACAATTTGATTACATGTTGGCTATTTGGCTGTCGCCATCCACAAATTGGGATTTGATTCTAGGGTTTCAATATTATTATTAGGAGCAATTAGAGGTGAAGAGAATTTTTTAATGAGTGAGATGTGTTGTCTCAATTGTTTTAAATAGGTAAATCCTTTTTTTTTATTTAATTGAGATATGACATTTATTTTGAATTTTTTGTTTTTATTTTTATTTTTATAATCATGGTTTTCAGAGTCAGATCGGATCTGTTGGTTAGATTGAAAATTGATATGGAATAAAAAATTAAATTGATATGAATTAGTTGAGTCAAACTAAAAATCAATTGAACATAAGATTGAACTAGCTTTCTCTATTTTTAATATTTATGATTTTTTAATAATATTTTCAATTGAACCGAAACGAATGATCGAACTAATTTAACCACTAATTCAATTCTGAAAACCTATTTATAATATTTTGTTTTGTTTTGTTTTTGTGAATAAAACATGAGAACCAGTAATAGATGTTACTAATCTTTTATGGTGTAGAGCCACATTTAGATCCACGTCTAATAATGATTCTTGTTGCCAAGCTTTCAAATGGCAAACATTTTAGTCTATTAGCCTGTTATATGCCGCACGAGGAGTAGCCATCAGTCAAAATTCACCCTTTCTTTTTTCTTCTTTATCGATCCAACTTGATAGGAAGAACTTATTATTTATGGAAGGCAAAAACACATTTAATTTGGATGTTTCATTGTTGGAGGAATGAATATCGCTCCTTCTCAATTTATGTTTGTCTAAATCACGAACTCTAAGCTCGACTAATAGTTTTTTTTTCCTTTTCTTACAGTAAATTTAGAGTGTTTGATATAAAGGCAAGTTGATTCTTCTCTACATTAAGTATGTGGTTAATGAATAAATTTGAGAAATATAACTCACGCTACCACTATAAATAGACTTACAAAATACGAGAAATTAGTTGTTGGACTCGATACAATAATATACCTTGAGAAAAAAAAAAAGACGCTTAGCAAATATTTGAACGCATTTTTGTATCGTAGCTCTGAGCACGAGTTATGCAATTACGTTGACAATTCAAAACAATGGTTGAAAGTTACATTTCAATGATGAAATATGTACAAAAGAAACAGGTTCTTGCTCATACACTTGTTGCTACAATCAATCCAATTTCCAAAGATGATTTAGTTAATTATATCTTGCAGGGGTTGGGAGAGGGATATGATGCTTTTCATACTTCTTTTCATGTTTTGAGTTTGTTTCAGTTAATGTTTTGGTATGTTACACCAAGGAAAGAAGAAAGAAAGAAAAGTTAGAACTTTCAATGATGAAATATATTTTTGTAGGTTAAGATTCGCCTAATACGTGCCCCACATCTTTGGGCTTCTTCCAGGCTAATGGGCTTTAACGTCTTCATAAAATTGTATAGCCTCCAACTAGAATAATCGAATTCTGCATATGGTCGAAATACTGAAGCATGTCCGGATCTAGAATCAACTCCATTTTTAACTAACATTGGTCTTAATTTCTTTTATTTTATAAATCCACCTACATTATTTTATTTTATTTTATTTATACATTACAATATATATATATATATATATATATATATATATATATATAAAGCACAAAAGAAACAATATTATTACTTAAACAACATCATTTAGCAAAAATCTATGAATGATCCATGTGATGACTTGATGATCAGGGTGTTCACCACTCTAAATGTCGTTTGAGCTTGAATTATGCTAATCGTGTTTATTGTGCGGATTTTGGCCTGTTTTTGTATTTCATCAAAAAAATAAGCCTATGAATAAAATTCGAGTAATCTAAATCGAAATTCCAATCACCATTCTCAATTATAGACCAATGTGCAAAACTTAAAAGTGAAAATACTTATCAAATCCTTCTAGGGATTGGATCAAATTAATCATTTTATTATTAATGTATTAATTTAATCTATATATTATTAAAAAAATTAAATAAAATAAAATTATAATATAATTAACATTTACAATTAAAAATGAAATAAATTATTTTTATTTATAATTTAACTTCAAATAAAATATTTCATTTACAAAATAAAAAAAAACTTTTAAAATGAAACGTAATTGAATTAATCTCATTAATGGAGTGATATTTTTGTATTGAAAAAAGTTTTCTAAAAATCAAAATGAAGTAAAAGAATTCAATTATAATTTATAGATTTCTGCACGTACTTTTTAAAATTTAAAAAGTCCAAAAAAAAGGGTAATTATCATAAATTTCGTCCAAAGATAGAGACGTTTAGAGGACCAAAGAGCTAGAATATCTCAATTCCCAAGTCGCCACCGTTCTCGGACCCCACGTGGTTCCTTTCTTTATCCATTTTAAAAGATTAAAATTTTCAATTATATATGTAAATTATAGATTTAGTCCTTGTATTTTAATATAGTTATTTTTAATTTTTCTATGTTTAAAATTTTTAAATTTCAGTTCTAATCAAATGATAGTTGTTAAATTTATTAAGTTCTATTTCTAAAATATTATGTGGTGAAAACATTATCACATATATAATATCACATCAACTTGTTATCTTCACATACTTATACATAGAAAACAATTATGAATTTAATAGTGTTATGATGTTATCGTTTGCCTTAATATTGAAATTTCAACATTTGAAAAGTATAAGAATTAAAAATGATCAAATTAGAGAGCATGAATTAAATCCATAATTTCACACATAGTATAGGACTAACAGTAGGATTTAAACCAAATTGATTTAACTGCCACTATATGGATCAATATTGAAATTTTAAAGTGCAAATAGTATAAAAACTAAAATTGATCAATTCAATAAGGCATTGAGAGTTGGTGAAAGAGAAGGCCCTAGGTCTTAAGTACCTAGGTTCGAGACCAGCCATGTACAATTAAATGTGTGAGTCTCTAAATCTCTCCATGAATTGTCATGTATGAGTTTTAGCCTTGCTTAATTTCGTATTCTAGATTGTTCCAATTCGTAGTTTGTTTGCATTATAATAATTTGATTCTTTATTCTAATTCTTAGTTCGTTTGTGTTGTAATAGTTTGATTCCGTACTTAGTGATTACTTGATATGTGTATGTAGAGACTAGAATGAACCAACTTAAAAGTAGAGAGAGACTAAATCTACAACCGTTAATAATACAAGGAGCAATAACAGAATTTGACCTTTTAGAAGACCAAAGAGCTAAAGATATCATAAGTCGCCACCTTTCACGAACCCCACGTGAATCCGATTTTCGAACGTGAGAAATGACGATTCCCAATTCCGAACTTTTTGGTACGTGTCCTTAGGAAAACCTGCCATGTGTGTGCCCATGATGATAAATCGCCTTACACAAATGAAGGAAGCCTAATTTCGACAGTTCCCACGTTCCACTCGCTGGCGCTAAAGCCTCAATTGAAACTTATATTACTCCATTTGGTCATCGCAAGAAAAGAAAAGAACAAGTCTTTTTTTTTTTTTTTTTCAGAGTCTAATCGTTTATTCACTGCAATTTTCTCATCCAGATCTTCAACTCTTTCAAGGTATTTTCTTTCTAAATTCATTCCCTCAATCTTACCAGTTTAATATTTTTACTTGCATTTCATAAATTTGATTTGATTCTTTTTTCTTTTGCGAAATTATCGAAGAATTATCATTATTAAGTATAATGGTGAATTCTTTTTGCTCCGGTTAGTACCGAATCATCATGAATTGGGAAATAATGCGATTGACAATGTTATTCTTGTATTTTTTAGTTTATATCATTCTGGAAAAAAAATGCTTGTTGAACTTTTTCACATAAGTTTTAAAGTAACGTTTGGAATCCAATTCTTCAGGAATACGAAGTGTTAACTAGGAAGATGAGTAATAGCGTTGGCCAGAATTTGATACAGCAGCACTTCCTCCGTCCTACGGTTTTAAAGCATCAAAGCAAACTAAAAACTTCTTCTGGCGTCCCTAACATTTCCTTTTGTGCCAATGCTTCCCTGAGTAATTCGTTTGCCCGGCAGCGCAAGTCTCGGATATCTACAAAGTTCTACGGCAACAGATTGATAAGTAAGAGGAAGCAGAAAATAGCCATGGGGAGCCAACGGGCCTTTACGTTCATCCCTCAAGCCGTATTATCTGCTGATCTGGCTTTTGAGGCAAAAAAACATTTCTACTCTTGTTGCTTTTCCGCAGCCTTTTTTCTTTATTTGGCAACAATGGTAGTTAATTTGTTAAAGAATGGATCTCTATATAATTAAATGATATTATATAGACACATAGAGAATTCAAATTTCGGTTAAATTTGGTTAAAATTGAATATCCGATCGAATTGATTTAATTTGATTAATCGATCAGTTAACCGATCTAATTCGCTAGGAGGTAGAAGAAAAGTTTTTTTAGAATTTCGATTAACGGTTAATTCGATTTGAAATTGGTAATTAATTGAATTAATCGAACTTATATATTATATAAATTAGGCTATTACTAGTTCGATTAAATGATCATTATCGATTTAGTTTTTATATTTGTTTTAAAAAACATATAAATGTCGGTTAATTCTAGATTAGTTCGGTTAATCGTTTAGTACTGTATCTGCACCCTTGTGTGCTTTATTCCCATTGAAGCATGTACTTGGTGCAGGTGCAAGGCGAACAATTTCAAAGCAGAATTCCCATTCATTAGACAGAAAAGATCACCGTTGAAACAGACATTATCCCATAGTGGGCATTGTCTGGCAATCCTTGCATCAATAGACTTCACATAAAAATTATCCTTAGGATGAATTTTCTCGGTTATTTTAAACTTTTTGAGCTTTATTTATAAGATCAATAATTTTTTGTGTGTTTTTTTTTTTTTTGGGATAAAACAAAGTGTAGCTTTGCTAACTGATGTACTGTATTGCAGTTTGCGTTTTGTTTCTCCATTGAGCCAGTTGTTCTTAGTGCATGCTATGCTAGTTTTTATTAATACTTCTATCAAACTTAGTTCACTTAGATTTTTCAAATTTGAAGATAAAGCTAGTTTTAAACCTTCTATCAAACTTAGTTCACTTTGTTTTTTTCCTTTTTCAAATTTGAAGACAAGGGATTCTTTCCCTTGGTAATTCTCTAGGTCTTGAGTGGAGATGCATAAAGAAGCATTCTTTTTTTTCCTTATTTGTTGTTTGTAGGAAAACAAAATATACCTGAAGCACTTTCCATTTTCAGAAATTTGCACATGCTAGTAAATTCATTGGCAAACAAATTTGTTATTTTATTTATCCAAAAATTTTGATGCATTCTTACTTTGATGCAGCAGCAGCACCTTGCAAGATTCAATGTTGATGGGAATATTGAATTGCAGGTAATTGTTGCTTGGTTATAAATAATTTTAGCTACCCCATATACTCTGTATAAACCACTAGTTCAATTGACCTTAGCTTGGTATTTTTAGCTACTTCATGTCTTATTGTTACACAAGATTCACCCTTTTTTAATTGAGCAGGTCGATGCTAGTACTCCTACTCCAGGGTCTATTACACAAGTAAATTTTAGAACAATTTACAGTAGCGACTCTTTGCTCTTGCACTGGGGTGTGATATGTGGTAGAAACGAGTAAGTTCACTTGTACCAGTTAGGAGTCTACATTGGTTGTGGATTTCAAGTGTTTATATTGTGTTTCATTTTCATTATCACGGTTTGAGAAAGCTCTGTTCCATGCGTCTTCAACCCCCCCCCCCTCCCCTTTTCTTCGGCAGAAACTGGGTACTTCCTTCACGTCAACCGGAAGGGACCAAAAATTACAAGAATAAGGCCTTACGAACTCCATTTGTGAAGGTAAGAACCAATAAATGAGACAATCACAAACGTTCTCTTTTGAGTAATCCTAATTTATTTTGTCTACAAATTGCTTTTCTGTAGTCTGGCTCCAGTTCCCATTTAAAGTTAGAAATTGATGATCCTAGCATCCAAGCTATAGAGTTTATCATATTTGATGAAGCCCGAAATACGTGGCAAGTATCTGTTGTTTCTTTTTGTTATGTTCATGGCATTTAGAAGATTACTTAAAATGATTTCACTCTTTTTCCTCTCTATTTCCATTTGTAGGATAAAAAATAATGGTCAGAACTTTCATGTAAAGTTACCTCGGAAGGAGACGTTGATTTCAAATATTTCATTACCTGAAGATCTTGTTCAGATTCAAGCATATTTGAGGTGGGAGCGAAAGGGTAAACAGATGTACACCCGAGAGAAAGAAAAGGCAAGTAATAAGTTTAATAATTATACAGTTTATTTGTTCATATTGTTAAAGCTAAGTCCTACATTTCCATTTGTTCTTCTTCTGGTCCTTTTTTCTTGTTTCCTTATTTCGTTGAATTGGTTAATACTTAATATTAAATTTTCATTATATACCGCATAAGGAGCTCCACTGATGTGCTTTAAACAGAATATTTTTGGTGGAGTGCAGCAATTTATTGTGCAACATCTGATAAAATTTTTAGGCATGCCCCAGTTTTGGATAATAAACTGTTTTGGCTGCAATACCTTAGTTAGAATTTAAGAAGTATGAAGGGTTCCTGTTGTTATTTCATTTTAGGCTTTTCAACCAGTGGAGCAATCTTCATAGAAATGCAGGATTGTCATCTATAAATGCACACACAAACAATCATATAATGAATTAAAGCTTTCTTTCTTCCTTTAAATCTCCAAACATATAGGAAATAGTTTTTTTTTCTGGATTTGTTCAATTTATTCACTTGTCTCAAATATCTTCCCCTTCTCATAGGAAGAATATGAAGCAGCTCGTGCTGAGCTGTTGGAGGAAATAGCCAGGGGTGCTTCTGTGGATGACATTCGGACAAAGCTAACAAAAAAAGGTGGACAAGAATTTAAGGACTCAGCTATTCATGAAAAAACAAACAAGATACCTGATGATCTTATCCAAATACAATCCTATATACGATGGGAGAAAGCAGGGAAGCCAAATTATTCCCCAGAGCAACAGCTTGTAATTTTCTCATCTCTTTCTAGCTGGATATTTTGAGTCCTTTTTTGTTTTAAAACATTTTTTTTATTAAAGCAAATTGGACTAGGTGATTGCCCATTTACTTTTAAAAGGTTAGTTAAGAGGTCTTAGTCATTGCATGTTCTAAATTCTGGCTAAAGCAATATCTCAATAATCAGAGGGAATTTGATGAAGCAAGGAAAGAGTTGCAATTCGAACTAGAAAAAGGTGTATCTCTTGATGAAATTCGAAGGAAAATTACTAAAGGAGAGATAGAGACAAAGGTTTCAAAGCCACCGCAGAACAAAAGATATTTTAGTGCTCAACGGACTCAGCGCAAGCAGAGGGACCTGATGATGCTTCTTAATAAGCATTCAGTGAAATCTGTAGAAGGAGGTATAACAGTAGAACCAAAACCATTGACAGCAGTTGAAAGCTTTGCTAAGAAAATTGAACTGGATAGCAGCCCTGTTATGAACAAGAAAATTTACAAATTTGGTGAGAGGGAGGTTTTGGTAAGATAACTAGTGTTTCTCTGACTGCCTTCATTCTTTAGGGATGCTTACATGGAAAATATTTTAAAGTTTTGATTTCTTCCGAATATTCCAGGTGCTTGTCACCAAATCTGCTGACAAGATAAAGATTCACATAGCTAGTGATTTTGAAGAACCGCTTACCCTTCACTGGGCTCTATCTGAAAAGGCTGGAGAGTGGCTGGTAAGGTCCTTTAAACTATTACGCTCCTCAGGAAGACTTTGGACTTTGGAATTGATTCACTTTTTCTTTCATATAAATCTGAGACTAGTTTTCCCAAACAATTTTCAGCCACCACCTCGCACTGTTCTCCCTCCAGGTTCAGTTTCTCTAGGTGGAGCTGCTGAATCAACATTTTCAACATGCTCTTCTGATGATCTTCCCAAACAGGTCACTAAGTAGATTTCAATCTTATCATATGTGCCTTGTGAATGAAGTATTATAAAAAACTTTCCTTGTATTCATATCCTGAAATCATCTTTAGGTTCAATGCATTGAGTTGGAGATTGAGGACGGTAACTTTAAAGGGATGCCATTTGTTCTTCTGTCTGGAGAGAAGTGGATAAAACATAATGGCTCCGACTTCTATGTGGACTTCAGCCAGAGATTCAAGCAAGATCAAAAGGTTGTTTCTTGTTCATGATATCAACCAGCAAATTTTTTGTCCATCATGTTTTGCATATGTTATTTTCAATCAGTGTATTCCTGTATGATTAACTGGCCTTTTCTTGAAAATATAAGGATGCTGGTGATGGAAAAGGTACTTCAAAGGTTTTGTTGGATAGAATAGCTGAAATGGAGAGTGAGGCACAAAAGTCTTTTATGCACAGGTCAGCGACCTTCTGGGATGTAGACTTCATTTTGGTTCTACTGCTCATTTATGATATTGAACTGTTATCAGGAATTTAGTTATTGTAGTTTGCAATACTAAGATAGTTTGCTATCAGCTTCTGGAAGTCTGCAAAGAAATGGCTATAGGATTCCTTCTCATTCAGAGTACTAACTGAACGCACCCTACTTTTGTGAACCAGTAGGGCCCGTACAAAATCCTAGATGTAACCTGTGAGAGAAGTAGATATACACTTTTATCTTTTCCCTTACCTTCAATTTGATTAAAAAAATTCTAAATCTATCCAAATTAGTTGCCGAGCTTATCCAGATTCTTCAAATGTACTAATTGAATTGCTCTAGTTGCTGGTGAATACAGTTTTCCCTTAACGATTTAACTTATTTTGTAAAAATAATGTTTCTTTAGTCATTTTCCAATTGAGATAACTGAATCAGCTGTTTAAATAATAATATAGATTTGATCAATAAAACATTTTAAAATAAATTTTTATAAAAATGGAAATACAATTTTTTATTTATATTTTATATGATAAATAAATATTATATATGATAATATGATTAATTTTCATGGAATTATTATCTATAATTGCATGAAAGATCCATGTATCCTTGTTCTCTTTTCCAATATACTTGCGTTTGACATTCTTACCCTAAGCAATGTATAGGTGGCGTGGGTCATTTTAGCTCCTTCATGTGTTTTTTAATGGGGTCATACGTCCTTTAGGAAACAATAGGTTTCATATGTGGTTGAAATTTCACTCCAGCATATTAGTCCGTGATCTTTGAATTTCCGTTGATGACTCATTTTTTTCACATGTAATTTTGATGAGTTCTGTGTTCTGTTTAATTATGTTCAGTTGTCCATTGTTCTTCAAGGAATAAGTCTTGCTATTTCCCTTTATAGGTTTAATATTGCATCAGATTTAATGGATCAAGCCAAAGATACTGGTGAATTGGGCCTGGCTGGGATCTTAGTGTGGATGAGGTTTATGGCTACGAGGCAGCTCATATGGAATAAAAACTACAATGTGAAACCACGGTACAGCCTAGACTAATTGACTTGAGATTATGAGTGAAACTTGTGTACAATGTTTTTGCTATCATGCATGACAATTATATTAATGCAAAAGTAGTTGTTATTGTATATCGTGCTGCAGGGAGATAAGCAAGGCACAGGATAGACTCACTGACTTGCTCCAGAGTACTTACACTACTCATCCACAGCATCGCGAGCTTTTGCGCATGATTATGTCTACTGTTGGTCGTGGAGGTGAAGGGGATGTGGGACAAAGAATTAGGGATGAAATATTGGTCATCCAGGTTAATCTTGAAGAACAGGTTTTTTTTCTTTTTTCAATTTAACATACTTTATATTTACATGCGGTTTTATCTATCTATTTCAGAGGAACAATGACTGCAAGGGAGGGATGATGGAGGAATGGCACCAGAAGTTGCATAATAATACTAGTCCAGATGACGTTGTAATCTGTCAGGTATGAGATGTGTATTCAGTGAAAATTCACCAAGAGGGCTCCATCAGCTAAAAGAAAATATGCTTGCAGGCACTGATCAACTATATTAAAAGTGACTTTGACATTAGCATCTACTGGAAGACTCTAACTGAGAATGGAATAACTAAGGAACGCCTCTTAAGTTATGATCGTGCTATCCATTCTGAGCCAAGTTTTAGGAGAGATCAGAAGGATGGTCTATTGCGTGATCTTGGCCATTACATGAGAACCTTGAAGGTCTGTCTTCTTAAACCATGATAGTTCTCTTCGTTATAATGTTCTCAATTTTTCATCACCATTATGGTGAAGGAGGATATATGATAGGCATCCTTCATACATTGGTCCTAAGTTCCTTGGCTTGATAGGCATCCTTCATACATTGGTCCTAAGTTCCTTGGTTGTACTTTTATCTCATTATCATAGAGATTCCTACTTTTATCTCATTATCATAGAGATTCCTGTTGTCTTGTTTGAGGCGTAAGTTTATGTTTATCTGCTCTCATTCTGGATTAATTTTCTTCAATTCTTTTTTCATTTGCCATATATAGGATGTTGCACTATATTAATAATTTCTTCCTAATTGTGATTTCTGCATAGGCTGTTCATTCGGGTGCAGATCTTGAGTCTGCTATTTCTAATTGCATGGGCTACCAAGCAGAGGTAATATCAGAAAGAAGGTAAAATTGTCTGGACGATGTATTATTGTCAGCATTTGACAAAAGCTTTCCTTGTTTGCAGGGTGAAGGTTTCATGGTTGGGGTGCAAATAAACCCTGTAGCTGGCTTGCCCTCTGGATTTCCAGTAAGTTTAAGTTTATCTTCAGATTTCTTTCAAATGTGATGTTTTCCCTCCAAAATGGTGATCATAAATTAGAGTTACACTTGTAACAGGAATTGCTTCGGTTTATACTTCAACATGTTGAAGACAGAAATGTAGAAGCCTTGATTGAGGTTTGTAGCATTTGATTGGAGATCTGGAATAACTCTGCCTGTTTATTTTCTCTGACATATCGTCTTTCAACCCCTTTTTCCACAGGGTCTACTTGAGGCTCGTCAAGAGCTTCGGCCATTGTTGTCAAAGTCTAGTGATCGTCTGAAGGATCTATTGTTTTTAGACATTGCCCTTGACTCTACTGTTAGGACAGCTATTGAAAGAGCTTACGAGGAGCTGAACAATGCTGGACCAGAGGTAAATCCTGTGATCTTCACCATATTTTCTGTATCAAACATTTAGTATTTCTGTGCAATTCTCTTACTGATTTGTACCTCTATTGCATAATGTTGTGGGGGTCTTTTTTATATATTTTTGTATATGAAACCTTGATTAGGTTCTCGTGCTTCTTGCAGAAAATCATGTACTTCATCACTCTCGTCCTAGAAAACCTTGCACTTTCATCTGATGACAATGAGGATCTGATCTATTGTTTGAAGGTAAAATACCTTGTCATACAGTGTTAAGTTTATATTTCTTGGGGAAATTTTGATTAGTGATAACGATTACTAAGTCAATCGTCCTTCCTCTAGTCACTAATATTGAGAAATTGAGTGCTAGCATATTCATGTGAATTGGTGGCCCGTCTTTTTGTACTTAGCAAAAGAGAAAGTTTGTAGAGCTCCATGGAAATGCTTCAATTATGACTTGTCATCATACAAATTCTCTATCATGGATGCTAACTGCTACTTCATTACTCTTGTAGGGATGGCATCATGCCATAAGCATGTGCAATAGTCAAAGTGCTCACTGGGCACTGTATGCAAAGTCAGTACTGGATAGAACTCGCCTTGGACTGTCTAGTAAGGCTGAGTGGTACCAGCGTATCTTGCAACCATCAGCAGAATATCTTGGATCATTGCTTGAAGTAGATCCATGGGCTGTATGTTATTACCTCTTTAAATCTCAACATTAATTGGTTGCTTTAAATTTTTCACTGTTAGTTGACGATGATCTTATTAACCAAAATTGGAAGATAAAGTGGAGTCTTTGAACTTTTTTCCAGATCAACATATTTACAGAAGAAGTTATCCGTGCTGGATCAGCTGCAACTTTATCTTCACTTATTAATAGACTTGATCCTGTTCTTAGGGAGACTGCTCATCTTGGCAGGTAGGCATGTAATCATTGGACTGCTAACTGGCTCAGTTATTAGAAAATACTGGCAGTGCAACAAAATTTTATGCAATTATACCTAGGCTTGATTCATTTAAGCAGATTTTGGCATAGGGTTAAAGAAATATGAGCCTGTCACTACCTACAGCTGGGACTTACTAATGCAAGTTGTCATGTCATGGGACAGTTGGCAGGTTATCAGTCCAGTTGAAGTTGTTGGGTATGTTGATGTTGTAGAAGAGCTGCTTGCTGTACAGAATAAATCTTATGACCGGCCTACTATTTTGGTGGCAAAAAGTGTGAAAGGAGAAGAAGAAATTCCAGATGGCACAGTTGCTGTATTGACACCTGACATGCCTGATGTTTTATCACATGTTTCTGTCCGAGCAAGAAATTGCAAGGTGATTACCTGGTTCATTGATACTTTTCCATAGCTGATAACTAAGTAAAAAATTTGGGCTAATACCAATTGCAGGTTTGCTTTGCTACATGCTTTGATCATAATATTCTGGCTGACCTCCAAGCAAACGAAGGGAAATTATTACGCCTAAAACCTTCATCTGCAGATGTAGTTTATAGGTAGTGCTATCTCTATCTTGATTATGAATATGTCTAATCCATCAAATATCATGACGCATGACTAAACAAAATTCTCGATTTCACATAAGCAAAGCTAATTTGAATTTTGTTCTCTTTTTCATGCATTAACTTAGTGAGGTGAAGGAGGGTGACCTTGCTGATTCAAGTAACTTGAAGGGAGATGGTCCATCATCTATTACTTTGGTTAGAAAGCAGTTTGGTGGTAAATATGCCATATCAGCAGAGGAATTTACACCTGAAATGGTTAGACTTGCAAAATCTTATTCACTGTATCTCCAAACTTTTATTTTTGCTTCTTGACCTACGGAGTTGCAATGAAATTGAATATTGAACTTTTCAAAGTTCCTTGCACGATATAGCTCTGAATTATGTTTGTAATGGTGTATGTCTAATTTATGCATGGGGACATTTTTGCTCCTCTAGGTCGGTGCTAAATCACGCAATATCTCATATCTAAAAGGAAAAGTACCATCTTGGGTTGGGATTCCCACATCAGTTGCCCTTCCATTTGGAGTATTTGAGAAGGTTCTTGCAGATAAACTAAACCAGGTTGTTCTCATTCTGAACTTGGATATTGTCTCCCCGCTTTATTAATGCTTCTGTAGATGCAGTTCGTTTACAATGACCTGAGTCAGGGGTTCAAGTTTACCATTTTGTTCAGCATCAATATGGTTCAAGCTCTTGGATTTATATTGTTGTGTGACCAGATGTCATATTCTGAAACGAATTCCGCAAGTAAACAATTGATATTCAAGTTAATCTAATTACGAACACCCCCAACCCCTCCCCCCCAAAAAAAAAGAAATGAAAAAGGAATAAAAGAAAAGAAACTACAAGTCCTCTTTTCTTTATTGTTAACCGGTGTTATTCCATATTTGTTAAATATTGGATTTCTTCTGGTCCTATATTAAAGTTGAGCCCCTTTTCTTGGCCACTTCATTTTTCTTGAAGTACTCGTGTCTAACATATAGATATGGGGATATAACCTCTAAGGATCCTCTAAATGCATGGAAAGCCTTAGACAAGCTTATACCCCTGTTGGATACAGCTTCTATGTATTGCCAATTGGTTTTAGAGTGGATGCTTAATATGGTATTAGAGCCCAAATTTAGTCATATTGTCGATCTTGCCTAACCCCAAGTAAGGTTGATGACCCCCTAGCAAGGTTGTCTACGTGTAGACCCTGTGAGCTACATTTGGAGAGGAGTATTATGTGGATTTGGCCCTGCACCTATTGCTAACAGGTTATATCCCATTCTTTCCTCTTTATTTCTCAGAGGGTGGTTGAGAAGTTGCAAATTTTGAAGAAAAAGTTGGGAGAAGGAGACTTTGATGCACTTGGGGAGATTCGTCAGACTGTTCTACAGCTGGCAGCACCTCCCGAATTGGTATGCATTTTACCTGTTGAGTTTACGATGTTTCTTCTGCTAAGCCTTCATTTCCTAGTTGGTAGCATCATTAGAAGCAGTCACAATAGCTTGTGACAATGTTCTTTTGAGTTCTCTGTTTGACCAACAAAAATCTCCCTTCTCCCCCAATTACCTATATTTCCATGAAAATCAGATTTTTTTTTTTCCCTTTTTTTCAAAGATATTGTGCTTTCTTTTCTTGATAGAAGCTGATAGTCCTGAATCAGAGATTTCTTTGTGAGGGAACTAGTCAAGATTTATTTCAATTTCTTATAACCTTCAGGTGAAAGAGCTGAAGACCAAGATGCTGCGTTCTGGAATGCCTTGGCCCGGGGATGAAGGTGAACAGAGGTGGGAGCAAGCATGGACTGCTATAAAGAAGGTCTGGGCTTCAAAATGGAATGAGAGAGCATATTTCAGCACCAGGAAAGCCAAACTAGACCACGAGTACCTATGCATGGCTGTCCTGGTTCAGGAAATAATCAATGCTGATTTTGCATTTGTTATCCATACTACTAATCCTTCTTCAGGGGACTCATCAGAGATCTATGCTGAGGTATGTACCACCAGTTATCATCTTCTTTGATGCTCGTTGGGGAAATAAAATGGAATTATTTGTACCATGATGTAGGTGGTGAAGGGACTTGGAGAAACTCTGGTTGGAGCTTATCCAGGTCGTGCTTTGAGTTTTGTTTGCAAGAAAAACAATCTCAACTCTCCTCAGGTAAAACATGTCTGCAGATTTAATTGGAGATTTTAGTAAATTTTTGAAAAATATGGAATTAATAATGTAATGCAAACAGAAGAAGAAAGCTATCACTCCAATGACCTTTTTATCATATTATTGAAATAAAACCATATTTGATCACAATGCTGCTATCATATCCATTAACAATTTCCAGAACGTTTCAGGTATTGGGATACCCAAGCAAACCAATTGCTCTCTTCATAAGGCGTTCCATTATCTTCCGCTCTGATTCAAATGGTGAAGATCTAGAAGGTTACGCGGGTGCTGGCCTTTATGACAGGTAATCTCTTTCCGAACTCTTTGCACAAAGACAGTGATGTATATATTTATTCTCTGTGTTTATTTCGGTTTCTCATTTTGTCTGACAAGGAGGTAGAGGTGAGCAAAACTCCATTCGAATCGAAAAATTCGAAAAAATTTTCGAATTTCGAATTATTCGATTCGAGTTATTCGAGTTAAACGAATCGAGTTGAATTTTTTTTCGAATTTCGAGTTCGAATCGAGTTTAATTTTCGATTTCGAATTATTCGAATAATTTGAATAAACCAAATAAAATTATATTATTTTTAATTTTAAATTTATATTACCTAAACCCAATACTCAGGCTCAATTTACTATATCTATTTTCTCTCAAAACTCAAACCATTTATTTTACCCAATTTTTTTCCTAATATTTAAAACTCATCAACAAATTAAACTCAAATATAATTTCATTCTTCAAAAACACTCATAAATTAAACTCAAATATAATTTTATTCTTAAATAATACTCATAAGCAACTCTTTTTCGTGTCTAAATTTATTGTTCCTTTTTGTTTATTATTATTATGGTTAGGTGCACTTATTTAGTTTTTATTTGGGAAAAAAATTGAAGATATTAACTTTGTAAACCCAAAATCTATTTTTTCTTCCTAAAAAAAATTTTCAATTAAAATCTTCAAAAGAAAAGTTTAAGCTATTCTACAATGGTTTTGTGTTATTACTGTTCGTTTATTTGACTTTTGTTATGTTGTTTTTATTTTTTATTTTATTGTTTGGAATGGTGTTGTCGTGTAGGTTTTTACTGTATTTTGGACTTTTGCTAATTTTTTTTATAATCTTGTTGTGTTATTGATGTTACTTGGATTTATAGTGTTTACTTGAACTTTTACTCTCTTTTTTATTATAATATTGTTGTGATGTCATTGTTTACTTAGATTTTTTCACTTATTTATTTCAATTTTTCGTTGTATAGTCATGTTTAAAAATTTTAAATAAAAATATATTTTTTTAAAATTACATAAAATTGAACACCAAATTAATTTTCTTAATTTAACTCGAACAAATATATTCGATTCGATTCGAATTCTATCTCACTTGACTCGATTCGTAAAAATTTCAAATCGAATTAGAATGATGAAATAGGATTTGAGAACTCGATTAACGCGAAAATTTTTCATTCGATTCGATCGAATGCTCACCCTTACAAGGAGCGGTTGAAATTTTACAAACCTTTTTCAGTTAATGGTGATCAATGTCTTAACATTATGTTCTTGGGAGATATAGATTGGAAGCTATGTACTTGAAAACATTCATTCATTCCCAATTTTCAGCATTCCTGACAAATGATTTTATATGCAGTGTGCCCATGGATGAAGAAGAGAAAGTAGTGGTTGATTACTCATGTGACCCATTGGTAAACGATGGCAAGTTCCAACAATCTATCCTGTCGAGCATTGCAGGGGCAGGAAAGGCTATAGAGGAACTTTATAGATCCCCGCAAGACATTGAAGGTGTGATTAGGGATGGTAAGGTGTATGTTGTCCAGACAAGACCCCAGATGTGATCCCTTTTTCTTCTATATTATTTTTGTACTATTTATTTTTATGGCAAGCCTTGCTGTCAAGTGAAGGGGAACAGAGGAGAAGGGTGCAGGAGGGGGTATTTAAAACCACAAAAAAGTAAAAAGTTGGTATGTAGTATAAGGTGGCCGATTCAGTGCTTTTATTTTTTTTTTTTTTTTTTTTTGTAATTTCTAGTAAATTCTATGCTCCCTGTCCCAAGGTAGTATTATCATATACTATTCAAGTGAAATAATAAATATATTTTTTATTTTATAATTGTTTAAATACTTTTGTTTAATTTTATTTTTAATCTTTTGTTTCATACGCCGTGATGGCTTTGGAAAATTTGGGTTAACTTTTATGTGGTGGCGAAATTTGGAGTGTATCCCCCTCCCGAGATGGAGTCTAAATTTCATAAGAAAAATGTTGAAAAATATAAAAATGGAAGTTGAGTGTTGTCAAACTTTTTTACCATTGGAGTTGTGCTGAGTATGTGGATATAAGTTGTGTTGATATATTTAAGGTATAATTGCATAAAATATTCTGGTTTTTGGGTTTGAGTTTTTAATTTTTTTTATTGACACTCTTAATGTTACGATGTTTTTAAAAATTAACTCAATTTTAAATGTAAATATGAGTTTACCGTACACCTACTACTATTTTCATCAAAATTCACTTTGCTTTTCATTTCGATCTCGTGGGGCATACTGAATGCCACGAGTATACCTCATGTTCTTTTTGAGGGAAAAATGGATTTATTATATAAAAAATATTATAACGGGTTAATAAATCAATCGGTTGTAAGGATCGTCCTCGATGGTGATGTAGCATATACTTTAACTAGTGGCTCAGCCCAACAACTATCGACTGTTCACCCCTACGAAGATATATTAAGGTTAAGGATTGTTTTTTAACTTTTAAAATATAAAGATTAAATATCATGTTTTGAAGAAATTCAGAGATTAATTGTATATTTTAACTTTTTTGAAAAGTGTTTTCCGAAAAGTTATTTAAAAAATATTATTTGTAATTTTAAGTGTGTAATATGACTCTATAAAATTAGACTAAAAAATTAAAATATTAATTTAGACATGAATTGAAAACTAACAAGTAAATTAATTTTAAATTTATAAAAACACGATTTTGAAAAAAAAACTTGAGTTAACAAGAGTATTTTTTTTACTTTTCATTATTAGTTAAAAAAGTTATAAAATAAAAATATAAGTTTTGGTAATTACAACTATAATTTATAATTATTAGTTAAAATCATTTTGATGTAAACAAAAGTTATGTTAATAACTATAAAATAGAGTTATTACTTGAATAGAATTTTAAATTAATTATAATTTAATTAATATTAGAGTTTTATATAAAAAATTAATATTAAATTTAATTATGTAATTATTTATTATTTTGAAAGATGTTACTTTGCAATAATTATATAAAGTAAAATTATATTGCATGTTGAATATATTAAAAATACTTAATTATTATTAAAAAAAGTTCTATTATAATATTTAAAAAATTAATTAAATATTGTATGTGACATTAGAACTAGTAATGTTTAAATAATTTAATATTACGATACATGCAAAATGAATTTTAAATATTTTTAAGTGATTAATATTTATGAAATATTTAAATAATTTGAAAGTATGTTATATTGTAGCAAATGTTGCGATACGCAATGTGGGTACAAGCTTTGGTATAAATATTGATATAACAATGTGAATAAAGCAAAAAAGAGAGAGAGAAAGAGAAAGAGCTACTAGAATGATACAAAAAAAATTATAATGCAATTCGATGCATCACCTAATTTTATAGAGTTTTGCCTAAAGAAGAAATCCACAACTAAATTCACAATAATATATTTAATAGATATACAATGATTTTCAATGCATGCATCCACAATAATATAGTTAATGAGGTATGCTTAGCGTAGAATATTGTGCACACTTGCCATGACTTCTGCGGAATTTTACAAATGGATTCGAACATTTTCTTGATTTAAGAGAGAATGCAACAGGAAAAAAGGGAAGGAGCTTGCACAAGGCTAGGCTCAACGTGGGTTTGGACGGTCAGTTCACTTCATATTTTTTTTGTTCGTTTCTATTCTTTTGGCTGGTAAATGAAGTGAAATAAAAGTAAATTTGATGATTTTGGAACTATTGAGTAGGTTGTTGTAGCAAGTAAGTACAGCCCATGCATGATTATCGGTTTTTGGCTTGAGTTTTTGAGATGAACGGTTAGGTTGTTCCTGCCCGAATATTACATTAAAATAAAATTGTCCATTTAATTTTGTATCAATTGTCCGAATGTTACATAATTAAAAGAAGGAGCAAAAATAAAATAAAAGAAGTTTGAAAGTTATTAACCCTTCTCTTATGGAAATACATGCTATCCATAAATTGATGTAAAAGAATTGGAAAGTTCTTATCCATTATATTCCTAGAGATCATGATACAATTGCGGATTTCATGGTCAAGCAAACTGATATAAAATTTATAAATTTATAAGTTTTTTTTATCCTCTTCAAGCTGTGCAGGAGTTAATTCAAAAGGATATTATGGACTTTTGATTTTTTATTTGTTTTTTGTAATGGTTTAATGTTGTTTCTATTTAACAAAAAAAAAATTAAAAGTAGTTATGATTAATAATCTTATGTAATTCTTTTAATTCCCAATCCTCTCCATAAAAAATAGATCAGTTAATTGGGGTATTTTAATTAAACTCAAATAAGTGAAAACTACTAATTACATTAATTATTTAAACAAATCACAAAATTGTGGTAAAACTATTACGGAGGTCCATGTGTTAGGAGTTAAATTGCATTTTGCTCTCTCTATTCAATAAATAAATAAATTAGCTTTTATATATTAAATTAAAGAGTATACTGATTATTTTGTTAAAAAGTACATTCATTTATACCATTAAGTGATGATGTGACTAAAGGATCAAGTAGACAATAACACTTGATTTATTATGTATAATTCATGTTGACGTGACATAATAAATGTTTAGAATATAAAAAAAATCCTAAAAGTAATTTTTTAATAATTATATGAAAAATCACATACAGAATAAATCTAAACAAATATTTGTCCATGTTCATAATAATAAAAAATATAAGAATTTATTTAAAAATTAGTAAAAATTATAAGAAATTATAAAAAATAAATTTATATAAAATTAAAATTTGCAAATTAATTATCACTATCGAGTTACAATTTATTTTAATATTTATATGATGAATGACCGTAAATATAAAAAATTGAAATGACAAATAACTAGAAAATTAATGTAAAATTTAATGAAAGTGAAAGTCTTTGTTTTCAGTAGTTGTTTGACCTGCTACTTGTCCTTTGCTAAGTGGATCAATTTGAAAAAAAGTAAAAAATTTGGACAAAAAAGTAGGGAATATGGTAAAAGTAAATGGTGTGAAATATAAATACTGCTTAGTGAAAAACAAAAAGTTGTAGATTCTATTATTTTGTATTTGTGATTTGGTGAGGGTTATTTTAATTTTAGTTATCTTTTTTAAATTAAGATTAATTTAAATATTTTGTTATTATATTTTAATAATTTGAAAAATCATGCCTAGAATAAAATTGGACAAAGAACCATCTTAGTTTCTTTTAGGATTTTTATTTTAATTTTTTAAATATTTGCTAAACATGAGGTGTCATGTGTCATTACCCACTTATTTCGTCAATCATATCATCACTTAACTGTAGAAATAGATGAAATTTTTAACGGAATAATTGGTTTACTCATTTCTCTAATGTAGCCCATTTTCTTGAATAAATAAGATAAAATATAATTTAACTCTTAATATAATGATTATGAAACTTTTACTCAAAATAATAATTACAACCTAAATTTAATTATTGAATAGCTTTGTAAACACGGCAGGGGCAAAGTCAGGGGGCTGGTAGGGGCCTTGGCCTCCTAAAATGAAAAATTTTCCATTTAGATAAAATTGTACTTTGACTCCCTAAAAATAATAAAATTTTAATTTAATCTTTTAAAAATTACACTTTTATTATCATAATAATTACAATTTAATTTTGACACCCCTAAAAAAAATTTTTGGCTTCGCTCTGGAAACACACCAAAAAGAAACTAAAGTAAAGATTTTATGCACAAGTATTTTTTGAACATTAATCTCATTAGATGTTTTTATCATATTAAATCTTTTTGATATAATGTCTAAAATTATCTATAACCTCTCACCAACTTTTGAATAGAAGAATAATGTGTTTCAATACACTCAAACCCATGTCCTCTTGCACCGACAATAATACTGATGCCAATCAAATTAAAACTCAGTCGATGATTTTATGCATAAATTAAATTTAGTTATTATTAAACAAAATTTATCTATTATTGTTTCTTTGTATAAAATACCACAAGTAGTTTATATTATATTTAAATGTTAATTAAATTGGTGTCAAGAAATTATCTAAATATCAACTTTAATAAAAATTAATTAAAAAATGATCGGCGAAATGGGAAGCCGGGGAAGAGGGGAAAGCGGAGGCCGGGGTTCATCGCCAACGTTTACGACTGCAGAACGGCGTCGGGCTCCCCTTGATTTTGTTCTAAACGCATGGATGAAAAAAAATGGCCTAGTGGCCCGAAACGAAGAACGGCCGAAGGCCAAGGCAAGAAGAGAAGGGAAGAATTCAATAGGTTGTAATAATTTAAAAGGAGAAGAAGAAAATGCAAATTTATAACTCATACTTTGATCAACGGTTATATTTTCATTTAAACCATAAACAGAATCTGGCATATAACCTTAAATATGACAATTAAAAATAATAATTAAATTTTATTAGATTATGATACATCCATGCAAGTGGAAAAATTGTGTAAAATATATCTATAAAAAATTGAAATGTAAAAAAATAATAAAACCCTCATAATAATATTTTTATTTTGTAAAAAATTATTTTTTTAATTAATTTTTATTTAAGTTGATATTTAGATAATTTCTTGAAACCAATTTAATTAACATTTAAATATAATATAAACTACTTGTGGTATTTTATACAAAGAAACAATAATAGATAAACTTTATTTAATAATAACTAAATTTAATTTATGCATAAAATTGTCGATTGAGTTTTAACTCGATTGGCATCGGTATTGTTGTCGGTGCAAGAGGACGTGGGTTTGAGTGCACTGAAATACATTATTCTCCTATGCAAAAGTTGGGGAGAGGCTATGGATAGTTCTAGACATTATATCAAAAAGAACAAATGTGATAAAAACATCTAATGAGATTAATGTTCAAAAAAATACTTGTGCATAAAATCTTTACTTTAGTTTCTTTTTGGTGTGTTTCAGGGGCGAAGCTAAAAAAAAATTTGTTAAGGGCATCGAAATTAAATTATAATTATTACGATAGTAAAAGTGTAATTTTTAAAAGATTAAATTAAAATTTTATTATTTTTAGAGGGTAAAAATATAATTTTACTTTTACTAATTTAAAATTTTAAAAAAATTTACAGACCTAAATAAAAAAAATTTCATTTTAGGGGGCCAGGGCTACTGCCAACCCTCCTGGTTTCGCCCTGATGTGTTTACAAAGCTATTCAATAATTAAATTTAGGTATAATTGTTTGTAATTATTATTTTGGGTAAAAGTTTCATAATCCTTATATTAAAAGTCCGATTATATTTTGTCCTTTTTATTCAAGAAAATGAGCTACATTAAAGAAATGAGTAAACCAACTATTCTGTTAAAAATTGTATCCATTTTTACAATTAAGTGATGATATGATTGACGAAATAAGTAGGTAATGACACATGACATGTTTAGCAAATATTTAAAAAATTAAAATAAAAATCCTAAAAGAAACTAAGATAGTTGTTTGTCCAATTTTATTTATTCTAGATTTTTCAAATTATTAAAATATAATAACAAAATATTTAAAATAATCTTATTTTAAAAAATAACTAAAATTAAAATAACCCTCACCAAACCTCAAATACAAAATAATAGAATCTACAACTTTTTGGTTTCCACTAAGCAGTATTTATATTTCACACCATTTACTTTTACCATATTCCCTATTTTTTTTGTCCAAATTTTTTACTTTTTTTTTCAAATTTATCCACTTAGCAAAGGACAAGTAGCAGGCCAAACAACTACTTAAAACAAAGGCTTTCACTTTCATTAAATTTTACATTAATTTTCTAGTTATTTGTCATTTCAATTTTTTATATTTACGGTCATTCATCATATAAATATTAAAATAAATTGTAACTCAATAGTGATAATTAATTTGTAAATTGTAATTTTAAATAATTTTAATATTTTTTATAATTTTTACTAATTTTTAAATAAATTCTTATATTTTTTATTATTATGAACATGGACAATTAAAAAATTAATTTGAAAGTTGATCCATCACCCTAAGCCATGTTGCTATGTTATTAAGTCTGATAACACTCATAGTTGATGTCATGGCTCAATAACATTGCAATACGTGGACATATTTCATAGTTTCATCAATAGGTGGAACATATTAAACACGCATAATTTGAATCATACTTGCATAAGTATAGCTTTATTCATAGGTAGATTTGAAACTATTCATATTTCGAAGAGTATATGAAAAAAAAATCTTAATAATCTTAATAATATAGATTCAAATGACAATGAACTCAACTAAACATCAATATTTAATAAAAAAGAGCTTATGTTGAATATTAAAGTGAGAAAAACCCAACCAATATGGAACATTAGAACAATTTAATAAAATTGTATACGATACTTATTTTTCTTGTTATAATTACTAGTAATATTATTATCAACTATTTTTTTAAAACTAACATAATACATATGATAATTTAAATTTATTTTTGTTAATTGTTTAAACATTTTTTATTTTGCTAATAATTTTTATAGTAATTAGTACTTTTAAAAAATAAATTATGTAACTGAGTAATTACTATTTGTACTACCAAACATGACATAAAAAATTACAATCTAATTACACTCTTCAATTAAAAACATCGAAATTTCAAGAGAATGTAATTACACTCTCGTTCAATTACTCTCTATTAAAAAAAGTAATAGATTAATTAAACAAAAGCGTCCGGTCGAAAATGAAAAATTTAATTTAACTTTTAGCTAATTTATAATTTATAAAATTTGGATTAGGGTAAGTCTTTAATATGGATATGTGTTAATACATGTATGTTGAATTTTGTCATGAAAAAATTGGACGTACCCATATATGTTGTAGCTGGATCAAAGACTTGGTCCATGAAGTTCTTGAGATGCAGTATTTTGGATGACTTGCTGCAAACATTGAATGACATGGGAGAAGGGGGGGCCGTTTAGAAGCCTTACTGCAGGTTAACCAAAACAGATATTAGGACCAAGAAGAGAGGGAGGGTCCCAAATAAATGTTTATAATCTTAAACTCAGATGGTTTCACAAGTTTTGAGATGTACACATTCGGCTGTAAGAAAGTCTACTTACCGAGGAAGCTACAACTCGGTTTACATGGCTTGGGATCTCAATCCTTTCAACCGACTGAATTAACTGAAACTATTCTTCAAGAACACAGTAGTAAAGAGCAAAAACTGTTCTTAAGAACACTGTTTCCCCCAACTAGATTTTTTTCCCTTAAAACCTCCCTTCAGATCTCTTTCATGAAGATACCTTCTATTACTAATCATTTCTTTTCCCTGTTTGTGCACACGTGTAAAGCTATGTTACCAGAACTTGGGTGTAAGTGTGGGATACAGACATGTCGTCTAACATGTTTTTCTAAGTTTTTCCTATGTATTTTAAGGATCCTCAGAGATCACATCCCCGTATTTATATGTCAGACATGAGTATTTCAGAAAAACTGAAAAGCAGGAGCAACATAGATGTATGGATTTGTAGATAAATTATTTCTAATGAAATAAAAGATAAATTGACCTGTGGTGGGTTTAAATGCTTCCATGGTTGCTGGAGTGTCATAAACAGAACCACTCCAATGCTATAAACATCAGATTTCTCATTTGAATTCTCATTGCATAGAACTTCAGGTGCCATCCACTCCGGCTAGACAAAGAATAAGGAAATCTAACTTTTAGTAATGAAATCATCCAAGTGCAAATAATGAATCCAAACAAAACTTACTGTTTCGATGAAAGAAATGTATTTGCCTTTGAAGGTGAAAGACCAAAATCACAGACCTGCAAGACCAAAATTGCAGAAATACATTCAGGTCCTTCTTATCAATGCTGTCCTCTTGCAAAGCAAATGAGAAAGGCAGTGTATCACAGTTCATATCAGTTCTTATAGAATTATCACAGACAGATGACTATCTATTCTAAAACTATACAACAAACGGAATTACACCGGTCTGATGCCCTATAAGGGTGAGTTTTGATGAGGGTTTCAAGAAGACATTTTCAGAAACTATCCAATAAAATTACCTTGTGTAGAGGTTCTTTTTCAAACAGCATTTCTATTGTAGCTTGAAACATTAAAAGAACGAATGGTAAAATATGATCTTAGTATCTAGATTGTCATATTAAGTTGAAGAACCGAATTGCGCAACAAGGGGCTTAGGAAATCTATTTATTGGGCCATTAAAAGAAAAGAAAGATGAAGAAAAGGGAAAAAGAAAAACAAACAGGTACATAACACGTAACATGGATTGAATTTTAACACTTACTTTAACTGTATAATTCCTGTCTACCAAAAGCTTTGGGGACTTCAAATCCCGATGTACAATGGGAGGCTTAGATAATTCATTCCCCTTGCCTGTCACCAGAAAAAGGTGTCTCAGCATGTGTTGTAGACGCTTTTATTGGTCGCACAAGAGAGACCGAAGCATATACAAATATAATAAGCAGAATTTCTATCTAATTTTCAAGAGATATTGGTCTCTCTCTAAACAAGTCCTAAAGGTTTCAGTCTCCCTTTGACGAGTTGATCATCAATCACCATAGGTCGTTCTAGGAATAGTGATAAAGGGAAGGCCCATCGCTTCCAGCATTCCCGTTAATTGCCCAGTGACTCAATCCTATTCTCAAATACCGCAAGTTAGAATTCCTGTGAGATTCAATAAAGTTACGTTTACGACACATTACCACATCCAATTTAAAACATTCCGAGCATCAGGCATCTGCAAAAGTCGAAAGAGACTCCGTCTAGTTCCAAAGAAACATTCTGTGTATCAGAAGGGCCTCAATTTTAAAATGGAATGCAAGGAAAGCACATAAGAATGATATAATCTTGGTACCTTGACAAATATTCAGTAACAATGGACAAATTTGGTGGTTGAGTAACAGCACCCATAAACAGAACAATGTTAGGGTGCCGTAAACATTTCATGATGGAAACCTAGCAAGTAGCAATGGAAATGAGAAAATGATTATTTAGAACACTAAAAGGGACAAACAGATGGAAAACAGTAGCCTAATCATACCTCCCGTAGAAACTCCCTGAAGCGTTCTATATGAAAATCTTGCTCCATGAGAATTTTGACAGCAACTTCCTGAAGGCACATTTTGTATGAAACAAGTTTAACAGTTCATACACAATGACAGTGGATTCATAAGTTAATTAGGAGTAGTAATCTGATATAACCAATTGAATTGGGTGCCTTCAAAGACAATCAAATGTGGGACCATGTTTGAGAAGGGAGATTTAGGATTTTCTATTTAGTTTCACAAGTTCTGCACCTCCAAGAAAAGCATTCAGTCAAGTGCAGAAATCTTCCATCTTTCATTACAGTCTATTGGGATCCCCTAGTCTTTGCCGGTTTAAATTCAATACTGAAGGTCATCACTAGGGAACCTGGGAACTGCGAGTGCAAGCTCCTTAATCAAAGATCATAATGGGAATTGGCTAATAGGATCCTTTCGAAACATACCCATGGAGACTGGCGTTAAAACAGAATTATGGGCACTTAGAGATTGTCTTAAATTAGCATTAGATCTTAACATTAGGCATCTTCACGTTGAAGTTGATGCCACTACTATTATCCACTTTATATCTAATGTTAACTCTTCTAATCCAATATCATCTCTACTTGTTGATGAGTGCAAGATGCTCCTTGCCATTATAACTTCTAGATGTCTCAAACATATCTTTCTAGAAAGGGACAAATGTGCTTATGCTCCTTACTCGACTAGAGAGTAATTTCCGGTCTTCTTCTCTCCTGGACGTTATCCTACCAGATGATGTATTTTGTCTGTAACTCTCCCCAAAATTCCCTTTTGTCCTTATTAGCTGCTAATGGCTAAGGGAGAGATGATGTATCGTACAATTACTTAAACTTTTTCTTAACCCAAAAAAAATCCCAAAGTCAAACTGAAAAATGACGATGACGACAATAATAACAATAACAATAATAATACTTCAATTAGAAATTTTTAAATATCAAATATAGTTAATCAAGTAGTTATCAACAATAATGTATATATTTTACTTAAAAATATGATTAAGAAATTAAACATTCAAATTTTATTACTCGAAAAAGATAATTAAAAATGGAATTAACAAAAAAAAACCAAAATTTTTTTGCTTTAATATGATTTTCGCCTATTTTTGTCAACTGAATCAATTTTTATCGGTTCACTGATATATATTATATATCATACACTACACCACACAAGTTACCAATTTTCAATTGTATCAATTTAACCAACCAATCTAATTGGAATAGCGTTCGAATATCTCGATGCTGCATATTTGAAGTCCCCGTGTAGCAAGCGTCGTATTTTGGTAACCCAAATTTTAAGTTGTAATAGGCAGAGAAGAAGCATGAAACGGCCAAAATGGCAGGAAAGAATTCCCCACTGCCCTCCTCCAATACATTCAAACAATAAATCATTTGATAAATTTTTTTTAAAAAAATAAAAGAAGAAAAGAAAAGAATTCACAGTATTCGATTTGTAGTTTGATAAGGGAAAAATGTTGTTGGTGATTATAAACTCTCACACACCTAATTTAGATAAAACAATTATAACGCATACATTATAAATATGATGCACAAAAATGCTTTTTTTTTTTTTTAGGAGGAACCACTCTATCATGCTCTTCACAAGGGCTTTTGTTTATCAACCGCTTTCCTTGTATCCTTGTGTCCATTCTAACTCTCGAAAAATGCGGTGAACTGGATATCTCAAGATATCTCAATATTAAAGGAATTGGCATTAAATAAGTCTTAGTTCATACTCGCCTGCCATCGTGATATATCGTACCCATGGAAGAGCCTGGTAGCCACTTTTCTCAATAATCTTCAGATATCGGACCTACGAAACCCCAATATGTGCGAGTCAGAAAGTTTACCAATAGAAACACAACCCCTGAAATTCCATTAAAGCATTTTGAAAGAACAATAAGAATTTAAATAAAAAAAAACATCTGAAGGGAATACCTGTATCCCAGAAACGGTAAAATACGGAATCTCAAACTTCACACGAATTGGAGCTTTTCTCTCTGGAGTTGCCTCTTCATCTGTTATGCTAGGAAGAGTAAACTCGGCCCTCAACATATACTCCTAATGTTATGAATTTCAAATTTGTAAGTACCATGGCTAGACAGAGAGCTTTTAATAAGTCTGCAATAGGTAGATGTTACCTTTCCACCAGGAAAAGATCTTATTTTCCACAATAATGCATCATTTTCAGGTGCATAAGCTGCAGATCCCATCGATGTCCGAATATTTGGACTGGAAGCATCAGCAGGCACAGGCACTGCAATCTCAACATTTGTAGCAGTACTGTAAAGAAACATTATGTCTTTGTCAGTGCTTAGTAATCTCTAATCTAACATAAGCTCACCTACAGATCCTTGAAATTAAATAGACTAGAATATAGGAATAGGGACAAAACCCAATACCTACGCTCCTTGTACTGACTTCTAGCCTTTACCATGATCTCAACACGGCTTCTTGAATGTTTCTCAACTTGAGCTTCTACCCAGATGAGAGGCTTTACCTAATTAAACAAACAAAAAAAAGGAGCAGAAATACTCATCATCATTAACTGTCAAGAAATAACTGGTTGGCAGAAAGAAAGAGAGAGGGCAGAATGAGAATTCAGATGCTGAAGGCCCACCTGAGTACTAAGTCTATATGTCATGAGATCAAAGGACCCATCAGGCGGTATAAAGGATATAGTCCTGTCATTTTCGAATCGGGCCAGACGTACACACCTAGACCAAAGCATAATTGATAGGCAATAAATTTGCAACGTTAGATTCTGTAGCTGTTGCACCCAAAGGTAAAAAGAGTACAAACAGAGCAAGTGTTCAACTAGAAAAGAATGTTAAGCTACATACTGATGGAACTTTATATCCTCCAAATCAATTGCCTTTCCCTTTGTCACTCGGCCTTGTGCTTCAAGCAATACTCTATCATTTAGACCAAGCTTACACTCAGGCATACCACTGAAACACAAATTGAAACCAAATAAAATAAATAGATAGCTCAAAAAAGAACTCTCAACATGAAGACATTTTTTATACCATAAAGTTCAATTATAACACACATGAATGACAATCAAACAGAAAGTTCAAATGAATGGTTTTGTTAACAAGGGTGCAAAAGAGAGATAGAAAGACACCAGTTCTCACTTCTAAATTTGTAACACCTACAAACCCACATTGAAGAATTATGATACCTATTATAATGTATGTATAAGAGGCTTAACCCACACTAGTGAGGTGCATCCTTCAGGTCAAAGATGACAATACCTTGCAGGGCAGGCACCAAACTAGTGAGGTACTGTGAACTTTGACCCAAAGATCTCACAGTTTTGTCCCACAAAACACACCTCGTAGTTATTGATTTAAGCCTCTACACATACCATAGTGGATCTTCACAATTTCTAAATGTGGGATTGGAGGCATTATCCAGATTGTAGGAAGCTATACATTTGGAACCAGGTCAAATCATATCAACCCTCTACCAAAATAATCAGCATCACCTCACCTCCCTTCTGCCCCACTCCCCTCAACCAGCTATGAAATTTACAAACTGACCTATTATTTTCAACTTTGTAGATTACAAAGTATTGCTACATATTCACTCTAAAATTCAATAGTTGTAGAAATACGAGTGATATTACACTAGATTCATTATTTAGAATTGTCACTTTATCAGACATTCAATCAATCTGCTCACAAAAATTCATGTACATTCTTAAGTAAAAGACAGAATCAATATTTGAGATAAAGTATATTCCGTAAGACAAACCACAAATTTTCAAAATATCAGAAAACACACCTCAAATAAGTTCTCATCTTCAATGCCCCAACAACATCCGACCTAATTATTTGTCCATTGCTGTTGACAAGGATGTTCACACTTTCAACCACATCCAAAAAGACCTGAAATGAAGAATAAATCTTCATAATCTAGTGTTCGGAGACAATGATAAATGACTCAAAAGAATAACCATAAAAAAGAGACACCTACTTCATTCTTCTTGTAGTTTATTCCTTCACTACGCCAAGAGACCGCATTTGTAACAGCCATTGGAGGCCTTTGTGTTACTTCCATCCTATATGCATCAGTCTTAATAAATTCACTAAGTATTTTGGCTTCAGTGTATTGAGGGTAGCCAAAATCCATAATCTCGTCAAGTAACTCGTACTGCCGAAGGTATAACAAATAGCCAATTATAAACTATTTTAGCATAAATTACAAACCAATAACATCCAACAGCCAGTGGTAGAACTATTTAACCAAAAGGAAAAAGAGTTCGATTTCAACATACCACTACAACAAAGTTATCCCTAAGCGATTCCTCTTCTAACTCCTCAAAATAATGCTTGAAAACCTGGAATAATAATTCAGATCGATAAAAAGAATCAAAGATCATAGACCATCAAGAAAAATAGCAAAGGTAAACAACTCAATTCAGTTGAAAATTTTGATCAGAAAAATGCATGAAACTGCAATTACCAAATTACGCTTACATCAACTACACGGTGCAGGAAGAAAAGAAGACTGGCGGCATTGCAATTCTGCCTCGTTGCAGTCATCAAGTAGACGTTGCTGTGCTGTACAAACATGTAAGTTACTCCATTATCGTATACCACTGGATCTTGCGACTGCGGATCTCCCTGAAAGCCAAATCCGAAGAAGAAATTCAACAATAAGCTAACCATTTCAGCCTCGTTAAAATTGAAAGCTGATTCGAAGTGCAATAGGCAAATTCAAATTTTTTTTATAAAGAATGATTAAATCAATTAACAGAATAATATGATTTATCCTAAACCGGAAAACAAATATTAAATCGAAATTCCGAGAAAATATATATATAAAGAAAAGAGGAACCTCTTTTTCGATGAGTTTGGTAAAAAAACGTTCAGTTTGTGCAGCGGAGACGTCGCCACGGTAGTCACGCCACACCAGAACGCGGCCCTTTATATCTAGAAGGAATAGTGCCGATGCCGCCCCCGCCATTTCTTTGTTCTTTCGGTTTTTCTATTGATTGATTAATATGATGCAGACGAGATGGGTAAATTTCAGGGATTTGTTCAAGATCTGATTGAATCAGAGGAAGGGATGGATGCGAGAGGAAAGATCAAAATGAAGGAAGTGTAAAGTCGGGGGAGCTCGTTGAAGCTGAATCATGATTTGGGAAAATGGGACAACGGTGACTTGGTTTGCAATTGCCTGCCTCCTTCCCCCAAATAATGACACTTAGATTTTCCAAAACGGCGCCACTTTCGCATTCTTTTTTACTTGGTGAAACCTCACGCGCCAGTAATTCCCCCCCCCCCCCCCCCCCCTCCCTTTTGTGTTTTACCCATCTCAACTTCAATTAGAGTCCAAGCTCTTACTTTCCAAAAGGGGAAAACCTGAAAAACTCTTAATTAATAATTATATCTTTATAATATGTTAATAAGAAATAAAAGGAATTTTGAAATCCTAAAATTATAGTCTTTTACATCTATTTTTTTTCTAAGTATTTTTCAGGTTAATTTTATTATTTATGTCAAACTATTTAGTTGTTCATTTTAATAATATTGTTTCTAGGATTTAAACTCATTTTCTATTCTTAAGAGCATAATGTGTTTCACCAATCCACTTAATTCTTGTTGATTTTTAAATTTATAATATTAGTAGAAACAAAATTAATTTAATTTTATACCATTTATATATATTTAATTAGATTGTTTTATATTATGTTTTATTTATAATACTTTTTATTTTATATAAAAGATTACAATAATTAAAAATATATATATAACTTCTAGTCCTAGCAAGTAGTTTGCTTATTATATAGGGTTAATGGAAACATCATTTCATGCCCTATCAAGATGTAATGAGGTGTGACTAAACCTCCCAAAGATGGGATTAGTTTTGCTAAATGTAGTTGATGGTAGGGCTTCTCTAAGGTGTTGGGACGCAACAGATGTGACGGGAAAGGCTTCATCGAATCTCGATCAAATATAAAGGTGGTTCCTGAAAAAGGCGACCCCTTGGTTGAGCAAGTTTTTGTTGAAATCCAGGTGGTTGAGTTGGAGGGCTCTCTTGGGTGAGGTAATTATTGATGTATTGTTGGAAAAAAAAATTCGATCTGAATATAGTGTTTTGCCTAGGTTAAAATTAGAATTTTAAAAATTAAATTGATTTGTAGTATTTATAATAATAAATTTTATTCGAAATCGTATTTATGTTTTCGATTAGATAGATTCCTGTCGTTTTCAACTTTCAATCGAACTATTTTTTCACTATTCTCGTATCACAAATTATTCTGAGTGTAGGTTTGAACAAATTCAAGTCGAACAATTTTCTTAAAGTTGTGTAAATTTTATTGTCTTTTTAATCTTATTGGTATCATCTATTTATAAAGAGAAGAAGTCAAACTTTTTTTTAATTAGTAAAAGTCTATTTTATAGAAAAACAACTTCCATCAGATTCACTAGGACCAATTAATTTTATTTTATTTTTGAACTTCAATTAATTAATTAATAATTTGAAAAATCATAAATTAATTATCGGGTCATTTTTCATATTTGGTGAGAAAACCACATTCATTTCCAAATGTGTCACATTCCTTTAACTTTACTATTTTTATCCATTTCTATTCAATTCAGGCCTCTATTGTATTGAATTCAATTATATGTGTTTCTTAGACTTTTAACTCAACACTTTATAATTTAATTCAACTCGGTACATGTTTTTCTATTTTTCAACATTATTTATTAAATTAATTTTAATTAATTAATTTTTTCAATTAAATAATTTTCTCAATCCAATTCTAATTCCATTAAAATTATGATAACTTTTTCGTAAAAGAATCTATGAGAAAATGCATTTAATTTTTCTACATTTAATGGATTCATTATGACCAATTAATTTTATTTTATTTTCAAACTTCAATTAATTAATTAATTAGTTCTTAAGTCATTTTCATATTCGGTGAGAAAACCATATTCATTTCCGAGTATGTCATATTTCTCTAACTTTATCATTTCTATCAATTTTTTTATCATTTGATTTAGCATACGGCTCATTTTTTATTTCAACAAGTTAAAAGAGAAATCGATTGAACATATGTGATTAGGGCTCAAATGGTTTATAATTAAGTTCCAGGTTTTAGTCTATTAATTATAAATTCATTTAATCACGAAGTATTCCACTACAATATCGTGGTTGAGCTCTCCCTAATGACATAACATTACGAAAGCAACTCGATCAGTGCTTGTCCAATGACCTTATCATAAGTGTGTTACACTCATATGATATTATTAATCTCTTTGGGATAAATTCGTTCTCCCAATATGATCTTATTTTATCTAATGCTAATCATTACATCTTCTTTCATGAAAAGTCAATTACTATAAAATAGTAATTAAGTCATTCATCAAAATATACGAGTCATGCATACATAGTTCATCACTCATTCAATATTAAGGTATGCCAGACTATGAACGTTACAAATCAATAAATCTATAAAATGGGTTTTGGATCTATTCTACTTGGGTCTTATCCAATTTACTGTCTGTTCAATCAGTACATCTATATCTATATCTTTTAAAAGTTATCTGCTCCGATATCCAAGATAAAATATCTCCCCAATTGGACTTTATAAACAACATATTAATCTTTCAAACGATTTGCTTATTTTCGATTAGACTAAAGACATATTTAGGTTCGTCTACTAATATAAATTGTCTTTTCATATTACGATCCAACCACATAATATCGCTTAGTATTAGTTAGATATTAGAGAATCAGTGAGCTAATATTTGCTTCCATTTTACTTAGTATGCAAAAAACATTGAGGAAAATATACAAAAGAATTAATGTAATTCATGAATGTTAGAATTGGATGACTAGAATTCTTGTTAAAATAAAATACAGTAGTAAAATAAAATAAAAGTAAAGTCCAAATAAACTAGACTTCTTTTATTTTATTTTAATTAAAATAAGTCATCTATTTTATTTTAATTAGAATAAGGGGTTTCAACCTTACTACGTTACTTCTATTAGTTATTGATTGGAATAAGGTTTTTTAACCTATAAATAGACGTAGTTATCTCCTCTTGTATTCATTCAATTTTCGACATTAGTGAATCTTCTTCTCCTCTGCCCGTGGTTTTTTCTCGAAAGGGTTTCCACGTAAAATCTGTGTGTTCTTTCTTTTTGTTTTCTTTGCGATATTTATTCATTATCGATATTCAAATTTTATCAAAGTGGTATTAGAACTAGTTCATTTTTTATAGATTAGTCCTTTCAGAGATGGCAACAATAAGGTTCGATATTGAGAAGTTTGATGGTGACACAAATTTCAATTTGTGGCAAGTTCGGACGATGACAATTCTAGTTCAGACCCATTTGAAAAAGGTTGTTACCGGGAAAAAGTCTGATAATCTAGATCAGTCAGAATGGGAAGAGCTTGATGAAAAGGCTTTATCTGCAATCCAGTTGTGCCTCGCAAATAGGGTATTGCAGGAGGTATTGATGGAAAAGACCTTATCCGCCTTGTGGAAAAGGCTAGAAACTTTTTATGCGACTAAGTCTCTAGCTAATCGTTTAGTGCTGAAACAGCGTCTATTTACATTTCGCATGAATGAAGGTGAGCTTCTTAGAGATCACATCAGTCAATTTATTAGTCTTTTGAATGATTAAATAATGTTGAGGTTCAGATTGACGATGAGGATCAGGCTATGCTATTGTTGTGCTTTTTATCCCCTTCATGCAAGTCTTTTAGGGAGACCTTGATTTATGGTAGAGATAAACTCTCGGTTGAGGATGTGAAGGGTCATTTGTTGAGTAAAGACAAACTCAACAATGAGTTTGGTTCAGATAACAAGGCAGATAAACAAGCTTCTATTTTGGTAGCATCAAAGAATCGAGACAAAAGGTGTCGCTATTGTAAGAAATTAGGTCACGTCAAAGTAGATTATTACAAACTACGAAATAAAATGGCAACTAAGAGTAACGAGGAAGATTTAGCTGGTGCTAATTTGGCCGATGAAAGTGGTGATGATTTCTTGTTAGTGTCAACAAGCGAAAGCTCTGAGATTACGTCCGAGTGGATCCTAGATTCAGGATGTTCTTTCCACATGTGTCCCAACAGAGAATGGTTCTCCACATACAGTTCAATTGAAGGTGGAGTTGTGCACATGGGAAACGATTCATCCAGTAAGGTAATCGGTATTGATACTGTTAAATTTAGGATGCACGATGGTACGAAAGAGTCTCATCTCTTTAAGTATTTTAGATTCAAAAGGTTACAGAATTAACATTGAGTCGAGCGGCATTAAGGTATCTTTTGGGGCTCTCGTTTTGTTAAAAGGTAAAAAGATCGGCAATCTTTATATTCTGGAAGGTTTTATAGTGACCGGTGAAATCGGACGTCCCTTGTCCTTTACGGGGTTGAAGTCAACTCATTTGTAGCGGAAGCAACTTGGTCATAGGAGGGAAAAGTGTATGACTGTTTCGCTGAAGAGAGGTTCTCTTTTGGATGCAGATTTTGAAAAGTTAAGGCATTGTGTTCGTAAAAATCAAACTCGAGTTAGTTTTGATTTGGCAGTACACAAGTCGAAGGCTAGAAGGCTTCCAACTTCTAAGCACAGATTCGACTCAGTTAATTCCCTGTATAGTTCAAAATAGGCCCGTGGCGGGCTTTGGCAAAGATGGAATTGTGGAAATATGAATCAAGGTGGAGATTTGTTGAATAATGACTCCTATTTCAAGTCAAATTTAAGAAATAATCTTTTAGTTAAACTCTGTTTATTTGTTTCAATTAAACTCTGTTTATTTGTTTGAGCCAAACTCTTATTACTCTAAATTATTTTATTATTATTATTTGACTTAGGAATTTAGCCTATAAATAGGCTCTTTTACAACCTTAAAATATATACCCCATTTAGACATACCCATTATATTTTAGAACTCCTAACACTTTTGGAGAATTTAATGTTTACGTTTTGAGGGTTCTTTATTTTTGGGTTTTTGGAGTTTAGTTTTTATCTCCATCTTTTGTACTATTCGTTCTTTGCCATTATAGTAAAATTATCTTTGCCCGTGATTTTTTATCCTTTTCGGAAGGGTTTTTTCACGTTAAATTTGTGTGTTTAATTTCTCAATTTCTTCCACTATTTTTAACTTGTTCGTTGCTTAATTGGGTCGATCCCAAACAATGAATAATTTTATTAGTCAATCTATTCGAAAAAATTACAAGTGTACAAACAAATATACTACACTTAAAGCATCAGATCCAATATGTATAACAATTGCCACTGGTCAAGGAAGAGGTTATAAAATAACCTTTCTCGAGACAATACTTATTGGTGGATGATTGTTTATGGCATGAGAGTGGTTATATCTTTGCTTGCATAAGAGAATAAGCTTGAAGAGACAAGTTTAGTGAAGCGAGCCTAATGAGGTGAACCTTGTAAAAGTGAGCTTGAAGAGGCGAGCTTGAAAGCTGATGGGTCAAACTTGGATGCCTTATGAGGTGAGCTTGGAAGAGTGTGCCTAATAAGGTGACCTTTGTAGGAGCAAGCTTGAAGGGTTGAGCTATATAAGAGCAAGCTTGGGAGGTGAGTTTTCTAAAAGTGAGCATAAAGAGGCAAGCTTTATATAAATGGGCTTGAAGAGGCAAGGTTGTACGATCCTGGGTTTGTAGAGCTTTGTAAGGACTTCTCTTGCACTTAGAGATTTTGGATTTTTTTTTTTAAATTAGTAACCAAAGATATTAAAGGACAAGCCTCGTGTCAAATTCTGGGTGGTGGATGATATGGCATGAAAATGCGTCTTTTGCACATCGAATTGGTGTATACTTTACAGATTAAGCCTTGATAGTAGACATATTTCTTAATCAAGGTTGAGTAATGCCAATAACTAGATCTTTAGGGCCAGAGCTATTATATCCCTAGCATACACTTAATTTGTCGTCACTCAGACTAGCAAATAATCACAAGTTATTAACCTTAAGTTATATTCATCAAATTTCAATTACTCGAGTTAAAAATGAAGAGAGGAGAAATAAGGAAACATGCAACAATGAGGTAATGCGGAGGCAATACCAGCTTTGCCATCACCACTTTCACCACATGCCTCGACTCCGCCATGTCCAGCAAGGTTGATACAGTTACAGTGACAGTTCACGCTTTTTGCAATGATGTGGTGTCTCGTATTACAGCTTTGGAGGAGAGCATGGCACATCTTATGGCTCGATATCGATGCCACCATCAGTCGAGTGATTTTTATTTTGGTACTATTGGGATGTTCTTGTTGGGTTGGATTTGCTTTTAATGTTTGGTTGACTTTTAGATGTAGGTGTTTCTTGCATTATACCATTGATTCTTGTTATTTCAATTGGATTTAATGGGAGTGGAAAGTCCATGGTACATTCATATCATGGCTTTTTAATTATATGGTAATGTTAGTATCGGTGGATATTTTCATGGTGTGCGAAAATCCTTGATGAGTTTCGGGAAGGTGAGGGTAGCTTTTGTGCCTCTCCTCACTATAACCATCGCCTTCTCAAATTTTCTGCTCAAAAGTAAGTTCCTCATTAACCTGCCCTGCTCCCACCTCGAATCCCGTAGTGATGATATCCATGTGTTGTTCACAGATTGTGAGCCTTCAATTTCCAAGAAATAAAGAAAAAAGCCGGTAAGAGGCAGCTGTAAAACGGTGTGCTTTGCATCTCAAATGCAATACTGCTACTAGTATTTCTTTAGAAACAATACGTACCTGAAAAACTTTCTGCTGATGACGACATGGAAGGGATGCTGATGTGAAACATTAACAGGAAGAAAATTCCTACAAGGACATACATCAATCTCACCATAGCAACGTAGTTGATTTGCCACTGTCATGCACGAATCGCTTGGTTTTTGAACAAGTTGCTGCTATACCATGAGTTGACATTTATGCCAAGCTCCTACCTGGATTGTTTAAAGAAACGGATGTACAACAAGTTTCTTCTCTTTAGCTGCGAATTTTGCAAAAAGTGTGAAACAATTTAATAGGTGAATAAGTAAATTATGATGAAAACGACTAAATTATTAAATTTGAGAAAATATGTGGATGAAATAATAGAAGTGAAATACATAGAAATTTGATATGTGATTAAAGTGAAATACATATGAAATAATATGTGGATGAAATAATAGAAGTGAGATAAATTATGTGATTAAAGTGTAACTAGAAAGAAAATTGATTTAATATGATTAATTAATAAATTTTGAACTTTCATGAAAGTTATGAAAGTTTATAAGAAAATATATTTGATAAGTGAATAATGTAGTAGAGAATGTAACATTCCGATGCTTTGACTTGATCTTCGGGTCGAGTATGGGGTGTTACAGTGAATAGAACCTTATCAGTTTGGAAAATGTCTTACGGAAAAATTTCTGGTAAGATATTTTACAGGAATAATGGGGTAATTTTAAGTTGAATGAAAAACCTTTTATGTTGTCATGCTATTTTACATGAAATAAACATTGAAAAAGGTTAAAAATATTTTCCGTAAAAACTTTTACGTTGAATCAAACGGAGCCTAAGTCTTAAAAGTTTATCATAATTTATATGGGACGATGATTAATTTTTTTGCAAATACCCACTTGACACAAATTCAAGCGCTATCACCCATCTCAATATTGTATAAAAGATTTCTTGAAAATTTTTAATTATTTAAAAAGAAATCTTTAGGTGAGAGAATGTTACTGAATCAAAATTCAAGGCATGTTAGAAGCTTAAAAAAGATTAACAATGATATTTAAGGATTATTGAGGAGGGGTCAAACTTTTTATTGGGAAAATTTTTCAAAATGTCATTCATTAGGAGCTGACGGATCTCTCAACAATGGAAGAATTATGCTCAGGGAGTTCGTGTTCACGGAAAGAGAACATCTCGTCCACCAAGAAAATGTATCTAAATCTTACAATAATTTTTAGTAAAATTCAAAATTTTAAAAGCCTACTATGCTAATAAATTCAAATTATTTAATTGTAATCTAAATCTTCATAACTAAGCTTTAATTAAACATTTTTGTTTGAATCTTTTCCTTCCTTTCTTTCTTTCTTTGGATGAGGCTTTATCTTCCAACTAAAGAAAGGAAAAGAAAAAGCCTTCTTTTGAGAAAGCCTCTTTAAAGAATTAGGCTTTCTTTTCCCTTTATGTCCAATTAAGAGAATTAGGTTTTTATTATACTTTTCTTATTAAAAAAAAAGGAAATACTACAAACTACAATGGGCAAAGTTTATCTAACACTTAAAATTTGCAAATTCATTTAACGTAAAAGGATAATTTAAAATTTTATGGAAAAAACCATTGGCGACGGTATAAATTAAATAATTTTGACATAATATTGAGAGATTTTTTTTACTTTTTCAGATGAGATTTTTAGAGTTTTGTTTTTCAATTTTAACAATAATTCAAGTGCTTGAGTTTATTTGAAGAGATGATAAGTTTAATAGAATAGAAATATCTCATCAGGTCAAACTATGTATAGTATACAGTCACTTACCAAAAAACTATGAGTATTTGCATTTGATAGGGTTTGAACACATACCCTAAAACATATATGGCACTTGTGGACTACTATGTTAGCACTTAAACTATACACTCAAACTCTCAATAAAGTTAGAAGATAAAACCTCCCGCCGAAAGCAGTATCAATTCGTTGAGGAGTTTATCAACTTTCTATGGATAACAATTTGAAGGTATCTAAAAAAATTGACTTCCTCAGTAATTATGTAAAAATAATAATTAAAATGTATCATAAGATTACAAATATATATATATATATATATATATATATATATATATATATATAAGATTACAAATAAATATATAAGATTTTAAATATATTTTGACCTATTAGTTAAAAGTGTTTATCCTCGAAGTCGTGAGATCGGTCTACAAGTTGTGCCTATGATTGTTTAAATGAGTGTGTATGAGGGGTGAGCGTTCAATCGAATCGAATCGAATGGAAAGAATTTGGAGTTAAGTGAAATGAAATTCGAATCGAGTCGAATCAAATAAAAATTGTTCGAGTTAAATTTAAAAAATTAAATATGACAAATTAAAATCTTATTACAGTATAACTAATTTCATGTTAGAGCACATAAATTTAAAACCGTATAGATTTGAAAAAAATTCCAAAGCAAATAAAAAAATACTTTAGTATGAAAAACTTGAATCATTAATTAACTTATTTAGGTCCCAAAATTATTATTCTAGAAAAAAATTAATTTTTTAACTTTTTTTTATATATTTTTTAAAAAATTTTGAAATTTTTATAATTTTTAAAAAATACATAAATTTTAAAATTTTTATAAATATTTTGAATTATTTTGTAATTTTTATTGAGAGAGACCAATTTACTCATTTTCAAATTTGACAGAGACAAAAAGAGTATTTGCACCAATTTGTTATTCGAATTATTCGAGTTATTCAAATTGTAAAATTTAACTCGATTCAAACTTGAAAATCGAACTACTTATTCGAGTTGACTCGAATAATTTAAATAACTCAATTCGTTTAACTCGAAATTTAAATTTTTGATTTTTTCGAATCGAATCGAGTTTTGTTCATCGTTAGGATTATGAGTTTAGAATTGTATTGTATAAAAAATTCAAATAAATTCAAATATAATTATAATTTAAAAAATAACAAAAATACAATGAAAATACGAGAGCAGATGTCATGTCTGTCGCACACAATTTGGCGCCAAAATCCAAGTAGGTGTTTCGGGCTTTTGGGCTTTTGTCTTTTTTAAAATTATATTATTTTCAATGCTTATGTCACGAGTTTCCTCGGGTTCTCTTTCTGAAGTTTTGATTGGTATAAACACAACATTCATGGTTGCCTTTGAATTTATTAATGATCTTGATTTGTTTATTTAAAGCCCTTTGCATTTGACTGCAAACATTTCTTCTCTTTCCTTCTTCCTAACCAAAACCTCTCTATTCCCTTTCCATTCCCACCACTTTCCTTCTGCTTTCCTTTTGATTCTCTCCACAAAAGGAAAAGAAAAGAATTCCATCTTTCCTTTTTTTCCCCTTCTTTATTCCCTTATTCTTTCCTGGCTAGCTATAATTGTAGTTGGAAGCTGTGGGTAAATTCAGTTCGATCCAAGGAAATGGGGGTTTCAGGGAAGCCAAAAGTGGATGAGGGTCTAGATTCACAAGGCCAAAAATGGGTTTTAGCTGTGATTTCTATACGAGCTCCGTTGAAGCCTATATACACAAGTGATCCATTGAAGACAAATAATGATGATGAGGGTGACGAGTCATGTTCCACCACTCCAACGAGTGAAGATGCCAAAATTCAAACCTCTTTGACGTGTCCGCCTGCTCCTAGGAAGCCAAAGCCTTCTTTGAAGTGTAGCTATGGAAGAAGTGTTGGAGAGTTCTTCACTCCTCCCGATTTGGAGAGTGCCTTTATATGCCATGTCGAAAGGGAAAGCTCTAATTAACCACTAATTCATCAACCCCAAGCTTGTAGGAGCTTTAATTGCCTGCTTATCAACTTCTCTTACTCTTTAATTCCATCTGTTTTAGGGTAGTGATGATCGTTAGAAGTTTATGTACATGGGACTTTATAAATTAATAACATTGATGGAAATCTTTAGCTTCTTTACTTTCCTTTTTAGGTTTCTATATATAGTACTATTCTTTCTGGCTCCTGTATTGAATCTAAATCCCACTAGAACTGGAACTTTAATCGAGAAATTCTAAAGCATCCGAATTTCAGACAAGTAACGTGGGGTTTTTGTATTTTTGAAACAACAGTAGGTACAACTATTCATGTTCATGCGTGGAAGTGGTACAATCAAGTCAACATCTAACTAAGGTTACTTTATATCTTACACCAAAAGTTGTTAAACCCAAAGTAAAGGTAAGTCATCTGTCATCCTTTTCCAAGGGTAAGGATGATGCTGCATGGATGCTTCACATTTCACACCACCCACATGCATTTCCCTATAAAACGCTTTGCCCAATCACCCACTGCCTTTTTCCCTTCCTCTTTCCCCTCCAATAATTGACCATATTCTCACTGGCATTTACATTTCTAAAATTAACCCTTCTGCTGCAACTCCTAATTCCCAAAATTTTTAACTCTGGTATCTGATAATATATCTTTAATTTGTACTTATAAATTTAAAAAATAAGTGGGAAAATCCAATTGTTTACCAGTGAAGAATGTGGAGCAGCTAGCATCTATCCAAACCCGTAGTTAAAAAAAAGTGGAGAAGGGGAGTTCACGTAATCTGGAGTTTGATTTTGTACACTTAAAAACAAAGCGTTCTCGGGATTAGAGCTATGAGATTGAAGCAATCATGTTTGAACACGTCTAATAAAGGCTGCCAATCAATCCATTTTGGATGAGATTCTTCACTAACCAACCTCCCCGCCTACTTACTGGTATTATTGGACACCACATGGAGAGTCCAGACTCGACACCTTATATATTTATAATAATATTATTCTTTATTCATTCAGCAATGTCTGCCGCCCGTGGTGGCTACTTTGTCATTGCCTCAGCCTGTTTGCAATTTTTTATTTAAATTCTATCTTGTTGAGTCTGCCTTTCTACTTGTATCATTGAAGGGGACAAGGGAGCAATGGGCCTAATCATGCAAGAATGTGATGATAGAATATGGATCGATTTGCTTTGATACTTTTGTTATTTCCAAAACCACATTACATCATGATTTTTTTTTCTCTACTTATTCTAAAGTAGTTTTTGCTTCAATTATTGCAGAATCTCTACATGAAAGTTTAAACAAATGAGTTGCTATACATTTAACATGTATCACATTGTTGAATTATGACTATTATTTCAAGTCAAATTTAAAAAATAATCTTTCAGTTAAACTCTGTTTAATTGTTTCAATTAAATTTTATTTATTTGTTTCAATTAAACTCTGTTTATTTGTTTGAGTCAAACTCTTATTGATTGAGATTATTTTATTATTATTTAACCTAGAAATTTAGCCTATAAATAGGCTCTTTTACAACTTTCGAAAATACACTCATTATATATCCTAACACTTTTGGAGTATTTAGTGTTTATATTTTGAGGTTTCTTTATTTTTCGGGTTTTCGGGGTATAACTTTTATCTCCATCTTTTGTACTCTTCATTCTTTTGCCATTATTGTAAAATTATCTTTACCCGTGATTTTTTATCCTCTTCGGAGGGGTTTCTTCACGTTAAATTTATTTGTTCAATTTCTCAATTTATTTCGTTATATTTTACTTGTTCGTTGCTTAATAGGATCGATTCCCAACACACATAAAAGTCATAAATATAATATTGGTACAACAACTTTAAACATTCAAATCTAATTTTATTTAATTTGTCTTAACTTCATAGGGTAGTAATTAAAGATTTTGTAGACATCTGGTTGACACAAGTTCAAATCGTGTAACCTCCATCTTCACTCGTAATATTGTATAAAAAAACTTCATTTAATTTATTCAAAACCCGAATTTATTATTATCTGATTATTATTAGAACATACATTTAATTGTAAAAATAATATTCAGCAGATATTTAAATTGAGTTCTTCAGTGTCATTTAAATTTTTCAATGTCAATGTACTAACCTTTATAAGTTATGGCTCACCAAGTTTCACAAACCCATTGTCACAGTGGACGTATATTATATGGATTCCTTATTCTTAAATTATTTTGTATGGCATTTGCATTCACTCACAAAAGCCATATGCTTATAACCAAAACACATAAATATAGATATAGATATATAGTTCATAAACACACAAATATTACTTAAGAAAGACAGAGTGATGATCTTCATGAAGACCTACATAATAAGGCAAGAACTCTGTAATTCAGAACCTCAAAATACATTGTGATTCTGTAACAGTAAAAGAGATGACACTGATTCAAAGGTTTGTCCCATGCAAATACAAATACTTAATTTAGTAACTAATAGTTTGAGCTCTGAGGCCAATGGCTCAACTATTTAATATTTGATGTATATATTGCACACTGCAAACTGCAAAGCATAATCTTTGCTAAAATCCGAATTGAAGATCAATTCAAAGCTTAGCAATTATCCCATTTTGGATAGGCTTTGTTGCAATGTCATTGTCCTTGAGCTCCAGATCAGTCGCGCTAGGAGGAACATCAACAGCCGGTGAGCAATTAAAGAAACCATGTGGCTGCATTACAAATAGCAAACGGTAAATCAAGCAGTGAAATTCTTTTTTCGATGCAATAGACAAGCCCGCATTGCATGCATTCTAGCAATACGTTGTAAGTGACAGACCCTAGCCACCTACACACACTAAGGGTTCTAATTTCTAAATAGAAGTGAACTGGGATCAAATGCATGATCCCATATTATGAGCTGCTAAGAAGCAAAGGTATGTAACTCAAAATCACAAATACTAGCATGAGGCTGTTCATTTTCATGCATCCGGTTTAGCTTATCAGAAAAGGAAAAGCAAACGTTCATATATTAAGTTATGAAGAATCAGTCAAGTGAGGTAAAGAATGTCCAGTACCATGAGCATGAAACCAATGCGTTCCACTGGCATGACAGGCCAGTCTTCCAGCCGAGGAACGTGTGTTACTCCAAAGACATACCTGCACATAATTGTCAACATAACCCAATATCATAAGTTCATAAAGACTGATTCATTTTAACCTACCTTGTTTTGTAAATGAAAATAATAGACTTGGAAGTTATGTACCAAGAGCAAACATAGATGTGATGCATATCAAGATGCCTGTGAATGCATATAAAGTTTAAATTTGTACTAATTATTATTTATTTTTATGTCTTAACTATTTTAACACATATGTATTAAATAAGCTTTTTTCTCGTGTTATTACACTAATAACCAAACGTGATGTATAATTCCTGAGACACATGACAGAAACTAACCATAAAACTATATCAGCTTCTTCCAAAGATCGATTCTGCTTAACCCAAGTAGCTAATCCCTCACCGACACGTGGATTTTGATTGGGAAACTCCCCTCCGGGATGCATTTCTTCACGTGAATACGGCGTGACCCAAAGATTATGTTTCAAGAAAGCGGCCCTTCTCAGAAATTTTGCCTCAGAGCCAGCCAGTGGCAAACAATTTGAACCAGGTACCAGTTTGAAGCCTGTCAGCTGCCCAGTCCTGTTGACATTTCTTGTGTTTCTAACCTATATTCGAAAATAGCAAATATTGTGGAGGGATCAATTGCTTGAACTATGCAGAAGATGAGGCATTTCCAAAATAGCAGACAGATTGCCAAAAAGATTATTAAAAACCTCAATGAGATTGACATAAAATTCCAAAAATTCTTTTAACATGCATATACAAAAGCAAATTACTTACAATCCAGTGGCGTGCAGACAATGGATCACAATCACGCATTGCTTGTAGTTCAGATTTGAGTAGTTCCTCTTCAGCATAAAATGCATTGTTATGGACATTATTCTTCCCTGGTTCTTCAACTTTAAGATTCACCTCAACCACCTGTAAGAATATATAGATGTTTTAGTTCTGTACGAGTTTAGGTTGAAAAAACACCTCACATTCTTGCTAGAAGAGAAAACAGCAATGACGAGACATCCAATGCTACAAGCCAAAACTGTCATGAAAATTTTACAGCTAAATAGTAGATATCATAGGATGTATTATAGACAGCAAATGTCAATGTAAAGGAGCCAAAGGATTATAAATGAATAATGCCACAACTTACTTGATTAAACGCTTCACCGGGTTTACAATCAACTGCCATGTCCATGCGAGCCACGAAAAAGTGTTGATGAACAGGGGCATATAATCCAGGAGCAATGGTCGTGCCATATTTCCGTATTTCACCAGGCTGCAATGCTCCTAAGCTGAGAATTCCAGTCAGTTTAACCTCAGCTTCAATTTTACCATCCTATAACAGGCATCCATAATTCAAATTTTAAGTAACACAACTTTCAAAACAAGGGGAAATTCAACATTAAAAACTGAGGAAGATGGCAACAGACCATTAGATAACAATGAGAAAATGTTATGTATTATTTAGTGTATAAAAGCATAAGCATCCCTAAGTCCAAAGACAACCCAAATGCTTAAACTTTGAATAGAAAAATACTTCAACTAGTTACGAGGAGGAATTAGTTTCCCAGAAGTCGAAACAAAGTCAAGTTTAATAGCCAATTTATGCAAAAAGTAAGCAAAGAAAATCCTGAGAGACACCAACTTGCCTGATAGAAATGCCAGAAAAACCCATACTCATAGTTAGCCACAGTGCATATAAAAGATACTGTTAGCCTTCTCGACCGTCGGACTTCTGCTAAACCTGTTCTCCAGTCCTGATGCTTCCATAAGATGCCATGATCCTCTTCATGCAAACAAACACAATTCTCAGTTGTTTCAACACCTCCAGTGAAATTTGTAAAATGTGCATCAAAGTACTTGATATATCCCAAACAATCGCAACCCTACAAAACATATAAGGCAAATAAAGGGTCATTTCAACTTACATTAATCAAATGGAAGATCTAAACGAAACTCAACATGAAAAAGAAAAAACACAAAAGAAGAGAAAAACCTTCTTCAGAGAATGTGCATTTTTACCCAGCCCATCTTCTCCTGCATCAAATGCATTCTTCCTATAATGTGGCTCATTTGGATCTCCATAAGGAACTACCATTTCAACGAAACTTAATCTATGAGCTATAGGCCTCCGACCACGACTACCATCAACATAAGCAACAGAATATATTACGAGACCCTCCCTAGGAGTGAAACCAATTCGGAAATTCCACTGAAACCAGAATTGCAAATAAAATATATTAGTACATCTTGAACTGATAAAAACTTATAAATATAGTTTCACTACCAAGCACCTTCTGCCATTCAACAAAATTCCCACTGACACGAAAACTGGGACCTTCTGGTTGAATGATTTGTAGTGGTTTCACATCACTTCGATCAACACCTCCTCGTGTTTCACCAGCAGTGTAATTTCTTAAAGGATCAGCTGGTGGAAGGGGAACAAGTTTACGGTCTTCAAATTCAATCACCACCATATTTTGCATGTCAACAAGGACATGTATTCCCTCAACTGGACGAGCATAACCATTTTCTATGGGGCAGTCACTCTCAGTTCTGCAGAAGATAAGGGGTTTAGCAAGTCTTCGAGTAGGAGCATCAGCGTCACTATGATATCCCACACACCTATAGAAAAAGGCAAGGCACCAAAATATGAAAGGGTGAGACACCAGCATTGGAGAAATGATTTTATAGAACACCCAAATATAGGAATCTAGAGATGATCACTTACCACGGATCAACCATCACAAGATCCATATCCTCAATGCCCCTCTTTTTCATTGCCTCTCGAAAAGGAGGAAAGTCCTTAACAACAGCCTCACATTCAGCATATTCCATAGCATCCTATAGGTTTAAAAAACGAATATTGATGGACAACCATTCCAGATTACAAATTTATCATATGTACTGGGTGCAAAAGATGATGATAGAAGACAAACACAACACAGATTAACAGATATTAATCAAACAACATCTATTCCAACCCACATAAATAACCAATAAAGTCACCTATTAGAAGTGTGCTAATAGCAATTTGTGGACAGCAATGCAACCGTAGAATGCACCTACAGGCTTTCTGTCAACATGATATTGTCAACAACTCATAATCTCAGTATTCCAATGTAGCGGTTAAACGGATCTTGACGTGAACCACTATATAAATTTCATTTGAATTAATGAAAGTCATTTCAACACTGAACTTTAACTGACAGTCAATCCAAACTATACCTATACAAATACTTCCATATTGTTAAAAGAGAAAGCAAATATTTACCATGGGAGGTTGCACATCCGGAACAACTTTAGACGAAATGACTTTGCCCCTGTGGTGGCCTCCTCGTGTTGCAGCATGAACTTCTGATAATTCAACTATCCAGATACTCGTCTCATTGGACCTTTTATTATAAACAACAAGCCTTGCTTGGCGTGGAGGAAGTTTAGTAGGAATCACAGGTCCACCCTTTGTCCTGGGAATTAATGAAGGCTGGAAAGGAGGGAAAAAATAGGCATCTGCCAATGCGACAACATGCTTCTCTGGTTCCACCAAGACCACCTCAATAAAGCGCATGCTATCTCTCACCTAAGTAAAGAAAATACGCATATCATTTCATTCATACGAAAACAAAAAATAGCTACTGAAATGATAACATCAAAATTGAAGCAAGTTAAACTAAGAAAATATACATATCAATTCATTCTTATGAAAAAGATAGCTCCTAAAATGATAACATCAGAACAGAAACAGCAATACAAGTTAAACATAGATTAACTTTCGTTTTACCTCAGGGGTTTTTCCAGCTGCCCTTACAGTTGCCACCGCAACCGAGATTTCAGCAGCAGATAATGGATCCAAAGGATGGCTGGTTTGAGCCCTTGGCATGATTGAAATTCCTATGCAACAAAATCACCAATTTGTACAAAAAGCATATATTCAGAATAATGCCAGCCAAAAGAATTGACAGGCAAACATTTTGAAATTGATATCATATAAAAATAAATAAATAAATGAACCCAAGTCAAAAGAAGTCTTCATCTGCATAGCATAACGATCTGACATCAGCAGGCATAAGTAAACATCTTGTTTAATAGCAAAGAAATTGTTGTGAAATGGAAGAAGGGGGAGAAAACATCTTTCGGACCGCAACATTCTTTTTGGGACCCAAAAAGAAGCAGACTTTTTCCTTCATTTACTCGACTGAAAAACATAGCTTCCCAAAATTTTGCAAACTCAAAACAACCAGGAATGAAAAAAAAAAAAAAAGGGACAGGGACAATCTAGTAATACAGCATTCAATACGAAACGAATTAAGTAGGATTATCCAACAAACGATGAAGAAAAAGTGAAGTAACTTAAACCTTTGCTGGTAGTGGTATTGGTAGCAGGAGAATCCGAGATGGGTTCAACAGGGCGGATCAGGGTTGCCATGGAAGGTCTCTTGGAGATGGTATCCTCAGACGGATTAGACCCAGAAACGAGAGCAACACTCCAGTTCTGCAACACCTTAGTAGATGAAGAAGGAGGAGGAGGAGGGGCCTTGCTGTTGTTGTTGATGTCGTCGTTGGATTTGGGAATGCAACAATGCGTCGCCTTTTCCTGAGTTGAGGCCATTGCGAGGGGTTAGCAACCTCACCGTATCCACCGTAGTACTTATCACTGTAGTATTCTACTGACATACAGCAAATACTAAATCTCTGTGTTTACTGTTTTGGATTCTGAACTTGTAACCTTCCACTTCAAATGGCTTCCGAGAATACCTAATTTAGAAATGATGGATGGCTTTGCTTTTATAGACAAAAACAGGAAGAGAGTTTATTGGTTTTTCAGTGAAAGACCAAAACAAAGAAAAAGTGATTAGTTGAGTGGTCCGGTTGGATAATTGGCTTTATACGGCAGTATGCGGGAAAAAACAAATACACTTGCTGATCCATTTTTTTTCTCTAATAATATTAAGTTTACTAAAATCTTTTCTTTTTTATTAAATAATATTTTTGTTTACTAAAATAATATAAACTCAAGTTTTATTTACCAGTAAAATATTGATTCGAATAAAAATTTGTTTTTAATTTTATAATTGCTTCTAATATTTTTGAATCCGCTTTTTAAAAAAATAATATAAAAGTTGTGTGAAATACATTTAGGTCTGTGGTTTCGGATAAGCTATTAAATAAGATTGAGTGGGATTTAATATTAAGTTTGATGAGCTGGTGGGGCTTAGGGAACAAAATAGAAGAAAATTTTTGTCATGCCCATTGGTCACCACTGAAAAGAGGATGAATGAAGCTTAACACAAATATAGTTGTGTTGAGGAATGGTATATCTGCGTTGATAGAAGGATTGATTCGTGATTATGATGTTAATTGGACATGTAGTTTTTCTATGGCAGTGAGTAAGGGGATATTTTTTAAAATTGAAACTAGAGTTATTTTAAATGATCTCTGCTTGATTAGAGAAAAATGTTGACTTGTTTAGTGGAATCTTTATTGGTAGGTGGAGCTATTAATAGTTCGATGGCTGAGTTACGTTTATTATATTGTCTTTTACGCAGAAGTTGGAAGGTACGTGTTTGTTGTGTTTCAAGGGCGCATAAAATTGTTGTAAATCTTATGGTTAAATGTGTGAGTCTTGATTTTAAGAGTTTATGTATGTTTGATAAACCGCCATTATTTATTCAAAGGATGTTGTTAACTAATTGTAATAGCTCTTCACAAGTTTAAATATTGTTTGATGTAATCACAATTTACTGTTATTTTCTAAAAAAAAAAAACTATTGCTTAACTGTGCCAATTTGGGGCATGGAAAAACTAATTCAATCCATATCATTTGATAAATAAATTTGGGTTTATCTCATTTTACTAAAAAGTTATCTTTTCTATAAATATTATAATTTGTTAATAACCTGTTTCATCTATATTCATATTATATTATTTATCTATATTATTATTTAAATATTTAATTGAGTTGATTTACGAATCAAATACAAATATAATAAAATTTGAATTTGCACCAATTATATTAAGAAAACCTTAAATTCACCCTTTAACCAAAATTTTATTATTTGTTTTTTTTATATTTTAAATTTATTATACACATTTTATTGCATCCATCAATTGTATATATTAATAATGCTGTTGATTAAGTTGGTGTCACAAATTAACCCAACACCAACTAAAGACTAATGACAATACCATGATAAACAATTGTACTTATTTTATATTTTTAATATGATGTATTTATATGCTTAATTTTTTTACTCACAATTGAATTTAATTTTTTATTTTAATATCGTACATATTTCATGTATTTTTACTACAAATTAGTTTCAAACAATATATTTCATTATTTATTGTATCACCCGATGACGTTTAGTAAACGGACTCAACTACATAGGTATCTCCAGTATAATAATTGCTCGTCAAAACTGAATACATCATCGTGTCAAGTTATCCATCCGGACTAAACCTTTAAAAATAGTCAATATGAAAGTGACACGTGACAAGCATAAATTAAAAAAATATAAAAAATCTTTAAAAATATAAAAATTAATAAAAACTATAAATTTTTTAATCAAGAATAAATCTAAACAAATAATTGTCCAAATTCATTCTAGATGTGTTTTTAGTAATTTTATATCTTTTTAATTTTTATAAAATACAAGTTTTTCAGGTTATTATTATTTTAAATATATATATATAAAATTATAAATTATAAATTTATAGAAAATAATATGTATACAATTAAAAATATTTTTTTAATACACTGGTGTGATTACATATTAGTATCCGTTCATACTTTCTTAAGCCTTTGATAATGCGACACACCTTGCACACACAGGTGCTCGAATCCGGGTCTCCTAGGATGAACAACATCTTTACCGCTGAAATCATTCGTTGATTTCAAAATTAAAAATATTTTGAAGTTTAACAATTTTATATTTTAAAATATTTTTTATTTATATTTATCACATGACATACTTATAAATTATCATTAGACATCACCAAATTAATTATTATTGTCATGTAAATAAAAATTAATAGTATTGGTATAAATTTACCAATTTAGACTATAGAATACAGATTCAAAATCCTCAAGTTTAGGAAGAAAATATAAATGGTATAATGACAAAATTAGCCTTAATGTTTGGGTGTTTGATCACTTTAGTCCTTAAGGGTTTATTTGGATTACTTTCATACATAACCTTTGTTTTTTGGTCAAATTGGTCAATTTTTAACAGTAATATTGACATGGCTCTTAATTGACTAACGGTCAACATTAATTACTGACGTGGCTGTCCAAATATATTTAAATGCTGACGTAGTACTGTTTTGTCTTATATGCCAAGTCAGCAAATGATTTTAAAATTATTAAAATTATTTTTTTGAAATATAAAATTACTATATTATTTTTTGAATATAAAATTATTATATTATTTTAATTTCTAATTTTCACTTTTTTGTCTTCAAATAAAATCAAAACCTTAAATTTTGCCGCCAAATTATGGGTTTCTTTTTTGTTTTATCTCCAATCCTGAATTTTCTAAGCTTCAACTCTCGATGCGGTGGCAAGCGTGGTGGAGGAGGATTGCCGCTGTATGGATCTGCCTTAATCTGATTCTGAATGGTTTGTTTAGAGAGATTTGACTGTTTTCTGACCCTCTGCTTTCGTTATTTCATCTCCTCTGGATCTCATGAACTTTTTCTACTTCCCTAGGAGATGAATAGTCGGCTTGTTTTCTATGGATTTGCGTAGGTGGTTTGTTGGTTTTTAGTGTGTTGTTTCTATGTTTTCTGATTTGAGTCATTGAAGTCTACTGTGAGTTTTTAATTTTATTGTCTGTTCATTATTGACAAGTGAAGAAGGCTTATGGTTTGTTGGTTAGTGTGTTGTTTCTATGTTTTTTGATGTGGGTTATGAAAGATTATAGTGTGAAAAAATCTTGGACCCAACAATTTGTGATTAAGAATTTGTATCTAAAATAAGGCAGTTGAGATTTCTATGAACCGATGGTTGTTTTGAACAATGGGGAAATTTTGATATTGTTCAATAATGATGCAGTGGTTTGTTACAATCAGAAGCAAAAATGGAGATGGAAGATTAAGCTATGAAGATTTGAAAAGTTATATGAACTGAGTTAGGTTTTTGGCTTCCGATGAAAATATTAAAACGAGTAGTTTTAGAGTTTTTTTTGTGAGGATTGAAATGATGAATCAAAATTTAAATAAATAATTGTTGAAAAAAAATGCCAAGAATGTGTCTTTGTTCATCATTTTCCTTCTGCAAAAAATATAAGATTAAAAGGAGAAGGCAACTTAAAAACAAAGAGGAAACTCATAATTTAGGAGGTAAAATTTAGGGTTTTCGATTTTATTTGAAGGTAAAGAAAGTGAAAATTAAAAATTAAAATCATATAATAATTTTATATTTAAAAAAATAATATAATAATTTTAATAATTTTATATTTCAAAAAAATAATTTTAATAATTTTAAAATCATTTTTTGATGTGACATATAAGACAAAATAGTATCACGTCAGCATTTAAATACATTTGGATAGTCACGTCAACAGTTTATGTTGACTGTTAGTCGATCATGTCAATATCACCGTTAAAAATTGACCAATTTGATCAAAAAAAATATGTATGAAAGTGATCCAAAAAAATTTTAAGAGCCAAAGTGACCAAATATCCAAACGTTAAGGGCTAATTTTATCATTATGCCAATATATTAACCTAAATATTTTTTTCCTGCAATGTGTGATGTAATCTAGTCATATATTATGGCTTTACACGGCGGAAGATGTGGCCATGTGAGTACGCGACACAGCTGGAACTCACTCATCATGTCTTATTAATATTTAAAGTATTTTATATTTATTAAAAATTTAAAATAGTTACTGTTCTTATTTTTTAAAATTAAGATATCCTAACGAAAATTAATATCTCAATGTTTATATTTTTCCTAAAAATATTTTCTTTGATATTTGAATTTAATTTACAACTTTGATATAAATATAATAAAGTTACTCTGTTTTTTTTCCTCTAAAAAGGGTATTCATGATGCGACGTCCGAAAGCAATAATCAGGCATGAATTGCAAATTGCCAACTGAAAAATCTAACCTGTTAGAAAGTGACAAGCAAAAAAGGAAATTAACATATCAATAAAGCTATCATATCATATTATATTCACAAGTGAAGTTGCTCGCTAGCCCCATATTCAGCATCCTATCTATTCAACTTTTCGTTTTTTCTAAAAATAATTTTCATAATAGAAGCATGAAATTTTTTATTCTTGAAAAAAATAAATTTTAATATTTTCTAAATTAATTAAAGTCCCTACTTAATTAGCCTTATACTTGTATTTGTTGACAAAACATGTAAATATTTAGAATAAATTATAAAAATAATTATTTTTGTTTGTTTTAGGTTACATTTTAATCATTTATGTTTGAAATGTTACGTTTTAGTCACTTATATTATTATTTTGTTACGAATTAATCACTCTACTTTTAAGTTCTGTTATCTCCCTAACAGTAATCCTATGCAACAATCCAATTAGATTTTAAGTACCAACTTGGATTTTCAAATGGGATGAGAATAGCTTTTTAATTAAATAAATTTAATTAATTAAAAATTTTAAATCCTAAATCTTAATTAAAAACTTTAAACTCATTTCCACACGCCTCTCTTCTTCTTTATCTTCATTCTAAACCCTAAAGCGAGAGAGAAAGGAACAAAGAGAAAAAAATTAAAATTTATCAGCTTGAAAACATAAGTTTTTTTAGGTTAATGGATTCCAAAGATTCAAGCTTTGAGGCAGATTTGTAACTAAAGACGTTGAAATCAAAAGGGAAGAATATGAAAATGAAGAAGAGAAGCACGTGAAAATGAGTTTATGGTTTTTAGCTAATGTTTAGGGTTTAAAATTTTTAATTAATTAAATTTATTTTATTAAAAATCTATTATCATCCTATTTGGAAATTCAAGTTGGCACTTAAAATCTAGTTGGACTGTCACATAAGATTACCGTTAGGGAGATAATAGAACTTAACAGCAGAGTGATCACTTCGTAACAAAATAATAATATAAGTGATTAAAACTTCACATTTCAAACATAAATGACTAAAATATAACTTGAGACAAATAAAAATGACTATTTTTACAGTTTACCCAAATATTTAAAACGATTCGAGGTGAAAAAAAATTTAAGTCCAAATCCATCTAAAATTCAAAAAAATCGTTCCCAAATTCATCTATTCAGCTAAGGGCTGCGTTTCGTAAAGACTATTTTAAGGCCAAGTTCTTTTGTTCCACTCTAAGCTTGTTTCAAGCATGATAGACACCCAATATCATGCACTAAGGTTTGTCTTAGTGCATCATTCCAGTTTTGATGCATTAGGCTCAATTTCTATTTTTATGTTTCCACAATACTTGGTCTACCTATTAATTGTCTCAATGATCCGTCGTATTACATCGTCTCAAAATCTCAAAGACAACTTAATAGATTTGGAGTGGAGGATCTCGTGGAGTTTAGTTAAATTTAAGGTCTAATCCCAATTTTCCAATCATTACACATTACGAGACTGTCACGTGTCAAGTCGAAATTATTGTCAATAAAACCGAAGTTATCATGAATGAAAATGATGACATCATACTTATGTTATAATTATTTTTCTTTAATTAATTTAATTTAATTGATGATATCAATTATTATTTGATCTCTAATTAAAAATAAAATAATTAAGTGATGATATCAATTATTATTTGATCTCTAATTAATTTTTTGATAAAATAATAAATAAAATAGTTTAAATCGGTGTAGAATATTTAAACGAAACAGTTAAATTCTACAAAACTCTCTTTTAATCATTTAATTGATATTATAAAAAAGGATCACCCTAAGCCATTTTATAGATTCACAAGTTCAAGATACCCGAAAAATACCTATAGAATTCTCTGAAGAAAATCCAAAAACTTGAAAAATTCTAAAGAACTTCGAATTAGTTCTGAAGAGAACATACGTTCTAATCTAATTTAACTGTGGAGAAGAAGCCAAAAATCATCTCTAAAGAAAGCAATATCATGCACTAAGGTTTGTCTTAGTGCATCATTCCAGTTTTGATGCATTAGGCTCAATTTCTATTTTTATGTTTCCACAATACTTGGTCTACCTATTAATTGTCTCAATGATCCGTCGTATTACATCGTCTCAAAATCTCAAAGACAACTTAATAGATTTGGAGTGGAGGATCTCGTGGAGTTTAGTTAAATTTAAGGTCTAATCCCAATTTTCCAATCATTACACATTACGAGACTGTCACGTGTCAAGTCGAAATTATTGTCAGTAAAACCGAAGTTATCATGAGTGAAAATGATGACATCATACTTATGTTATAATTATTTTTCTTTAATTAATTTAATTTAATTGATGATATCAATTATTATTTGATCTCTAATTAAAAATAAAATAATTAAGTGATGATATCAATTATTATTTGATCTCTAATTAATTTTTTGATAAAATAATAAATAAAATAGTTTAAATCGGTGTAGAATATTTAAACGAAACAGTTAAATTCTACAAAACTCTCTTTTAATCATTTAATTGATATTATAAAAAAGGATCACCCTAAGTCATTTTATAGATTCACAAGTTCAAGAAACCCGAAAAATATCTATAGAATTCTCTGAAGAAAATCCAAAAACTTGAAAAATTCTAAAGAACTTCGAATTAGTTCTGAAGAGAACATGCGTTCTAATCTAATTCAACTGTGGAGAAGAAGCCAAAAATCATTTCTAAAGAAAGCCGCCTTTTGATCCTAATCAACGAAGGAAAGAATATCCAAATTCGTTTTAAGAGCAAGTCACCACAATACTTTAAGCAATTCACATCCATCCAAGACCAAGGTAGATGACATTTGAATCAAAGTCAAATTTGAAAAAATAATCAAATGAATTTTCTTTATAAATAAATCCAAAGATTATAAATTTTCTTTCAAAATTACTAATAAAATTGACTCCAAATTTTTAAATCAACTTTCGACTCAAAATTTATTCATACACTTTCTCAAAGAAACATCAAACATCCACTTGAAATAAATATGATCCAAAACTCGAAAAATCTAGATTTGTTACTAAGCATATATTAATAATAAATATAATTATAAATAACATTTAAAATAAAAATAAAGATAGATTTAGTTTTATGAAAATGTATTTATAATAACATATTATATAACTTAAATGTTATAACAATTGTGCTGTCTGTGGGAAGCTGAATGAGAAGCTTTGGTTCAATTGGCCCAAAACATTGTAAAAGTACAAGTAAACAAGGTCAACGGTTAACATGAGATCAATTAATCAATATGGTCAAGGGTAGTCCTTCCTGTACGACTGTGATCAAGAACAATATTATTAACAAGAGTAGAGTATCGATGTTATGTTGTTTAAAACTAGGAAATTATTTTGATTTGAATTCGTAAAAAACAATTTAATTAATTTGCAACTGGGAATGACTCAAATTAAAAACGATGGATAACCCAAATTGATTAAATAAAATCAGAAATGATTTAAAATATAGATTAAAAATTGTTTTAAATTTTCAAAAAAAAATCCAACCCAAAATGCTGTGGATGAAGTCAATTTCAGTCACTTAATTGATTAATTTAATGTTAGGTTGGGACACGAAAGTTGGAGTAAAGAAAGCTGAAAGCTACAGATTCCAACACTAATTAATGCCAAATGCTGGCATTATCCGATTCCTTGTCTTTTTCTTTTTCCAGCTCACCATACATCGCTTCTCTGACTCATCATATCACTTATCAATAAGTCTAAAAATTTATCAAATACTGATTTTACAAAATAATAAAATATTTTGTCTTTGTATTTATATAAAATACCATAATCTTTAATATTTTGATCGTGCTTGTTTATTATATAAATATATATTGCACTCATGCATGTGCCATTTAGTAATCTCATCACGCTCTGCCATGACACATAGGAAGTGTTTTCATAATCAAACATTTCATGAGAGTGTGAAAGTAGTAGTTAAGGATATAATTGGAATTTAAGGGCGAATATTTATTAGTTACTAGGTTTATTTAAGAACAGAAAATCGAAGATGTGAGAAAAGTTAAAAGGGGAGCGAATTTCTGGGCATTGATTGAAATGGGCTAGCTTCCTTGATCGCTATGTTTTAGACATTAGAGCCCACTTCCCTCTTGTGCTATTTTCCTCGGAGCGGTTAAGGCCCAACTGTTCGTCCTGCCTTAATGTCTCATTTGGATTTTAGTTTCCGATATTAATGAGCATCTATGTTTTTTATCCCATTATATAAGGTATTGTAGTTTGTTTTTATTAAGCGTGATAATGCTCAAGTTTGATAGTTTTTAATGTAATATTTGTATTTTTTTTTGTCAAATTTGGTATCTGTATTTGATAAAAGTTTATATTTTTTGTAATCAAAAGTAACGATGTTAGTTTTTTAGTGTTTAATTCGAGTTTTAAAATTGATTTGATGAAAGTTAATTGTTAATATATTGAACAAAACTTAAGTTACATTTATTTTAGATCAATTTATGAATTTATTCACTTGTAATGTTCATTTTATTACTTACTTGAATTCCGAGTAAGTGAATGAATGACCATGAGTGTGTAACTCATTTGCTTTGATATATTGAAAACATGTGCTCTTATGATAATGGGCTGAAAGTTAGTATGTTAGGTACATGACTTATTTATAATATGACTTCACTCACAATAGAGGAATTATAACTCGATAGAAGAGGAAATAATATACTTTCATTGGAATTATATGGATTATGAAAATGGAATTTGGTTAGGAGTCATTTCTCTAGAACTAATGGTTTTATCACTACTAACTTGAGTAATGATCATTTTCATTATGGAATATACGATGGTGACATAAGATAAAATGGTTTGAATTAAGTGAATGGATTTAACCTAAAAGGATCATTGATACCTTATGAGGGTATTACATAAGACAAGATCATTGGACTAAAACTTGAAATCAATAGCTTTTGTAATTGTATATAATAGAAAGGTTAGTCATGATACTTTAGACAAAAGTCTCCATGACTAAATAATTTTATAATTAACATATAAAGAGCCAAACTTTAATTACAAATTTTCATAAATTTGGTCATTTTCATAAAGCAAAGCAATTCTTTACAAGAAATTTGAGATTACTCGTTGGGTTTCACAGGGGTAACTTCAAATTGACGTTTTGAAACCTTTCAACTACCCTTTGAGGCAATTCTTGTACCTAAATCGTAAATCTTGGAGTCTTCTTTACAATGGTTTTTGAATCACCAGAATTTCATATCTGTAACTTGAGATATGACTATTTCTATAAAGGAGTGCAGTTCACTACAGGCAATTTGAGTTCAATCGCAAATCAACATCTCTAGCTTGTCAAGTGAATTAGAACACAACCAAATACTAGATTATCAATGTTTTATTGTTTTTAACTATCCGAGTTGATCTTAAAGATATGGAAATTTTTAAAATTTTACCTCGCACACCTTTCATGTTTTCTAATACCTAAAATGTATCTAGATTAAGTTGAACTAATCTATCAACATTAAGATTAAAAATTATAGATTTCTTTTGTTCCCAAATTTTCCAGTCTGCAATGCCAAAAACCACATTCCAATTAAGATCTGCAATCCTCATATTTCCATGGTTCCAAAGGTTGTCTCAAATCTAGGTAAAGGGGGAAATTATAAAAGCTACTTTGAATAGGATTAGGAATAAGCTTATCCCAAATAGCTTTGGCCGTTGAGTAGTTCCTCAATGCATGGATCGCCAATTCTTGGTCTCCACCTCAAATGTGGCACCATGGGTCGTCCAACATGTATTTTTTCCACACACTAGTGTCCCATATTTTTTTTGGATTTTGAAATATATATTTTTACACTTTCTAAATGTGTAAGGATTATATGAAACTGTGATTTCATGTCATTTCTTTCATTTTTCAATAAGAGAATGACGAATCAGATTTTTCTCCTGATTTTCAGCATTTTTAGTTGGATTTGAATTTTTGTCAGGAGGAAAAAAATCTGAAAATTAGGAGGAAAAATCTAATTTGTTATTCCACTATTGAAAAAGGAAAGGAATGACATGAAATCACAGTTTCATACAGTTTCTTCTAATGTTTCATTTCATCTCTGTTGTTGCAGCCCACTGGACGTGTTTTGTTAGTTTGATGTTTTGTTTTTTGGTCTTTTAATTTCTCTTAATTTTATTATTTTTCTGCTACATTTTAATTTCATTTATAATGTTTCTTTATTTTAATTTTTAATAAATTCAACTAACATATTATTAAAAAAAATAAACAAAAGCAGTAAAATACTAATTGGATTATTCAATCTTAATTCACTAATCTATTTCAAATTAATCTTAATCTATAATCAATGATACAAATTATTAATTGTCATGGCCTTCCAAATTCCCTCCAAGTGCCATACTACAGTGACTAGCTTTCCACTGGGCTGCCGTTGTCGTCAACAAGAGGCCGTTACATGAAATCAATCTTGAATAACCTCTTACTAAATTGCTAGCATAGAGTGTGTGATTGGCTCTCAATTCACTTTTTTTTTTAAATTTTTTTCGTTAACCTATCTCTCACCTAGTATTAACTACATGAGCACAGAATTACATTACAACTATCTTTTCTAAATCAATGTTTACTAGTTCAATCCAAAGGGGATTGTACTAAAAACTATGAAAAGAAAAATAAACTAAGGAAAATATATTCAAAACTAAAAATGACATCACCCTCTTCTAAGAATTAAAAAACCACTTGTTCTACGGAAAAATCATGAGCCAAGGTGAAAAAAGATCACTTAGCCCTCGTTAAAATGAAGTAAAATTTAAAATAGAAATTTGAGGCAAAGTCGCGATGCCATTAAGTCCACGTTGCAGCTTGGAAAAGCAATTGTAGTTGTGAGTAGGTATATTTATAATCCTAATAAAGGATATTGGTAAGCTGTGAAATGGATTTTACGGTATTTTTGAAAATCATAGATGTTGATTTGATCTTTTGAGTATAGGATAAAACACTTGGTCAATGTTTAGTTGAATACGTGAATTCTGATTATACTGGTGATTTGGAAGTCTACCTTAGCTTTGTCAACTACAGAGGTGGAGTATATGACAGTTTCTAAAGCTGAGGTTGTTTGGCTTAGAGGGTTGTTGAAAGACTTGGGAGTAGTTCAAAATCACATTAGTTTTTACTGTGATTATTACAATGCTATTCATTTAGTGAAAAACCTCAATAATTAAGCACGTCAACGTGAGGTATCACTCTGTGCGAGAAATTTTTGATGAATAAAAGATTTTACTTTACAATCTTACAACAACTAAAAATCCTATAGATATGATAACCAAGATGGTAACAACAATCAAATCCAATCACTATTAGAAGTTGATTAATATCCTGCAAGTTCAAACACCTTTGTGTGTATGACGTTTGAAAGCACATTTGAAGGTATTTTTGAAGATGACTTTACAATGTTTAAGAAGTGGAAGGCACTAGAAGTTGAGTGGAATTGAAAATTTGCTGAAGGTGAAGATTTGTCGGTTATTGCCTCTTTTTTATCCCACATTGAAAGGGATTAAAGGGTTGCCGTGCCTCAAGTGATATATAAAAGAAGGCTTTAAGGCTTTACTTAGCATCACCCCCTATCAATTTGTTATTTTTCATTTAGTGGTGGAGTCAAAAAAAATTTATATGATACTACAAATATAATTTCGTGATTTTAATAGTTTATATTTTTATTATTTTTAAATGGTTAAATTAAGTTTTTATCATTTTTTAAAGGATTGAAGTGTAATTTTATCATTATTAATTTAAAATTTTATAAATTATAAAGGATCTAAATTAAAATTTTATTATTTTAGGGGGATAATAATATATATACAAGGGAAAAAATTACAAAAATCTTAAATCTTGGGAGCCTATTTATATTTTTGGTGAGACAATAGTGTAAATTTATAAAAAATTAAATTGAAAAAAATAAATTTTGGAAGGGCCATAACCCTCCTAAGCATCAATATGGCTCCGCCACTGCTCCCATCTCCATTAATATACTTTGGTATACAAAGTATACTAATGGAGAAATCCTTGGTTTGTAGCTTTTTTTTTTTTTTTGGAGGTAATGAAGTTACCGTTCAAATTTGGTGCTTGAGGAGGTAGGCAATTTGTTGAACCACGTAAATTAAGTGTATGTTTTTTAATTATTTTTTTATCGCATTTATTGATTTTTCTATCGCATTTAGTTGATAGTAATTTGTTGAGTTAATTTGTTGCTCAATTTAAGTATGGAATATCTTTCCAAAAATATCATTATCAATTAGAAAGCAATAAAGGATTCGCCTACCTTGAATGAATGCAAACTAATTTCCAACAACAATCTCTCCAATGTGATGTTTTATTAAGTCTATTAGCTAATATTTTGTTAAACCCCACTAGACTTATTGGTCGATATTCATTTAGAGAAGAAGGGGCATCACATTTCGGTATCAAGCTAAGAAAAGATGCATGTGATTTTATCATTCGCGAATTCAGAGGGTTGGTAGAGACCCGGTCCTCTTAAAATAAATCTTTTTATTCAAGTCTTTACATTTTTAAAATTTTAATGATAAAATTGTATTGTAGCTACTAAAAATATAAAAATTTAATTTAATTTTTTTTAAAAATTATAAAAATATAAACTATTAAAATAATAAAATTATATTTTTACAATAATAATTTAATTTCAAACCTTTAAAAAAATTTCTGATTCCGCCCAAAATTTTATGAGATGTTACTTATACATGAACTTGAGAATCATTTTAATAATATAATTACACATGCCGTAAGATTCTAGGGAACATAAACATAATATAAAAATAATTAAAATATAACACATCACAAAACAACGTCAACCCAATACAAAACATTAATGTGTTAAAATTTACATAATGCAAAAAAATATGAATGTAATAAGAAATCATCGATACATCAAAAACTCAAAATCTTAATATATGAAAATTTATATAAATAAAATATATATATATATATATATATATAAGGTTAATATTTAACACATTTTCAATAGTTCTACACATAATAGACAAACAGTTACTTGTAAAACATTAGAAATAAAATTAAATGAACTTAATTTTAAACAATTTTAATAATATATCATCATTTCATTTAGTTATTGTGTATATGTCAATTAAGGGTATGTATTTTTTAGTTTTAATTTAATTAATACATTTAATCGATTAAATGTTTTTAAAAATTTAGATTATTAGTTAAATTTTGTTTGAAACTCAATTAACCAAAATTATTAATAATATATTATATTCCCAATAATATATAGGTAAACCCATTATATAGAGATAAGTCGAATACATTATATAAGCCCAATATATAAAAATAATAATAGATTTATAAATAATCTTAAAATTGGCTTAAAAATATTATGAAAACTAAAAATATTTTTAAAAAACAAAAATTAAATTAAAAAGTAAAAAAAATTTAATCAAAGAAAAAGTAAAATTTAATGTTTTTAATTTAATTTTTGTTATTATATTTTTAATTTAGTGTTGTTATTGTGTGATTTATTGTTGTTGTTTTATTTCTTTTAAATTTCCTTGAATTAAAAACAAAGAAAATTTTGTCATGAATTCTTTTATGTTTTAAACTTGTTAGAATAAGGAAAAAAAATGTGTACAAATTTTAATTAATTTATTTAACTATTTGAATTAACAGAAATTAATTCAGTTGTTCAATAAATTTCAAAAACAATTTGGTTTGATTAATTGTTTTTTTTAATATATTATGGTGTGTGTTGGAACCCAATTTTGACCGGGTGAGTTTAAATTAATTTTAAATTAATTTTAAAATTTAAAATTTAAAATTACTTATTTAAGTTTATTTTAAATTTAAATTTGAATAAATTTAAAATAATATTAAACTTAAAAAGTCCATTATTTACAAGGCCCCATTGGCCCAAATACCCCTAACTCCTAACCCAATTACAAAAAACCCCATTTCAGCCCAACTCAGCAGTACCAAAAGTCAAAGACTGAGCCCCCCCCACGTGCCTTTGCTGCTGCTGACCACCAGCTCCATCTGCCACCACCAAGCTCCACCATGCCCTGCCACCACTGCCTAGAAGAACCTGCAACAAGCAAAAGATATTAGAAAGGCATTTAATTGTAACAAACAAAATAGAATTATAGTGTAATTGGCTATAAAAGCCTATTAAAAGTTCATTGTAAAGGGGGGAGAAACCCTGTTCTTAAAATCAAAAAAACCCTTGGTCTGAAAAATATATACGAATCCAGATATTGACAAACACTCTTTTAAGAGATATTCAATACAGAAACAGATTTCCAAAAGAGATTGTGAATCAAAACAGATACAACCAACAACAGTGAATATCTGAATAGTCACCAAACAACACTCGACCAAGCATCAAGTATCAAGCATTAAAAACCAGGTATTGATTATACATGCTTGCATAACCGAAGCTTTTCATATTTTGAATTAATGGTATGCGTGAATATATGTTAACTAATTCACTGTCAACATTTATTAGGCACTATTATTCATTTTTTATAGAGTATTAAATAAGAGTTTTGTTTTAATATATTATTTATAACCTAATAAATTATATTTATAATAATATGGGGGATAACCGAAATAGTGCATTTATTAATAATGATGAATAAATATTTTAACAGTAATAATAATAAAAGGAAATATGAAAGGACAAAAGAATTTCCTTGACCCACGTGACCACCGCCGGAGCTGTCGGAGCCACCGTCCACGACCGCGAGGGCATCCTCCGTTCTCGGATCTGTAAAAAGAGACACACAAAAAGGGGGTTTCAAACAACAAATAAATAGATTTTTTAAAAAGGGGAAATAATGTTTTAAAAAAATATATATATAAAAAGGAAAGGTTTAAGTTTTTTTTTAGATCTGGATCTTTTCTCCAGATCTGAGTTTGTTTGAAAAGAGAAAAACAAATGAAAAAGAAGAAAGGTTGAGACTTACCTCGGCGGCGCGTGGCTCGTGGCAGAGGTGAGAGGCGCGCGTGTAGGCAAACGGAGGGTCGCGGTTCCCGTGGGCGACGACCGGTGTAGTGCGTGGCAAGAGACGCACGATGGACGGCGGTCGGAGTTGGCCATGGTGGCCGGCCATGGGAGTGAAGGAGAGAAGTTTGAGAGAAATAAAAGGGGGGGGCTGATTTTTTAAGTGAAATGAAAAATGAATAAAAAAAAACCTTAAAATGTTACTTATACCAACCCATTTGGACCGATTCGACCTGACCCGACCCACTCTGGGATCCGCATGTTTTTGGAAAATGGTCTATTTACGCAATTGGTCCTTCCGCATTTTTTATTTGCTTCAATTTAGTCCTTTTTGGATTTTTTAATTATTTGCAATTTTGCCCGGTAATTTTAATTGGTTTTTCAATTTAATCCTTTGACTATTTGACTGTACCAGAGGCTGCCACGTGTCTCTTTTTGGCTTATTTATGTGTTTAGTCCTTTCTATTTTTAATTTATTTTAATTTAGTCCTTAAATTAACTTTTATTTAATTACAAAATTGGTCCAAATTTTTTTCAAGATTTTCAAATTAATCCCTTGACTTCTGGATGCCTGTGAGGCTGCCACGTGTCACCTATTTTTAGTTTTATTGCTTTGTAAGTCCCCAAAATTTTCTAAAAATTACATTTTAACCTCTAAACTTTTCCAAAATTATATTTTGACCCCTAAACTTTTCCAAAATTATATTTTGACCTAAAAACTTTTCCAAAATTACATTTTGACCCCAAAACTTTTCAAAAATCATATTTTGACCCTAAAATTTCCAAAAATTATATTTTTACCCCGAAATTTTCAAAAATTACCCCAAAACTTTCTAATAATTACATTTTGACCCCTAAGCTTTTCCAAAATTATATTTTGACCTCTAAACTTTTCCAAAATTATATTTTGACCTAAAAACTTTTCCAAAATTACATTTTGACCCCAAAACTTTTCAAAAATCATATTTTGACCCTAAAATTTCTAAAAATTATATTTTTACCCCGAAATTTTCAAAAATTACCATTTTACCCTCGAACTTTCCAAAATTCCATTTTTAACCCCGATTTCACCAAAATCTACCATTTTGCCCCCGGGTATCCCAAAAAGTCTTGTTTTAATCACCGATTGCTTCATTTCTTTAATAATATTTGTATTTAATCTTAATTGTTATACCCCGTTCTTTGCGTTTATTTTATTTTTGGGGTAAAAATAAAACTTTCTAATAATTACATTTTAACCCCAAAACTTTCTAATAATTACATTTTGACCCCTAAGCTTTTTCAAAATTATATTTTGACCTCTAAACTTTTCCAAAATTATATTTTGACCTAAAAACTTTTCCAAAATTACATTTTGACCCCAAAACTTTTCAAAAATCATATTTTGACCCTAAAATTTCCAAAAATTATATTTTTACCCCGAAATTTTCAAAAATTACCATTTTACCCTCGAACTTTCCAAAATTCCATTTTTAACCCCGATTTCACCAAAATCTACCATTTTGCCCCCGGGTATCCCAAAAAGTCTTGTTTTAATCACCGATTGCTTCATTTCTTTAATAATATTTGTATTTAATCTTAATTGTTATACCCCGTTCTTTGCGTTTATTTTATTTTCACTTCGTATGATTCGATACTCATTATAAAATTGCTCATTCATTGCGTATTTGTTTAAAAATTGTTTTCACAAAATTTTAAAATTAAGGTAATATTCTTTAATTTCGCATTTCGAAATCTTACGCCTTAACTTACTAGGTGTAATTTTTCTTCAAATCGGAATAATCGAATACCCTTTATCAAGGCGATATTCTTATCTCCGATTCCGAAAATTTGCTCCTTAACTCACTAGGTGCAATCCTTCGTTAAATCGAAGTAATCAAATATCCCTTTCTCAAAAATTTGCAAAGGAAAGCTCGTTATTTTTAGATCTCGAAATATTATGTCCTAACTTACTGGATGTAATTTTTTCTTCCTCGATCACTTTAAAATAGCGAGACTTCCAAACAAGAAAAAATAATTTCTTTTAAAAATAACTCATGCATTCGAGGATCGTATTTTAAACTTTATTCGAGTTTTTAAGGTTTACAAATTAAGACCCGAAAATGATCATGTGGTACCAATTTTGGGCGTATGGGGGTGCTAATCCTTCCTCATGCGTAACCGACTCCCGAACCTATTTTTCTGGATTTCGTAGACCGACATTTTTAACATTTTAAACGTTTTGTGGTGATCCAATCACACCCAAATAAAAGATTGGTGGCGACTCCCTTTTTCCTCATTTTTTTTTTCAAAATTTAAAAATATTTTTCGAAACTTTCGTTTTCGAGGTGGTTTCGACAGCTTGGCGACTCCACTGGGGATCCTTTCAAAATAAACGAGAGTCAAGCCAAAATTGATAATTTTCGGGTCTTTTTTTGAGAACTTTTAAACTTCGATTTTATTTAACATACGATCCTCGGCATTTTTGTGTGACATTATGCTCTGTTATATTGTTAGTGTAATTTTGCATCCATGTGCATTGTGACATCACCCTTTTAAGTGGAAGCGGGAAACTACTCCTTCGTGAGGTCTTCACCTCCGTGCAGGATAGTGGATCGCTTTCGGGATTACAAAGTACCCTTATTTTCGTGAAGTCTTCACTTCCGTGCAAATATGTGGGAAATGCGTCCCCCTGAATCGAACTCATCCGTATGAGCCTGTAATGGGTGAGGATCGAGGAATCTGTTGTTTGGGTACCCATTCTTTAGAGCTATAAACCACATGTAGTGAGCCGTAAGAATGTGTCCTAGAAGGAGTTTACGTTCAACCTTTTAGCAGCCTTTCGATGCAAACTTTCTGTGTTCTATAATATACTTATATATTGATATTAATGCGTTCTGCTAACCTGTTTATCTTGTCTCCTTTTGCATTGCATTATCATATAAAAGGAAGGAATAGACGCAAATTCAGTTACCGATAAGAGAATTAATTATGGAAAACAAGTACCTTGATAGAGTGGAGGACAACATGGTCGTGCGAATGTGGTCGGAGGAGACTCAGCGTAAAAAAGGAGATAGTCTAGTGGAAGGGTACGAATCAGAGCTTTGGGATTATACCAGAATCAGCACGGCTCAAAACAATGTACAAGAGTTGAAAGAGATATGGGATAGTTGGGACGACAATATGAAACAGACTTTCTACCAAGAATATGGTGATTTGTCGTATCTGCTTGAGGTTAAGGTCGATAAATTTCTCTTCCGAGCATTGACACAGCATTGGAACCCAGCCTACGGTTGCTTCACCTTCAGGAATGTAGACATGACGCCGACCATAAAAGAATATACCACTCTACTTCACTGCCCGAAAATCTCAGTAGATAAGGCTTACTCCAGAGCACCGAATCTCCCAACTATTGTTAAAAGGCTAATGAACATCACCGGCATGAGTGAACAATGGGTAGCAGCTCGGGTTAAGGTCAAGGGAGATAATAAATGCATTACGTGGAAAAGTCTGCGAGATTTGATATCAGCCCATCCGGATACCAATAAGAAGATTGACATCCTAGCCCTAAGTATCTACGGTTTAGTCATCTTTCCAAAAGCTTTGGGGCATATAGAAGATGCGGTGATAGACTTGTTCGATCGGTTGAGCAAAAAGGTTACACCTGTCCCAGTTATACTTGCAGAAACTTTCAGATCTTTAAGTGCATGCAGAAAAAAAAGAGAAGGTCGATTTATTGCCTGTACGCAACTGTTAACGGTATGGTTTCACAGCCATTTCTGGAAAATAGAGAAGGTCTCCTATCAGTATTTGTCTAAAGATTATTCTCCGTTGAAAGACTTCGTGGCCACACAAAGACAAGAGAATTTCTCAGAAGAAAAATGGATGGCCATACTCCAAAGTCTTAAAGATGAGGACATTGAATGGCGAGCACCATGGTTTGTTCCGGACGAGATCTTGTCCCGATGTGGAGACTTTGACTGGGTCCCATTGGCAGGAATTTGGGGAGCAACAGGATACGTCACTTTGCTAGTTGCAAGGCAATATAGATCAAGACAGTTCATACCAGCAACTCAAGGGTTAGCCCAGTGCGAATTTGCATATCGAGGGGAAAATAACAAGAAAAGGGTTCGAGAAATTTTAAATGCATAGAACCAAGTCCGAAGAATGAAAGCATTCGGCGCCAATCCCATGACGACTGTAGAATATGATTGGTGGAGGAACAGAAGGGTCAACGATAATGTTCCCGTGCTAAATCCTGAGATTGTCCGTCCAATCGAAGAACACTTGCAAGTTGACCCAACGGAACTTGAAATAATTAAACAAGACTTCGAAAGGAAGAACGCGGAGATGAAAAAGATGATAGAAAAGCTGGAAAAAGAAAAAGTGCTTTTAGGGCTGGATGTTGATGTTCAAAAGCTAGAGGCAGAAAAATTGAGAAAAGGTAAGAACAAGGCCGAAGAGGACCTCAGTAGCTTAAAGAAAGATTATAAGAAGCTCTGTTTGTCTATGAGGACTGCCGGTTTAGGAAAGACCTCAGAACAGTGGCAACAAGAAATTCGCGAAGAAAAGAATAAGACAAGCCACTAGATGAACAAGTTCCAAGACGCCCAGGTACAAGAAAATGCCATAAAGAGTAGCCTTTTAGAAAGCCAAGCCGAGGTGACCGAATTAAAAGCCCGCGTACGAGAATTAGAAGAATCTCTGCGTCGGCATCGTAGCCGAAACTTAGTGACGGAGTTGAAGGCAAATCGAGTCGAGATTGAGAGACTGAATAAGAGGGTAGAAGAACTAGAAGCCTCTTTACAGAATAGTGAAATACGAACCGAGATTCTGGAGAGGATGTTTGAAACAAGCGATTGGCACCTCCAGCAGGCTCAGAAAGAAGTCAGCGAGAGAGATCATGTTATGGATGAAGCCCTAAATAAGATTCGTGAGGTAGCCGAACATGTGCAAGAACTTGCATCAGAAGCAGAAGAGTTGGGTATACAGTATGAGACGAAGACAAAACGAGGTCAAAAGTTAGTGGAACTCCTCAAGAAAGTAAAGGCTCTGAGCATCAAGGCAAAACCATTTATGTAATTTACTTTATGTAAAGAAACTTGTTGTCTGAACAAAATTTTCTAAATGGAATGTGAATTATAAGTTAATACCTTTCTTTTGCATTCATTCATTCATTCATTCGCATCACATGATTATATTTTAAACACAATAAATCTCATTAAATGGAATTTGAAACAGTTAAAATCAGAAAAATAGAGAAACCACACCCTTACGGTACTCGACGAGCCATGGATCAGAGGATAGAAAGGCTAGAGCAGTTGCAAAAGGAAATGCAAGAGCAGATGCAAGCTCAATTACAAGACCAGCTAGAAAAAGTCCAAAGGGACATGAGAGACCAAATAATTGAATCCCAAAGCAATATAATTAATCAGCTAACCCAGTTATTACGAGATTCAGATAAGGGAAAAAGTCCCGTTGAAGACCCAAGAGAGGAAAATGAGGATCCCCAATATCCTCTTGGCTTTACACCTGTACACCATCAGGCCCTGCCAGAAACTAACCCGCGAGAAACACCCATCTTCATTCGGGCGCAACCACAGCCCATTGGCGCATCAGGTCAAGCTAATTACCTGGTCGGATCAGGATCGAACCCGGGTAAAACCGCTTCAAATCCCATCAACCCCGAGCTCGATGATTCGATGGAGGCGAAAAAAACCAAAATAGAGGTGTCAAAACAGATAGAAGAAAGGTACAAGTGGCTGAAAGACAGGGTTAGAGCAATGGAGGGGATTGACGCTTACAGTGGAATTGATGCCAAAAAACTAAGTCTGGTTCCAGACCTAGTCCTACCCCTAAAGTTCAAGATGCCTGAATTTGAAAAATACAATGGGATAAGCTGCCCGGAAGCCCACATTACGATGTTCTCTTGAAAGATGACAGGATACGTCCACAATGAAAAATTACTAATCCACTGTTTTCAGGATAGTTTAGTTGGATCCGCTGCAAAATGGTACAACCAACTAAGCCGCACAAAGATCAATTCTTGGAAGGACTTGGCCCAAGCTTTTATGAAGCAATACGGCCATGTTATTGATAACGCTGCTGACAGAATTACCTTGCAAGACATGGAGAAAAAACCGAGCGAAAGCTTCCGACAATATGCCCAGCGCTGGAGAGATGTAGCTACCCAAGTACAACCGTCCTTGACAGAAAAAGAGACAACGATGCTCTTTGTTCACGCGCTAAAGGCACCGTATCTCGATCGATTGGTCGGTAATGCTACAAGAAGTTTTTCGGATGTAGTAATGTCAGGAGAAATGGTTGAGAGCGCGATTAAAAGCGGAAAAATCGACGCAGGAGACAGTGAAAAAAAGGTAGCACCCAAGAGAAAGGAAGCCGGGGTGAATAATGTAAGCACATATAGACCAAATTATGCGAAATCAATTACGATGATGCAATCAAAACCTCCCTCCATCAATTATCAAAGTTTACCAATGTCAGAATCAAATTGGAAGAAGAATACCGAGAAGATTCAGTTCACTCCAATTCCTGTTACATACAAAGACCTTTACCAGCAGTTATATGATCAACATGTCATAGCCTCATATATCACGGAGCCCGTATCACCACCATTTCCGAAGTGGTATGATGCCAACGCCCAATGTGAATTTCATGGAGGAGTGATTGGCCATTCCATCGAAAATTGTTTTACCTTCAAGAAATTGGTGGAAAAGTTAATTAAGATGAAGAAAATAAGATTTGATGAGCCAACGAGACCTAATGTGGCCGGAAACCTTTTGCCTGCCCATTCTGATCAAGCGATAAATGCGATTACAAGTGTAGAAAGGAAAAAGGTTAAGGCTCATATCGAGGAGGTCAGATCTCCTATGAGATGGGTATGGCGTCAGCTGGTGGCTAGAGGAATGATCACACAAGACGGTGAAAAGATCGAGATGGCCAAGAACCATTGTGATTTTCACAATGTTGAAGGACACGAAATTCAGCATTGTGCGGAATTCAAGGTTCTAGTTCAAAATTTTATGGACCGCAAGGAATTGGAGTTCTTCGAGGAAGGAGAAGAGATGGGGGACGTTTGCTCCTCCGAAGGAAAGAGGACACATGAGGCTGATAGCCCGATAATAATTATCTCCACATCTAAAGGAGCTGAGACAAGAAGACAAGAGACACCATGTGTTATCATACGAAAACCTGCACCGTCTTCTTATGAAGACAGCAAAAGAGTTACTTGGAATTACGGGTGCAACACTGTGGCACCCAATGGGGAGGAGTTGCAAAATGTGAACCTGGTCACACGTAGCGGTAAAACCTATAACTTGGAAGAAAAAGCAGCTGCCAAAGGGAAAGCTGTAGCGGTCGAGCCCGAAATAGTGAATGACGGCTTGAAACCGATAAATGAGCCGGTGGTCGAAAGAGAAGCACAAGAGTTCTTGAAATTCTTGAAACACAGTGAATACAGCGTAGTTAAGCAGTTACATAAGCAACCCGCGCGCATATCAATTTTAGCGTTACTGCTAAGTTCAGAGGCACACCGTAACGCATTAATGAAGGCGCTCAACGAGACTTATGTGACACAGGATATATCCGTATGCAAGCTTGATCGATTGATTAACAATATTAGCGCTGATAATTTCATTTTCTTCAGCGATGACGAAATCCCATCTGGAGGTATGGGGTCGACCAAGGCCTTGCATATTATCACTCGCTGTAAAGGGTATACTCTACCCGGGGTGCTTATCGACAACAGCTCAGCTTTAAACGTTCTACTGTTAGCCACTCTCGAGAGACTACCCATCGATAGCTCCCACATGAGAACGTGCCACAACATAGTCAGAGCTTTTGATGGAACTGAAAGAAAAGTAATGGGCAGGATTGAAGTACCATTACAAATAGGCCCAAATATTTACGAGGTTGATTTTTTGGTAATGGATATCAAGCCTTCCTACAATTGCTTATTAGGAAGACCGTGGATTCACGCAACAGGGGCAGTACCGTCCTCACTACACCAGAAGCTCAAGCTGGTAACCGACGAAAGGTTGGTAACAATCAACGCCGAGGAGGATATTGTTGCGTCTGTAACAAATGATGCCCCGTATATAGACAAAGATGAGGAGGCAGTAGAATGTTCTTTCCGTTCGTTAGAATTTTTCAATGCCACATTCATTGGAGAGGGAAGTAAAATTCCTGAACCTAAATTGTCGCAAACGATGAAGATGGGATTGCGTTTGACGATTGGAAAAGGAGCATTACCGGGAAAAGTGCTTGGGAAATACCTCAAAGGAGTAATCTACGCACCGTTGCTATTTAGAAAGTGGGATCGTTTCGGGCTAGGGTACAAGCCGGATGTGAAAGAAAAGAAGAAAGAGAGAGCGAAAACGAGAGATAAGAAGAGCACGACAAGCCGGGGAAGAAATCAGTTGGAGACCGATGACCTTCCCTCATATTTCGAAAACTTTCCTTTCTGGTGGGCTAAGGCTTGAGGAAGAAAGAGTTGCGAGACTTGTGATAGAACTGAGCGTAAATGTTGTTTCCGAAGAAGCTGAAGAAAGGAGTTCGCTTCAAATATGTCCGTATGCACATGGGAGTAATTTGGACAACTGGACAGAAGAAGAGCTCCCCGTAGCTTTTAGGAACATTTCAAAGTAATACTCGTTACACTTCTATCATTCTATGCCCAAGAATGATAGAAATCTTTTGTAAAAGGGCTTTTGAGTTTTTATCCATTATCTTAAATGAAAATACATTTTGACAACCATCTCTTTATTCTTTTCCTTTCAAATCCTAAATAAATTATTTGCAGTAAAAATAAATAAATCATTCTTGAATATATACACCCATAATCATGTCGTACAGTCATTCTTTAATATATTTTGTTCATTAGCCATTCTCATTCTTTATAGATCTTGGGATATCAGTAATATGAGTGACACTGACTCCGAACCTCATTTCGAGCAAGATATGTGCCTTGAGGAATCGCAGGACTTTGAAGATGACCAGGATTGTAATATATTTCCTGAATTGCAACGAATGATGGAACAGGAGGAAAAGCAAATCTTGCCCCACAAAGAGGTCGTGGAAACAGTAAGCATAGAGGATGAAGAGGAGAATAAAGAAGTGAAAATTGGAACCAGCATCTCGGTGAAAACACGAGGAGATCTTATTGAGCTACTAAGAGAATTCAAAGATGTCTTCGCCTGGTCCTACCAAGACATGCCTAGGCTAAACACTGACATCGTGGTTCACAAGCTCCCAATAAAGGAAGATTGCAAAGCCGTCCAACAAAAGCTTCGCAGAATGCGACCTGATGTGTTGCTTAAAATAAAAGAAGAAGTCCGAAAACAGTTTGACGCGGGTTTCGTCCGAGTGGTTAAATATTCGGGATGGGTTGCTAATATAGTTCCTGTCCCTAAGAAAGATGGTAAAGTACGTATGTGCGTAGATTATCGGGATTTGAATAGGGCTAGCCCAAAAGATAATTTCCCGCTGCCACACATCGACACCCTGGTAGATAATACAGCGGGGCATGCTTTTTTCTCCTTCATGGATGGTTTCTCAGGATATAACCAAATAAAGATGGACCCTGCAAACATGGCAAAAACTACTTTCGTCACAATATGGGGAACATTCTGTTATAAGGTGATGCCGTTCGGACTTAAAAATGCTGGGGGCAACATATCAAAGAGCCATGGTGACATTGTTTCATGATATGATACACAAAGAAATTGAGGTCTACGTCGACGACATGATCGCAAAGTCTCGAACAGAGAAAGAACATGTGAATGTCCTAAGGAAATTATTCATGAGATTGAGGAAATTCCAGCTAAAATTGAACCCTGCCAAGTGCACTTTTGGAGCTACATCAGGAAAACTGTTGGGTTTTGTGGTCAGCCAAAAGGGAATCGAGATAGACCCAGACAAGGTTAAAGCCATACAAGAGTTACCCCCGCCTCGTACGCAAAAGGAGGTTCGAGGTTTTCTTGGGAGATTGAATTATATCGCTCGGTTTATCTCGCAGTTAACAGAGAAGTGTGACCCAATATTTCGCCTTCTTAGAAAGCCTAACCCAGGCGTTTGGGATGATTAGTGCCAAAGAACTTTTGATAAAGTTAAGCAGTATTTGTCTGATGCTCCGGTACTAGTACCACCGAATCCCAACAAACCGTTAATCTTGTACTTAACGATTTTCGAGAATTCTATGGGATGTGTCTTGGGTCAACATGACGAAATGGGAAGGAAAGAAAGAGTCATTTACTATCTCAGTAAGAAATTTACTGACTGTGAAACAAGATACTCTCTGATAGAAAAATTATGTTGTGCACTGGTTTGGACTACCCGAAGGTTGCGACAATACTTGTTATACCACACGACATGGTTAATCTCGAAACTAGATCCTCTAAAGTACATGATGGAGTCAACTGCGCTAAATGGGAGAATGGCTAGATGACAGATCCTGTTGTCAGAATTTGATATAGTGTATGTAAGCCAAAAAGCAATTAAAGGAAGTGCAATTGCAGATTTCCTAGCCAGTAGGGCTCTAGAGGACTATGAGCCGATAAATTTTGACTTTTCAAATGAGGATCTGATGTATGTCGCAAATACCGAAGAAGAGACAATGATCGAGCATTCGTGGCGATTAAACTTCGATGGTGCTTCAAATGCTATGGGTAATGGAATCGGTGCAGTTTTAGTGTCACCAGAAGGAGACCATTATCCCTTCACCAGTAAACTTGACTTTGATTGCACAAATAATATGACAGAATATGGGCATGTAGCATGGGCATTCAAGCAGCCATAGATCGAGGGATCAAGATATTAGAAATCTATGGAGATTCGGCATTGGTGATTTACTAGCTGAGGGGAGAATGGGAGACAAGGGACTCCAAATTAATTGAATATCGGAATATGGTCCTCGAACTGATCAAAAAATTTGACGAGGTCACGTTCAGATACCTCCCACGCGAGGAAAACCAAATGGCTGATGCTTTGGCCACTTTAGCTTCGATGATAAAAGTGAATAGGCCAGAGGATATGAAGCCCATTCAAATGAGCATTTATGAAACTCCAGCCCATTGCTGTGACATCGAGGAAGAAGGAAAAGAGAGGCATCCTTGGTACCAGGACATTCTCCAATATGTGAAGGACCGAAAATACCCCGAGGGAGCTACTGATAATGACAAAAGGACATTGAGAAGGCTTGCAAACGAGTATGTCCTAGATGGAGAGGTCCTGTATAAGAGAAGAAAGGATCAGGTGTTATTAAGATGTGTGGACTCAATCGAGGCTAAAAAGATCTTAGAAGAAGTCCATTAAGGGATTTGTGGAACACACGCGAATGGATTCAAAATGGCTAGGCAGATCATGAGATTTGGGTACTACTGGTTGACTATGGAGACTGATTGTATCAATTATGCCAAGAAATGCCACAAATGTCAGATCTATGGAGACAAGATTCATGTACCTCCCTCACCCCTACACGTCATGACATCCCCGTGGCCTTTTTCTATGTGGGGCATGGATGTTATTGGACCAATTTCACCAAAGGCCTCTAATGCACATAGATTCATTTTCGTGGTTATCGACTACTTCACCAAGTGGGTAGAAGCTGCCTCTTATGCTAATGTTACGAAGTCCGCAGTCAGCAAGTTCTTGAAAAAGAGATCATATGTCGATATGGGATGCCTGAAAAGATCATATCAGACAATGCATTAAACTTAAACAACAGCACGATATCGGAGGTCTGTGAGCAGTTCAAGATCAGACACCATAATTCGTCCCCAGTTCGCCCAAAGATAAATGGAGCAGTAGAAGCAGCGAATAAAAACGTCAAGAAGATTATCGCAAAAATGACAGAAACCTATAGAGATTGGCATGAAAAACTACCCTTTGCCCTTCTTGCTTATAGGACTTCCATCAAAACGTCTACTGGGGCAACACCGTTCTCACTTGTATATGGAATGGAGGCTGTTCTGCCCATCGAAGTAGAGATTCCTTCTCTCCGAGTCTTATCAGAGCTGAATTTGGATGAAGCAGAATGGGTCCAAGCCAGATATGATCAGTTAAATTTGATTGAGGAAAGAGGTTAAGGGCTATCCGTCACGGTCAAATGTACCAAAAACGGATGATGCGCGCTTACAACAAGAAGGTTCGTCCTAGAGAATTCCATGAGAGAGACCTAGTCTTGAAAAAGATACTTCCGATAAACAAAGACTCTCGAGGAAAATGGATACCCAATTGGGAGAGGCCGTACGTGGTAAGGAAAGCCTTCTCTGGAGGAGCCTTAATTTTGACTGAAATGGATGGCAAAGAGCTATACAACCCGGTGAATTCAGACTCGGTGAAGAAATATTACACATAAAAAAAATAGAGAGGTCAGGATGAAAACTCGTGTAAGGGCATCCCAAAACCAAAGGGTTTTGAGTTGAAAACTCGAAAGAACAACTCAAATGCGTAACAAGGACAAACCAATTGCTCCCTCAAAAGTGGCAAAATGGAAATATTTTACATCTTGGGGCATCGACGAAGTAATTCCGAGACCTCCAGAAACACGTCAAGTAAAAGATGATCTTTGGATCAGGGAAGCTTATATTTGATATCTAAGTCTAATACTGTTCTAATATCATTGTTTGTTCTTTGTAATATCATAGCCAATAAATCTCCAAATTTGATCCCATTCTTTTCCATATTGTCCAAGTATTTTCATATTAAGATGATGGATAAAAGGTCATAAAAGGAAACAAGGATTCGCGAGTATTACTTTAGGAATTTCCTAAAGACACGAGAAACCTAAGCAACTGCCAGTTAAAAGAGTTAAAACCTGAAAGAAGCAATTCAAATGTTGAATCTGCCAAGTTGAATTCAAAGAAATGTCAAGAGATGGCTTCAAAATAGAAAAGACTAATCTTTGAAAAATTCAGCATTAATCATATGCATTCATTCTAGGTTAGAGTATTTTAACTCATTTCCAAGCACAACATCCTGAACATACTTGGCTTACATAGAGGACCATTTGAGCATTTTCTGCAGGTCTCAGCGTCATAGGATGCACGATGAAAAAGCCAAAACCGCGATAGAGGATCCCGCATCACGGCGATTTGAAAGGAAAGTTCCAAGCCACAACAAATAACCTAGCATTTTGTGAAAATAAAAGGTCGAATCCACGACGATGGACCTCCCACCTAGAGACGTCAAGATGAATTAGACCAAACAAGATCATTTCCAATCCGCTTGAATTGAAGAAGAGTGGATAACAGTAATCATATCTCTGAAATTGAAGTAAGAGCAACGTCATCCCCTTGAAATTGAAGTAAAGCGGATAACACGTCTCTTTTCTCTGAAATTGAAGTAAAAGCAACGTTCCTCTTGAAATTGAAGTAGAGTGGATAACGAGTCTTATCTCTGAATTGAAGTAAGAGCAACGTCATCCCCTTGAAATTGAAGTAGAGTGGATACACGTCTTTTTCTCTGAAATTGAAGTAAGAGCAATGTCGTCCGCTTGAAATTGAAGTATAGAGTGATAACATGTCTTTATCTCTGAAATTGAAGTAAGAGCAACGTCAATCCCCTGAAATTGAAGTAGAGTGGATAACACGTCTTTATCTCTGAAATTGAAGTAAGAGCAACGTCATCCGCTTGAAATTGAAGTTGAGTGGATACAAGTCTTCATATTTGAAATTGAAGTAAGAGCAACGTCATCCTCTTGAAGTTGAAGTAGAGTGGATAATACGTCTTTATCTCTGAAGTTGAAGTAAGAGCAATGTCGTCCTCTTGAAATTGAAGTAGAGTGGATAACATGTGTTTATCTTTGAAATTGAAGTAAGAGCAATGTCATCCTCTTGAAATTGAAGAAGAGTGGATAACATTATCTCTGAATTTGAAGTAAAGAGCAGGATCATTTCCTATCCTCTTGAAATTGAAGTAGAGCTGGATATCAAGCCTTTGTCCCGCTGAAATTGAAGTAAGAGTAAGATGAAGCACCAACAACATCATTTTTGTCCCTCTGAAATTGAATAAGAGCAAAACGAAGCCTCGACGTCAAACCCTACTTTGAAGGTGCAGCAAGTCAGATAACAGATCCTATTCTCCCCCGCAGTCACAGTGGATGGAATAGAGCTGCAAATCAAGTGCTAGCCATATGAAATAGTCAACGATGGAGCCGAGATTCAGCGAAACTTGACAAAATGGGTCTCCTTTTAATATTTGCTTCGTTCCCGTTTTACAGCAACGAGCAAAGAGGGGCTGTTGGAACCTAATTTTGACCGGGCCTTAGCTTTGAGTTTAAATTAATTTTAAATTAATTTTAAAATTTTAAAAATTTATTTATTTAAGTTTATTTTAAATTTAAATTTGAATAAATTTAAAATAATATTAAACTTAAAAAGTCCTTATTTACAAGGCCCAATTGGCCCAAATACCCCCACTCCTAACCCAATTACAAAAAAACCCCATTTCAGCCAAAATCAGCAGTACCAAAAGTCAACAAACTGAGCCCCCACGTGCCTATGCTGCTGCTGACCACCAGCTCCATTGCCACCACCAAGCTCCACCATGCCCTGCCACCACTGCCTAGAAGAACCTGCAACAAGCAAAGGAGATTAGAAAGGCATTTAATTGTAACAAACAAAATAGAATTATAGTGTAATTGGCGATAAAAGCCTATTAAATGTTCATTGTAAAAGGGGAAGAAACCCTGTTCTTAAAATCAAAAAAACCCTTGGTCTGAAAAATATATACGAATCAAGATATTGACAAACACTCTTTTAAAGATATTCAATACAACAGAAAGATTTCCAAAAGAGATTGTGAATCAAAACAGATACAACAACAAACAGTGAATATCTGAATAGTCACCAAAAACACACTCGACCAAGCATCAAAGTATCAGCATTAAAAACTAGGTATTGATTTATACATGCATGCATAACCGAAGTTTTTATTTTGAATTAATGGTATGCGTGAATATATGTTAACTAATTCACTGTCAACATTTATTAGGCACTATATTATTTTTATAGAGTATTAAATAAGAGTTTGTTTTAATATATTATTTATAACCTAATAAATTATATTTATAATAATATGGGGATAACGAAACAGTGCATTTATTAATAATGATGATAAATATATTGTAACAGTAATATATAAAAGGAAATATGAAAGGACAAAAGAACTTCCCTGACCCACGTGAACCACCGCCGGAGCTGTCGAAGCCACCGTCCACGACGCGAGGGCATCATCCGTTCTCGGATCTGTAAAAAGAGACACACAAAAGGGGGTTTCAAACAACAATAAATAGATTTTTTAAAAGGGAAATATGTTTTTAAAAAAATATATATATAAAAAGGAAAGGTTTAAGTTTTTTTTTAGATCTGGATTTTTCTCCAGATCTGAGTTTGTTTGAAAAGAGAAAAAAAATGAAAAAGAAGAAAGTTGAGACTTACCTCGACGGCGCGTGGTCGTGGCAGAGGTGAGAGGCGCGC